>CM021319.1:3436165-3573003 GCA_010645155.1 Tigriopus japonicus
AAAAATGATGGAACGGACCGGATGCGGCGGAATAATCCAGATGGAAGAGATGGTATCCAAGGTGTAAATGATGGAGTACCAAGAGAAGAGTGCAGGAATTCTTCTACGACCGCGCCATGTTAGGTAATCATGTGCGGAGCCGTATGATTCGCAAGAAGATTTATTCAAGACTGGTCAATGGAAAGGAATCGAATGATGTGGAAGTAGGAGAAGGAAACCGGTTAGGGAGAAATAATGAGAGAGAATAGGATAGATGGCAGAGTCATAGATAACGCATGGAGTACAAGATCTATCAATAACAAAAATCTATGCAATCGTCTTGTGACAATGTATAATTAAATTAATTTAGAGACAGTCCTTTAAGATGGGAATGTAGTCTGTCAATAAGGGTTGACTTTGATAAAAATACAATTATGAAAACTTTTCCATCATTAAAATGTATGGTACTCATTGCAACACATTGAAGGGCTACCTGGTTGCAGATTTCCATTGATTTTGTAATGTAGACGTACTTGAATAATGATATAAGTTTAGATCTGTCAACTTTTTTAAAACTTTTAATACCTTTTTTTCTTTAAAAAAAAATTTTTCCTTGTATTTTCAACTTTTTTTCCTTGATCTAGTAATCACAATACTTAAGATTTTTTTTCCAAAGAGAAGAAATAAGTGGTCGGACTTTTTGGGCTTTCCTAAGAGCTCCTGGGACCATCCTGCCCTGAAAGGAATACAATTCAACAGAGAGCATGAAACCCTGTTCTCTGAAAATTCACAATTTTATCTATTTTTTTTTTTTGATTCAACAAAGGTGAAAATTCTACAAAGGTGAACGATGAACTGTCGATCATTAAGTGTTCGCAATGTTTTGAACATGCATCTGAAGGCCTGCATTATCTGCATTTTGAGCATACTCGTATTTCTTGTCATTTTTTGTTCACAATTATGTGCAAGTTTCCAATAATTTGTTTTCCTTTTCCTTTTCGCCCTCTCAATCTTTTATGGCATCAGTCATTTTCTTCACAAAATTCACAATAATTTTTTAAAGAGGTTTCAATTTTCTACCCAACTTTTCTGAAATATTGTTAGCTTTGATTGAATGAATCGTTCTGAAGGTAGTAACAAAATAGACTAAAACTAGAGCGCGTTAGACCAAGGGTCGGCAACCATTTTGGAGTTTTGGCCCACCAAATTTGACTTGTTTGCTCAAGGGCCTACAAAACAGAATTTAGTGGATTTAAGGGCCCACAATTGGACAATCACAGAGCTGTGGGCCTACTATTTTGAAAATTTCCCATGACTCCTCGGCCCACCAAAAATCACACCAAGCCCACATGGGGGCCCCCGCTCACCGTTTGCAGACCCTTGCTCTAGACTAAACAATGATTGCTTGTTCGGTAGACAAACGGTCTATTTATTTCACCAAACAGGAATGTTCGCAATCAAAAGCCACCGAAGCATACAATAAATGAATCGGCAGTACAACATAATTATTATTATTATTATTATTCAGTGAGCATTAAAACCTCGGTAAAAAATATCATTCGTTATGACTTGACAGTAATCGAAGCATAATGATGGAAGCGGAATCTTGTAATCTATTTCTATGAATTATGGCTTTGGCAAAAAAGTTTCTTACACCCAAATTCTGAAATGTTAAAGGTGTTAAAGGTGGTGAAATTGAGGATGCAGAGCGTATGAAAAAAATAATGATATAAAAATATGAACAGTACAAAATTAGTCACTGAGACGAGGTCTAGCGGTTGGGACTTCCAAGTGATGACTTGTTACAAAAATGACGCAATTTTGATTTAACATTAAAAAGAAGAAGAGGAGGAATTCATTTGAAGGTATTTTGATTAGAGGATACATTATGTAGAAATCTTTGGTGCCTTTGTTCATGGTTATGGGGGATGATTTCATTCACAGGTCATGTTTGTACCAGTCTTGTTGAATTCTAATTGCAGAGGGGTTCATTCTTTTGGTGTGCTTGTGTTTCTTGTGGGTTGATTAGGTGGTTCGTTGGCGTAAGAGCAAACAGACAAAGACTAGACGAGGGTTTTTCTTCTTGTAAGATGCAAGTTTAAAAAAGCGATTCTAAATCTGTACGCCGGAGACTAGTGAATCGTTCAGGTTTGACTTAGTCATCGTCCTCTTCTTCCTAAAAAGCGATAAAAAATTAGAGTTAAAACCAAGTGGTTATATAATAACCCAGCAATAGGTTCAAAACCGTACCCAGTCCTTCTCATCGGCACCTTCCATATCGTCTTGTTCCAATTTCAAGTCCATATCTCCCATCATGGTGCTGACACTGTTTTCGATGTCCTGCTCCTTCTGCTTGCTCATTTCGCGAGAAAATGAGTTCATATGATTGCTCACCGAAATATCCGGTGTGACTTTGGAGTTTCTTTGTTGAGGAACAGAAGTTCGTTTGACGGTTGTGGCTGATCCAGAGCCTTCAGAAAGGTTACGCATGTCTTCAGGTTTTAAGGAAACACGAGCACAAGATCTGGAATCAACAACATCAATCATAGACTTTACCAAGACACTTTTTGAAAACAAATCAATCCATTTGAACTTTCATTTACTGTCTGCTTTTAAATCTACGAATAAATATTAAATAAATATTTGTGGTGTCAAGGAGATTTCTTGGGCGGTCTTCCAAGAATTTTACTTACTTGTTGCTTCCTTCAAGCCATTCCTGTGCACTTATCGTGGGCTCCCAAGTCACTCTTGTTTCCGGGAACAAATCGTCTTGGAAGAAAGCCGTTTTCACTCGCGGAACCGTGAACGAAATAGGCTCGATCGTGGAACTTGTGAGTCTGTAGGCTCGAGCAAATTCCACATCCTTCACATTGCAGACGTTCTTAGGCAGGAAAGCGAAACCTTGGTGCAAACCAGCGGGTTTGTAAGGTGACAGTGGGAACAAATGTGGAGCGTCCGTGGCAACCTCGAAAGTGGTCACAGAGCTCTCTCCCTAACAATTGACCAAAGTAAAACAAGGTCATGTTTGGCAATTCTAAGCTTTAAGGCAAATTGAATCTCAAAAGTCGTGCTGTACCTTGCCAGTCAGGAAGAGAGTGTTGGAGTCATGGTCGTAATAGGGGACTAAGATTGCGGGGCTCACATCCAGAGTCACCGAGTTGACCAACTTTAGGTCTTGAGTGCGGTACATCATCACTTGGCGCTCAGATTGACGACTGAAGCCCGTGACGATGAGGTATTCGCCATCCAAGACCCAAACGACTCGAGCTCCTTTCTTTGGGATGATTTCACCCCCTTCCAAGATCGGTAAGGATCCCTTCCGAGGATCGAACAGGCGAATTTTTCCATCACGACACACTGTGGCCAAAAAACGGCCACACACGCTGAATTCCACACTATACAACTGGTCCTCGTGACCCTTCAAGGAAAGATCAATTTTTTGTTCTTAGAATCTTAGGTGTCTTTTGATCTTGAGAATACAAATATTTTCATCCTCACCTCTAGTTCAATTTGGGGCTCATCTGTGTTATTCAAATCCCAAATTTTCACGGTTCGGTCGAAGGCGGCTGTCACAATGACATCTTTGGCCAAAGGGTGAAACTTTATGATTTGGATCTTGTCCGCATGAGCTGGGAAAACAGCATCAGGCTTGTTCACTTGGTGCGTGATTCCACCTTTTCAACGAAAAGAGATTTTGTTGATCAATATAATTTTCTAATTTCCTTGTGGTAAAATATGCACCTGTAGGAATGTTCCAAACTCGAACGTGACCGTCATCGCAAGCCGTAACTAGGCGATTGGTATCAAACGGGTCGAAAGCAAAATCCATGACTGTTGTTCCATTTATCAGAACTGGAGTGACGCCATCGGCAATACGACCAGGTTTGCGGGTCTCAAATAAAGCGATCTTTCCTCCAGGACCAGTCAAGGGTACAGCAATTCGATCGGCGTTGGCTGAAAATCACAAAAGAATTTGTTTACAATTGGTAAGCTTTTGGGATCAGAAGCGTAAAAGTGTTACCATGAACGAAATTGCACTCAGCGGGAACAGTTCCACCAATGTTTTTCAAGTTTTCGAATTTCCCTTTAATGATCACATCTCCTTTCAGATGTTTGAACTTTGATACACGGCCAAACACTTTGCTCGTGGGGCGTTTCTTCTCGGGCTTTTTGTCATTCTCCATAGTCGATTTACGATCATTGGCAAGGAAAATGTTCTTAGATCTCAATTCCACCACATGATCGTCTTCATCGGATTGTTTTGCTACTTCTTTTTCGGGAATCTTTCCCAACTTGTTTTCCTTGTTTTCTTCATCACTCGGAGTTCTCTCACGGATTGACGGAGGACGGGAACCAACACTTCCATTCGTTGTTGTTGTTGTTGATGTCGTTGTTGTTTCTTGACTCTTTTGAGTATTTTGTTCAAGCATCTGCAAGATTCGATGTGGGACGACTATCACTATTTCAATCCGTTATCAAGGCTCTTAAGACAAAAAACTATTGCAAACAAAAATATCATCACGTACCCTTTTGCGATCTCGAATGCTTGGCTGCCTTCTCAACATGGCCAGACCTTCATCTGGCTCAGCCTTTGATTCTTGAGCAACGGTGGTTGGCTGGGAATGGCCAACAATGGTTGGCTCTTCATTCATGACATTACCTGTAGACAAGCGAGGACTAGGACGTGGTTTTGGACTTTCATTAAGCTGAAGGACAAACAACCGAGCTCTGGCAAGTCAAGAAACCTTATTCATCTTCAGACACTAAACTACTTCTCACCTTGTTATTGGCTTGTGGGGGAATAATGTTGAGCTTCGATCCATTCTCAGAAATATTAGAATTAGAGCGAGACACAGCTCGTGGCTTTGGGTTAGGTTTCTTGAACTAAGATTTGATAAAAAGAGCACACATACAAGGTTATCGAAAGCTTACAACACACATGACAAACACATTTGGTTCTTTTCCAAAGACTCTTGACGAAGATTTACCTCGTTTTCCGGATTGTTGACTTCATTTTTGGTCCCATTGCTTTCTTGGCCATTTTTACAAGTTCCATTTGAATGAGAACCATTTTGAGTGAGGGTTGAAGTATCCTTTGACCTTGGACGATCCTTAAGAGCTTCTTCTTGGAATATCACCAACTTGTCCTTGGGCCTTTTCTTTGGGTCAAGATTTATAGTTGGAGTCAAGTGATTCTGTCCCTGAAGCCAATTCTCTGGTCCCATGGCAGACTCCAAACCAAAGGTTTCGGGATAAATATCGGCATGGTATTCTCGATATGACTGAAACATTGACAAATATGTTCCTCATAAAGGGACACAAGATCAGAGAGACAACCACTTACCTTTCTTGGGACCTGCCAGGTTACAGGAACAATGGACGAATCGCAAAGTTGTAAGACACGGTTCACTTCTCCTTGCATCACGTCCATAGCTCTTTTGGGAACGAGACACGCACCTTTAGTCTGATCACCACTGTATTTTAGGCCTTCAAGAATGTACGGATCGTTCTCGGAAATTTCAATGAATTGGATATTTCGATCCCCCTTTCCACAAAGGAAGCACATGTTGGTATCCGGATCGAATAAGGGAACCAAAATTCTGTAGCAGAAAAAAAGTTCAAAATAAATCTGAAAGGCGTTGCAACAAAACTGGTCCTTTTTTTACCCAGAAGACATGTCCAAAGTCAAATTCTTTTGGGGAACACTCAAATTTCTCAAGTCTCGGATGTTAATTTCACGCAAACGGTCCTGAAATCGGAGTTAACGTGGTTTGGGGGATATCAATCCAACAATGCACACAATAACATGAAAACGTCAAGATCGAATCCATCAATTTTCCATGATTACTTACCCCACTGAATCCAGTGGTCATGACCCGATCAGAATTTCCAACCCAAACAACTTTGGAGTCCTTCATGCCTTCGTGAGACGGGCATTGGTTCACTTTCGATCCCGACCTTGCATCAAATATGCGCAACTGGAGGTCTTTGCTTTGAGAAGCAAACAAATTTCCGGATTGTTTCCAAGCCATGCTCTGTACTTCATCGTCATGATCCTGAATATACCCAAACAAGAATTGTTTTATCACGAGCCAGGGTCAAGATTCAAGAACATCAAGTGGATCTTTCCTACTCACCTGGGCATTGAAGATTTCCTTTCCCTCAATGATGTCCCAAACAGAGATGGTGTTGAATGACGAAGTTGCCAAGATTGCATCTACATTCGGGTTAAAATTCACTGTTTCAATGCGTCTCGGCTGTTCAGGCAAAACGAGTTCCGGATCACAAAGACCATTTATGGGCATGCCAGATGAAGGAATTCGCCAAAGTTTGATCTGTGAAAAAGGCCACGGGCCATACTGAGAAAACACTGAGCTGATTGTGAATTACTCTTGCTTTACTTACTGTTGAATCTTGAGAACCAGTTGCCAAAAGGCCGTCATCAAAGGGTGAGAACTTGAAGTCCGTCACCATTTCACTATGGGCATAAATCAACGGGACATTGGCCTTAC
Source organism: Tigriopus japonicus (assembly GCA_010645155.1). Lineage (NCBI taxonomy): Eukaryota > Metazoa > Arthropoda > Copepoda > Harpacticoida > Harpacticidae > Tigriopus > Tigriopus japonicus. The sequence goes on from CM021319.1 coordinate 3,442,657, forward strand.
TTTGACGACCTTTGGCATCAATTGGCAACACGGCTACATTGGAACCCTGAATATCCCAATTGAAGGCCATATAGGCCGCACTAGCAGCAATAAAATTGCCATGAGATCTGTAGCATCCAATGGAAAGGTCACGAATGGTGTTCTCAAACTTTGGCACGATCGGAGCCGCATTTTTGTACTTAGAGGCTTTGAAACGCCAAGCCATGATAGCACAATTTCACAATCTCTGAAAATGGGCAAATGCAGCCTTATTCCATAACATCCCTTAGACAGTTCGTATCTTCATCAACTGCAAGAAAACTCTTGCATTGCTCTAAAGCATAAGGATTAACTCTTCAATCTATAAGGACAAATATAATTTCTAGGTAAAGTGCAAAGTTCAGCTGTCAACGAAATAACAAATCAAGACGTCTAATTCAGAGGGCTGGTGTATTATACTCATACAAACTTTTTCTTTAAGACAATCACATCAATATCGACCAGACGACTTTGGTGAAAGATTGGAATAAAAACAATTCACTCGCTTCTTCTGCAATGATTTCGGTATCCACGGTCACGAGCCTTGCCTTTGGATGTGGACTTGAACTTAATGGCATTGGTCTCAACCACAGCTGGGCTATCTCGAGATGCTGTGGAAGTGTGTGCCCCAAATTGAGTTGCGGTGCTGGCTGACGGAGTTGGAGAAGTGACTGGATCATCACCAGATGCTTGAGGAGCCAGCATGATCGCGTCTTCGGTGGCTTGATCAGGAGGGGTGTTGTTATCACAGACATCCGTTTGTTGCAAAGCGAGAAGAATCTCTTCGCGAACTTTGTCTTTGTTTGATGAAGGTGCAGGGGGACTCACCTTCAAGGCCTCGGGGACAAGCGAGGCTGCTACAGCCGCTAGGCTAGAACTCGATGTGGTCATTGACGAGGATGCTAAAAGGGAACTCGTGCTGGATTTCCCACTCCCAACCGAGCTAGAACAGAGATGAGGAGAGTCGACGGAGTCTTTCAAATGGAAATCGTCGTCACTACTCGTGTCCTCAGTTGAGGAAGTGGTCGCTATCACAGAACGAGCATTGCTTAAGCTCTTGGCAATGTGCTCGGGGTCAACTTTACGGTATTTTTTCGGACGATAGTACCGCATGGTTTGCTTGCGGCGCAAGGCAATAAGTCTCTTAATCGTGGGACGGGTATTTTTCTCTTCGCTTTCCGATGCATTTGAATGTGGTGAAGAATTTGCCGATCCCGATCGACTTTGTACGGCAGAATCCGAATCGGTGGGATCCTCTTCGAGCTCTTCTTCAAAATCAGAATCCGTGCCAGAATTCTTGGCACTATCAGTTAGAGAATCTTCATCGGAGGACGTCAGACCTTCCACGTCCCTCTGAACAAGCGAGTCAAAAAATGCAATCATCCTCTTGTTTTCTTGAATGGATTCTCCAGAGTAGTCGTGGGTCATATCGGACCCTCCCTGAACCACAAGCTCGATGTATTCTTGCCTGGAGTAAAGTCGCCTGTTTTTCGGAAAAGTCGAGGATTGGCTGATTCCTGCATCTTCATCGGAACAGAATGGCAAGGTACCCCACATTTTGACCACCTTCTCAACTCCGGCAGAAGCAATGATACCTAGCTCCTTGTTGAATCTGACTTGATTGACAATTGATCGGTGTCCACGAAGGACTAAATGAGCTCGGTCGACCCAAGTTTCGTCTCGAGTGGGCAGCTTCCAAAGGTATAAATTGAAGTCATCCGATCCGGACATTACATATTCATCGTCGAGTCCGGCGAAAGAGCAACTCTTCATAGTACAGCTATTGTAATATCCCGGATGATCAAATTCGGCAACAATTTCCGGCGACTCAATGTTAAATACTACTGGGGGTAATCGTCGCCGAAGTCCAAGCAAGCGTCTTCCTGCTCCATCGAAGCAAACGGACATGGCAGTTTGAGAACGGTTGGGAGGGTTCCCGTACTCCAGGACGCATTTACCCGGTTTTCGAACGTCCCATAAACCTAGGCCATATTTTTGGTTAGCCGTCGCAATCAATCTGGGGTCTTGAGGGTTGAAGACAGCCGAATGGAAGCTGAAGGCATATCCAGCTATTTGAAGGGGGTCTTCACTAGCGGGTTGTCTTAAATCAAAGAGTTGAACTCGTCCATCCGAGCATGCCGTGACAAAGAGGTTTTCGTTTTGTGGGTTCACATCCACACCATACACCGGCTCGTCGTGCATAAACAAATCGAGGGACTTCTTCGTCTCGATATCATGGACGAGGACCATTTCATCATTGCCCCCTGAGAAAATCTTAGTCGAATCTTGATTGAAGCTTAGGCAAAATACGTTCGAGTTGTGAGCATCGTCCATAGGATTGTGTGGAACTTGCTTGGTCCCATCCAAACAATCGTTAATGTTCCACAAGAGCACACGCCGGTCGTCGCCCCCAGAGGCCAGAAGATGGCCGGGTTTGGAGAATTCAAGGGCATTGACACACCCAAAATGTCCCAAGAGATCGTGTCTGAACAACGATGAGGTATTATCCAGCCTCTTTTGCAGGTATGAACGATCAGTCATGGAGCTGGGACCTCGATACTCTCGAGCACCGAGACGTTGGACCAAATTCAATGGCAGCCGACTACTTGCAGCCATGATGATTTCTTCTCGATTACAAGTGAGGAACGTCACAACCAATGGCACATGTTAGAATAATCCCAACTCTGGAAGTTGATTTGACTCGCTTCCGTTCCCAACGAGCTATGGAATAGAGAGCCCTTGAAATAACTGATCCTCTCAAATCGAGTGAATTGGGTATTTTGAGTCAATTCTTCGTCTTGGTCGAGCTAGCCTTGTCTGTGACTGCAAGGGTCGCAGCAGCCTGATGATGATGAAGAAGAAGATGGTGATGAGGAGGTTAAGGAGCAATAGACCTGATGTTGGCGATGGCGAAGGCGGCCGTCGATCATCGGTGAATGCATCAAGCCTCCTGGACTCTTTTCCTAGTCTCTACCCGTCTGACGTGAAGAAAAAATCCTGCCTCTTATTCACAGTGAAACGGGGTTGCCTTAGTCGTCCATGAAGCTCAGCTAACAACTCCTAGCAGCGAGTACTGTCTCTTTAAGATCCTCCACACTATACCCTACACGCAGCCGTCGCTTCTCTAATGTTGGACTCTTTCAGCTCAATAGACCCAGAACCGTATTACTATACTGCCATTGTGCACTACTACTCCTACTAGTAGAAGTAGAAGTAGTAGTAGTAGTTGAACTAGAATAGTTGTAGCACTCGTCGTTGCAGTAGTAGTACTACTACTACTACTTCTAGTACCAAGACCGAGTCCTACTACAATTCCTAGTCATAGTCGCCCGAGTCTCCCAGTCGCTTTAGTCTTCTCTTCTCAGCCTCTTCTAACATAATACACCAAGAAGACTTGCTAGTGGAGACACTACTCCGGCTTTGCACAAAACTACTACTGTTCTGCTATGTGTTGTACTCGGTTCAACTTCTACTCTTCGCATTTCTATCGCGGCTGCGGCTAGAAGTTCCTCTTCACTCCGAATGCAGTGCTCGAAAGAGAGGCAATATTCACCGAGTATTACTACACACACCACACGGAACACACACTTGCAGGAAGGCGAAAGGAGGGAAAGAAAGACTCACAAGAGGTAGGGAGACAAAGGCAAGTACGGATGATCTCTACAGTGTTAGCCCCTTCCTCACTCTCATCGCCTCTCGGTAGGTTAGGCTCCAACTCGCGAACCAGAACAGAGCCCTCTTTGCTACAGTGAGGATGGCAAAAGCACAAAAAGAACGGGGGGAAAGAGGCCAAGCAGAAGGACGTCCGTCTGACTCTCACAGTGTAGCATGAACGGCTCCTGCACTGTAAAGCAGCGGCAGAGCAAAAGAACCGTGATAGCCTTGCGACAGGCTTGCGACTCATCCGGCCCCTTCTCTCTTCACTTGGTCTCAATCATTCGGCGGCCAAGAGCCAAAGAGTCGCCCCGCTGGTGGTTGTGAGCTTGGAGCTTTGACACGAGAAATAGGGAGAGAAAACGAATGTAGGGCCATAAGAGGAAAAAGAAGACTCGGAGAGAAATAGAGACAGAGAAGAGAACGGTAGAAGAAAGATCGAGGAATCATAAGTAACACTTTGGCGTGGCAATGACAGCCGAGTGTACAAAAACAACCAAACGAGACACGCCATGTCAGCCACTGATGGTGCGTTCTTGGTTGAACCGCACTTGTTCCGTAGGCTCAACCGGCCGATGGCAGCCCAATCTTTTCCAGCCTTTCTCGGCCCATCGACTAACCGACGTACGTGTGTACGAGAGGGTCTTTCTCTAATGGATAGGAAACGAACAGGTTCATCAGTGGCCATCATCGACGAGTTGATCGGGGGATCGTGGAAATCAGCTGGGCAGCCCGAAAAGCCTCTGCCAGCGACGTTCACACACCAATCAGCCTCGGGTGGACCACAACTCCCGGCCAGGGATGGGGAGTGGGGGCACATTCTGGGTAAAAACAGGCCCATCAAGCCGACTTACGGTCATATTCCCGCGTACGACTCGCGTCCATCCCTCGGCCGTCGTCGACATGAAATCAAGATTGGGGAAGTAGCGGTGCCGAACTAGGGGCAATGGGTAGATTCCGTCGGTAGATTCATCCGAGTTAGAAACCGCTTTAAAAGTTCAGTGGTGGAACGACAGCCAGAGCTCATACTGTAACATTCACATGGGTAGAACCACGAAAAAGGTCGCCAAAGCGAATGGGAGAGACGGAAAGAGAGAAATCAGGACGAACCTCAAGAGGAACGTCGGAGTTTAAACGGAAAAGGCGTTCGTTAGGAGTCTTAGGCAAAGCATTCATTTCCAGGGCTACCGACGCAGCAGCCTCGGAGGTTGGAGGTTGATGGTCGGAAGCCGAACCTTGTTTTCAAGACCACAACGGCAGTAACAACGATAATCACAAAGAGAACCGGCAAAGCGGAGCAACCAAAATGCCGATCTGGTTTGATTGGTATTTCAATTTTTGAAGGCCGTAGAGCGGAAAAGAGAAATCGGATAGTTGTCACTAGTTCACTCACTGATCTCGGCGGCTTTTCTCGCCGTAATCAAGCTATCTATTTGTCCGTCGGGACTCGAACTCACGACTTACCTCGAATGAATATCCCCGTGGGTGGGACAATCCTCCTCCGTCCGGACCCGTTAGCCCTTGGCAAATTCACGGTCGGTCCCCTACTTTTATCACCGAGAGTAGGGTTACACGCCTCGTCGAACCCGGAGCCGTTGTGGTTATTGTTGTTGTTGTTGTCCTTTGAGCAACTAGGGTGGTGGGTGTGCTGCTGTTGTGTTGCCCTCACTGTTGTAGGTCTGTGGCCGGGGATAGTTCATGGATCGAGGCAGGGATAGGAAACCCAAGCACGGACAGACACAGACAGAACGAAAGAGAAAGAGAACGAGGAGGAGAGGGTGTTTTCTTTCTTGTTGAGCTTATCGCCGAGCTGTCCTGACTCAAGTTGTGACTTGTGAGTCACGCTGGTTCCGCCGGTGGCTCAGACTTGTCTTGGCTAGTCGAAAGAACGAGCGCTCCCACTTCACTTCGTTGCTAGATTTTACGGGTTGGCCTAAAAAGGAGCATTGATTTGGCAGTGTCGAATTTCAAATGCCTGAACAAAATAGCGCAATTTTTTTTTAAAAATGCGTCAATGTAAGGAGTAAGAATTAAGATTTCTTTAAGGTTGAACAATTGCTGTGATATCACAATTTTATCGTCTATTTCTATGTTTATAGCATGTGATATATCATTTTATCATTTATTTGAAATATCTATTTTTCTTTTAAACCATGACATGACCGTGAGTCGCAACTGCCAATAAACTTATTATTATTAATGTCACTCTTTGGCAGACTTTAAATATGCCGTTGGCATAGCCAGGCTATGGAAGAAAAACTAATATTGAAAGCCTCTGGGTCGGATAAAAATCAATGAACAATTTTTTTAAATCATACCCGGATTGATAATTCAACTACTAGGTTGCTAAGCAAAGATCTGATCGAGTGAAAATAAGTGCATCTTCTCCTCGTTTAGAGGACTTTAGAGCTCCTTTAGAGCGTTGCAAAAGATTTCTCCAAAACATCGATCAGTGTGATCAATCTTAAGGCGCGAAATTAATTTAAAAACTCAATTTATAGAAACCCTGGAGTTTCGACGATCCGGGTGGGCAGTGGCACTGGCCAGACTGTTGTACTGGGAAGCGAGAAGTGAGTCATGCAGAGATTGGAACCGGTATGTGTTGAAGTCAGGTTGAAGTATGTTGAAACCACTTGACAGCGAGTGACGTCACTCACGGGTGTCAGGTTTGCTCATCAAAAGAGATAAACGGATGGCTGGGCCAAGGGTCGACTGCGGCTTTTCGATAAAGGCCCACCATATTCAATTTCGTGTAGCCAATGGCCCAGGAAACATATGTTGGTACTTTCGTGGGCCCACGAATTAACGATCAAAGAGCTCTAGACCCACAACCACAGACCTATGGAGGGCTCTCGGCCCCACTATTTTGGACTTTCTCCATGGGCTCGTGGTTACCAACCCCTGGGCAAGCAAACTTGCTAACCCGGACTTGATGGTGATGTTTTAGTTGCGATTGCATTTCCCAGTCAAATTATTATTATTATTGAAACATTCTTTTGACACAATGACGAGAAGGAAAGTAGTTTAAAGATCCAACAAAACAAGAACATTTCATCGAGCATAATGTAATTTGCATGTTGCAGAGTTACTTCATCGTGCAGCGTATCGTCATGAATTTTATCGAATAAACGAGGATGGAATTAGAATAATAAGTGAATTTTAAATACTGTTTGAGAATCCTCAAGAGAGAGCATATTTTGTTGGTTTAGGCCAGCTTATACCACACCACTTGGCATCCCTGAACCTAAAAAAACGAATGATAGCCGGGAATGCGGGAATACTTGACAAAAAGCACGCATGACTTGTCACGTTGATCTATAACTTAATCTAGGCGTAGCAAAGCATAAAAATTTGCCGCAATTTTCAAAGTCATTGATATATTGAATCATTAGTCATTGAGTCATTAAATAAATCCTAATAAGATCAATCATCAAGAAGAACGCGGTATTTTTTTGAGAGGTTGAGGTTTCGTGAAAACTACATTCCGTACTTAAAATGTGTGTGTCTTTTTTGACCTCTGTTTTCTAAAAGATTTTGTTTTTTTGGTGCAGATTTTTTACTACCGCTACAAGGAATGTAATTGATTCCCTTTAAAGAAAGTTGAGCATTGACGTTACTCTATACAACATACATTTAAAATTTTAAATGATATTTGGTCCACCAACGAGTTACTATTATCGTATCGTCCCAGAAATTTTAGGAAATATTGTTGGAGATTCAAACTAACAGTGCAGATAAAGCATTCACTCTCAGTTTTTCAAGTCAAGAGCATTTAGTTAAACATTCAGCTGATTCTGATGAAGTTCAATAACAAACCAGATAACTTCTTCTTTTTTCTTAACCAATCATCAGCATGAACCATTGGCACCAACACTGTGTTAGCCAGATTCGTTAGCCAGATTGTTTGTAAAAAGGTCACAAACAAAATGGTGTCAAGTTAATAAGTCATGGTAAAAAGGTCACGAGGAATAAAGGTCACAGGGCAAAATGGCCACGGTAAAAAGGCCACAATGAACAATCACTTTCCCATGGACATTATTGTGTTCCACCCGAAATATTTCCAAGGGCAGATCTCAAAAGAAGGGTATACTTTTGACTCTAGTGGGGTGAAGGAACACCCTCCTTCATGGTCGGCCGGATCTGGCGCGGGTTGGGACCATGGTCAAAAGAAATGTTGGCTACGACTTCCTGTTGACTTACTTATAAGCGCAAATAAATTCACCCTTTTAGTTACCAAAAATTGAAGAAAATGGACCTAAAAGTGTAAAACAAAATGCAGAAAAAGGTTAAAAGTGGAAATAAATGTCGAAAAAAGAGCAAATAACTTTGTTTGGACTTAAAAAGTCATTCATAGTCAGAGTACCCACGGTGCTTAATTGAGCTGGAGAAGTCATTTATTAGTTCTAAAGACATTTGACACTAGTTTTGAGGTGAAGAGACAATGCCGCACAAGTAACTGAGTTCTATCAATTAAGTCACATCCAAGAAAGGATATAAAGCCATATAAAATACACGAGAAAACAATCTTCTGAATTTTCTTTTCTTAAGGTTTAGCCCAACACAAGCCCAAAATATTGTCGAAATCTGTTGAGCTGTTGTTTTCTTTTGCTTAACCAGTCCGTTTTTGTCCTTCGAGAATGTTGTTCAAAAGTAGCACGGAAAAATAGATTTCACCAATGGGAGTGATTACCATATCATCTTAGGGACCTGCTGCCGTCTCAAACAGCCATTAGCAGTGTAGGCTTGCCAAAAAAATCTCAGTTTTCAAGGGTCAGATTTTCGAATAATGTTGCATTTATGGGCAATGGCATGGTGAATGTATGTTGAGAAGTATTGCAAAGTAATTTAAAAACAAATGGAAAATTGGAAGCCTTCAATTATACAAATTATTTGTTTTTAGGGTTAGTTGCCCCAGGAACCGATCTCTTCTGGCCATCTTGTTATTCAAAGTCGGGCATTCCTAATTTCAAAGTTCGGAAGAACCCTCTCAACTTTTGTAGCGAAATTTTAGAGAAAAGCAACAAAACATACTTTTTTGCAAATACAATGTCAAGAATTGCTATTTCAACTTCAATTTGTGCAGATAAGAAAGGCATTGTTGCAATTACCAGGCCTAAACCTTCGTTTTAGTTACCTCGGACGCTCATCAGAAACACAGGTCTTCCGAACTTTTTTTCCCGCCAAAAATGATGACGTCACTAGTAATTGCTGTAATACTTCAGCAGACAACCCGCGACCCACGAGTGCCAACAATTGTATCAAAGAAAATATTCATAAAAGCGTTTGAAGCATGTTTTAAGTGACACTATTTCAATATTTGGCCCATGACCTAATAACCATAACTCAATTGCAAATGTGGCATTGTCTCTTCACCTCAAAACTGGTCCCAAATATATTTGGAACTTAAATATGATGTCTCCAAGTCATTTGAGCACCGTGTACTGCTCAGACCTGTGTAAATTACTTTCAAAATGTCATTAATTATAATAACTTGATATACGAGTTTTCGAGTCTTGATTTTTTTCTAAAATTATTCAAAATGTGAATTGATAAACCCAAGAACTCCTTTAAGCGTTCTTTAATAATTCTTGAGTGCTTCTTGATAAACCCAAAGTCGACAACTTTTTTATGCTCTTTACGCACTTATCCATAAACCACTTCTGGACAGCTGATGGCCACGCAACCTTTTCTGTAAGCGTCATGTTGCTCAGGAAGCTGTTACTTAATTCAGACTTATGTAAGATGTTAACAACTTAGTTGTCTTTTCTCTGGCTTTTTTCCAGTCTCTGCATCTCCCTTGTAAAGGATTTTCACAGTTTTGATATTTTTGAAATACTCCTGCATGGATAGTCAACCCAAAACATCAGATTTTAACATAGCTTTAACTTGAGACAATCCTATTTGAAATTTGCAAATATCCATTTTTTGTGGATTTTCTTTATTACCGCTACAAGGAATGCGATTCCCTGTAAATTGAAGGACTTCTCCAACTGCTTCGATTCGATCCTATTTAAGCAACTCAGATAGGTGATTTCTTCATGAAACATTTGGTATACCTTAAGGACTTATTGTTACTGTAAGCAATTGTTGATTATATAGCTTTCTTGCACTTGATGAGCCTAAAGGCTTAATATAAAAAAGATGTGCAAAGGTTGGTCTTCTGATTAGACCGTTCTCTATGGACCTCATTCTGATTTCAAATAGTAAACCCATAATAATAGTATAGGTAATCAAGAGTTACAAGTTGAATTATGTACGAGACTAAGATAAAGGGTCTTCAACAAATTCATAAAGTTTTAGACTTGAGATTGTACAAAAAAGTGGAATGAGCTATCTTTTTGGACACCCTGACAATCTTTACTTGAAATGGGATTAGGAGAGCATTAAGAAGGCGGTGCAGCCAAGCCACTTTGCTTGTAGGGATGTAGAAGGGTACCACATCACATAAAAATTCTAAATTGGTGTTTGTAGACTTTGTTTGAGGAAAAGAATAATTGTTGCTTAAGGCTGGTCTACACCTGAAACATTTTGGCTAGATTATTTGTCAAATATTCCGAAAATGTTTGGTGTTTGCCAAATGTTTCCTTTCTGTTGCTTCTACACGTGAACGTGTCTAGCTTAGAAAACCACCCCGCAATGCTAAGTGCAACCTCAGGTGAGCGAGTTTGCGTGGTGATAACAAACGTACCGTGTATTTGCCTGTGAGGCAATTTTTCGTCCTGAGTTTTGAGTGATGGCAGCCAAGTAGCTTATTTCGGTAGTCTTGCACAACCGTTTCGACAGTTCTTGCGTACCGTGACGGTAGGCGCTGGAATAGAGGTTGTGAAGAATTGTTTGTTGTCCCCCTCTATTCCCGCCCCACCGGCCTGTTGCGTAGACATCGCTGAAGGCCAGCCAGCATTGTCCATGCACTCGGGAAGAAACAAAACTCAACATAATTTTAACTATTTCGCAATATGTGTGATATTGTACTGATAAATAAGTATCATAATTGTTTACCGATATCAAAAAGGACATTGGTTGGTGACATTGTTGGCAAATTTACTTGAAATATTAGGTAATTTGTCTCTTCCTATGTGTCTGGACAGTGCAGGCTGGCCTACAGCGTGTCTACGCGGCAGGTCTTGGCAGCGTCCATAGCAAAAGACAACAATCAATTCTTCACAACCTCTATTGTCAGTGTCTTGGAAGAAAAGAAAGGTTTCAGCCAGTTTCAGTGCTCTTAAGAAGTAAGTAGGAGAAGTAATTAATCAACTTTTCCTAACATCACCTAATCTAACGGTCACAACATATGATCCCAAAGCCTAGCCTTGCAGGGCCTGAAGCCTAATCCTAAAGCTGTGTTGCAACATACACTTTGCATATTTATCTATGCCGACGCACTGAGAATCCGTGCGCGAACTTGGACTTCTAGGTCCAAGAGCGTACTGGCCCATCCTTAAGACTGCCTGGAGTCTGGTGATTCCCGTTTAGAGAACTCTCATCAAGACCACATGCTTTTATTGGGAACACAAAACTTTCGCTACGTTTGTTTTTACCACGCAACCTTGCTCACGTGAGGTTGCACTTAGCATTGCGGGGTGGTTTTCTGAGCTAGACGTGAACGTGCAGTTTGTCAAATATTTTTCTCTTTGGCCAAAGTGTTGCCCATTTTTTTCAAATTGTTTCAAACTGGCACTACCAAATACTGTTTGAAAACCAGTCACCTTTAGCAGAGTCCCGTAATTTAGAAAGTGAATTGTAAACTGCCACATATTGTCACTTTTCAACAACATTTTTTTTCAATCTTGCTTTCTGCCCAAGAATTTCTTCTTTCCTTCAGTGTCATTTAATTTGGAAAGTCTTGCGCATAACGCCACGCTATGGACATTGACAATATCTACTGTCATTTTCAGTCCTTTTCTTGTCCCCCCAACCATTTTAAGACCTCTACTCTCCAATGGCATTTGGTTTTGTCGAGTTGGGTTTTGGTGAACATTGGCAGTCTTAACTGCCACTTAGCAACGTTGCTACCTTGTAAACACCTCCGAACCTGTCAGTTGCCGCAATTGAGACGTGACTAGTCCATAACACTACCAACTGATTATCGATGACTTTTGATGTCGTCCATTTCCGTGGATCCTTGCAATCTTTCAAAATGACGTTCAATTTTGGTTACCTTGATGCCAAAAGTTAGAGGGTTATTGTTTTGTCCTTCAATCCAATAATTTGAAACTTTTTACTTAACAATAATCGTTTCGTGATTGGACACCCTGCATGCATCGATGTGTATTTCGATTGTCGACGAGAAAAAGTTAGCCTAAGGACAAATAATTTTTCAACATGTTCAAAGTCAGAAATATATGTTTCATGTGTAGACCAGCCTTTAAGGCTGGTCTACACATGAAACATTTTGGCTAGATTATTTGTCAAATATTACGAAAATGTTTGGTGTTTGCCAAATGTTTTCTTTCTGTTGCTTCTACACGTGAACGTGCAATTTGTCAAATATTTTTTCCCTTGGCCAAAGTGTTGCCCATTTTTTCAAATTGTTTCGAACTGGCACTGCCAAATACTGTTTGAAAACCAGTCTAGTCACCTTTAGCAAAGTCCCGTAATTTAGAAAGTGAATTGTATACTGCCCGATGCTGCCACATATTGTCACTTTTCAACGACTTTTTCAATCTTGCTTTCTGCCCAAGACTTTTTTCTTTCCTTCGGTGTCATGTAATTTGGATGGAAAGTCTTACACCTAACGCCACGCTATGGACATTGACAATATCTACTGTCATTTTCAGTCCTTTTTTTTGTCCCCCCCCCCTCAACCATTTCAAGACCTCTACTCTACTCTCCACTGGCATTTGGTTCTGTCCAGTTGGGCTTTGGTGAACATTGGCAGTCATAACTGCCACTTGGCAACGTTGCTACCTTGTAAACTCCTCCGAACCTGTCAGTTGACGCATTTGAGACGTGACTAGACTGTAACACTACCAACTGATCATCGATGACTTTTGATGTCGTCCATTTCCGTGGATCCTTGCAATCTTTCACAATTGACGTTCAATTTTGGTGATCTTGATGCCAAAAGTTAGAAGATTATTGTTTTGTCCTTCAATTCATTACTTTGAAGCTTTTTACTTCACAATAATCGTTTGAGATGGGACACCCTGCATGCATCGATGTGTATTTCGATTGTCGACGAGACAAAATTAGCTTAAGGACAAATAATTTTTCAACATGTTTAAAGTCAGAAATATTTGACAAACAGAAAATAATATTTGCGATCAAGCTAATTTTGTCTTCGATTTGACCAAATATTTGCCGTTTTGTTTCACGTGTAGACCAGCCTTTAAGGCTGGTCTACACATGAAACATTTTGGCTAGATTATTTGTCAAATATTCCGAAAATGTTTGGTGTTTGCCAAATGTTTCCTCTCTGTTGCTTCTACACGAGACCGTGCAGTTTGTCAAATATTTTTCCCCTTGGCACTGCCAAAAACTGTTTGAAAACCAGTCACCTTTAGCAGAGTCCCGTAATTTAGACAGTGAATTGTATACTGCCACATATTGTCACTTTTCAACGACTTTTTTCAATCTTGCTTTCTGTCCAAGACTTTTTTCTTTCCTTCAGTGTCATTTAATTTGGCTGGAAGGTCTTACGCATGAAGCCACGCTATGGACATTGACAATATATACTGTCATTTTCAGTCCTTTTCTTGTCCCCCCCAACCATTTTAAGACCTCTATTCTCCATTGGCATTTGGTGTTGTCGAGTTGGGTTTTGGTGAACATTGGCAGTCATAACTGCCCTTTGGCAACGTTGATACCTTGTAAACTCCTACGAACCTGTCAGTTGACTCATTTGAGACGTGACTAGTCTATAACACTACCAACTAGTGATGGGGGGCAAACAAGAGATTGGGCAAGCTGTACTGGCACAATGCTTGGGCTTGCTGAAGCTTGGCATAGCTTGGGTGCTTGTACAAGTACTTTTCCCAGCTAACAGGTTTGCCAAATTTGCTATGAACAAAGAATAAACTTGCCATCCGAATTTCACTAAACCAGGCTGATTCAGCTAAATAGGGCCCATACCTTTGAAAGGATGTATTTTTAAGAAAATTACACACTTCAATTCTCTCACATGGGGAAATGCAAAATATTTCGAGAATACTAAAAAAAAGATTTGGCATTTTACTTTTTCATGCCGGCAACTCTGAGTAAACGAGATTGTTCTGGAAGTGTGACTTCTAAATCTCGGTCTTGATTAGCCTCAAAAGTGCATTCATGTGTGGCCTAAAACCAAAACAAAAAACAACATGGTTTTGCAAATGCTATCCAAATTGAAATATTTTTTTGTATCACTTCCACTATTTCTTGCTAAATTATTTAGGTCAAAAGATCATCGAAAATGCAACTTGACATTTTTTCTTCTAAGTCACACTGCAAGTATCTTAACTCTTCAAAGAGCAACTGCCGGCAACTGCATCTTCCGATGTTCCTTGAGCTTGGGAAGTGTATTGGTGTATTGCCCAAGTAATGCTTGTCAACAACTTGTTCTTGGGTGTTTGTGATGACTCATTACTTGCCCAAGTCACATCACTACTACCAACTGATTATCGATGACTTATGATGTCGTACATTTCCGTGGATCCTTGCAATCTTTCATAAATGACGTTCAATTTTGGTGATCTTGATGCCAAAAGTTAGAGGATCATTGTTTTGTTCTTCAATCCATTAATTTGAAACTTTTTACTTAACAATAATCGTTTCGTGATTGGACACCCTGCATGCATCGATGTGTATTTCGATTGTCGACGAGAAAAAGTTAGCCTAAGGACAAATAATTTTTCAACAGATTCAAAGTGAGAAATATTTGACAAACAGAAAATAATATTTGCCATCAAGCTAATTTTGTCTTGGATTTGACCAAATATTTGCCGTTTGTTTCACGTGTAGACCAGCCTTTAGTAATGAAATTTCTAAATGTTGTAAAACACAAACTTGTATCTGCAACATGAGTTTGTTAGATTGAAGGCTATTTAATTACAATTTTCATGGGACAAAAGCTATCAAGACACGCCACATCTAGTGACACTGGTGCAAGGTGTTAATTGACCAATCAGAATTAGGTCTAGAGATCTGTCCTAATCAGAGAACACCTTCAAATCAAGATCTTTGCGCATCTTTGTGTTTTAAGCCTTTAGATGAGCCATAATAGAGTTTTATATAGAGTTCATTATGCATTAAATTGCCTCAGATGTACTGGCATTGAGCGATCTAACTATCAATCTACCAAGAGTCCCAATAGGTGTATCAAGTCTTTCAATTTACTCATTTCCTCATTCTTAATATCACATCATTGAGTTAAGTTAAGTTGATTTACTTCTCTACACTCTAAGTAGAGTGCACTTTCTTACTACCTCATGCCCATTTCATGTTAAAGAACATGGGTTTCTCAATAGTTTCACAGGACTCAAATAGTTCTAAGAATATATGATACAAATCACATTCCCACAGTTCCATTATATAGTTAAGAGTGTTTCAAGCTATAAGTGAAAGATGGAAAGCGCCAGCGTTGCCAGGTCCCAATGAGGGCTCGCGGCCAAATTTAAGACCAAAAGTTGCCTTTTGGTGGCCAAAAATCAGGAAAAGTTGCCACTTGGCAGCAATTTTTTATTTCTATATCATTGCTGTTATTGCAAAGTAATTGTGAATCTCAAGAGCACTACTCAATATTTTTTTTCCAAAAATTGAAAATTCAGTACCTTTTTTGACAATAAATGAACTGTTCTGTTTCTTATGAATCACCTGGTACATACCCTAGAGAGATTTTGGCTTAAGAAGTGCGTGGTAAATCAGTCGCAAGGTAAGAAGGTAAATAGGTCACAGTACAAAGGTCATGGACCCACACAGCTCCAGAGGGAGCCAAAGGGATGAACCCAAGGACCTTGAGATTTTCCTTGGTTGCAGATTGTCCCATGGGACCCCATGATTAATCAGATGGAACACAATTATGCCAAACCATGTCCGTAACTCAAAAATGGATGATCCCATAAAAAAAGTATGAAGATCAAAAAGATGCAGAAGATACCAATTTTTAAGAAACATATGTTTTTTTTCCCTTAATGTTGCCTTATTTTCGATTAAAGCCTAATTTCGGAAGGGAGATAAAAGTCGAAGTAACCACCGCTCTGTTTTCAGAAATGACCCTTCACAGGAAAAATCGTGGTCGCTTAAGCATTGAACTTGAGTGAAATTGCTTTTTGTGACTCTTCAAGCCAAGTGTTTGGCAAATCATAGCCAATGAAGGTGAGGTACATATACAGTATATGTATGGTTTCAATCACAATTTATAGACAATATGATTAGGTGTTCCGTTTCTTTTGAAACACCCAGTAGTACATGGTATGTCTTGCTATTGTTTTACCACACCACTGGAGCATTTCATGGGGTTATTTGTTGCTTTTTGAAAGTTGAGGTGGTCTTTTCTCTCTGATAAGTTGTTTTCCTCTCTTTGTCTTTTACATCTCTATTATCTCTTTTATTAATTTTGGTAGAACTTTGCTTCAATTCATAACCAAGGACCCTTGTGTTATCTATTAAAATGGTTGTAAAGGTTTCAACAGTTTTAGGTGATTTAATATAGTTTGTGAGCTCCTTTACAATATATGCCTTCACAAAATGTCTGCATTGTGATACTCTGACATAAAAAATCATCATTAGGCATAAGTCTTGGCATTTGAAAAACACAAAAAACTGAAATTTTAACCCCTGTGGAGGGAAAGATACTGTAGTGGCAGAGTTGAATCTTTAAAGATGCCCAAAGCTGCAAATTTCTTGTCGCTAGCGTCAAATTTTCGCATCTTGTTTCGTGAGATTCTTTAATTCCTTCTTGTAAGCATAGACTTCTAGATATCTATGGGTTATGTAAAGCTTTTTAGTAACGCTTAACATTTTTTTCATTTCCATTATTTTTTCAGTTCATGTCTCGAAGATAATGACTGGCGACATTACCTTCATGATGATAATGCCTATCGATATTTTAAGAAAATGATTGAAAAGCTAGTTCTTTGAAATTGGAAAAAAGATAAAAAAATGGTGCAATGGGAAAATACAAAAAACAAGGGTTTTTTTTCTCAACGCCAGTATGTAAAACTTCAAAAAACGGAAAGTGTGAGAATTCAAGATACATTCTTGATTCAGAGGAGAAATTCTCAAAAGTACACTTTAATCACCACTGACCTTGATCGTCAAATTAAAGTTAACAAAAAATACACATTTTACGCACTGAAGCGTGCAATTTCGCGCATAAACATTGTAATTTATGTTTCTTAATGCTCAAAGCTCGAATCAACCTTGTTGCTAGCAGCGTTCTTGAAATATTATTTGCTGACCAAAGACGATATGCACACAAGCTAGAACTTGGACTAGCAGGTCTGCATGGATTCCGGTTTTTCCGGTTGTTGCTGGCATGTCTTTTCGTTTGGTGGCCACAAAGTCATTGAAGGGTCTGGTGTGAAGTCCTCATCCCGGGTGCTCTTGAGTCTTAGTGGTACCTACATTATGTTGGGCGATGTTTGAGTTTTTTGAGTGACGCAGGTTGCACGAACTCGATTAAATGGCGACTTGTTGACCTGAATTGCTGCCCAAGTCTCGGTCTCGTCCATTCGACCTTTTGAGTTGATTTTCATTGACGATTCGATCCCGAGTAGTTTCTTAAACACGTGCGGGTGTCATTTTGGTCTTTCCATTGAGAAACGACCTTGTCCAAGTTCAATTTCTTGCTCTTGGGACAGATCCGGTACGGGATCGGTAAGTAGCGAAAACTACAGTGCCTACAAAGCCTTTGGCTTTCCCTTTCCTTCTTTCTTTGCTTGCTTCCCTCCTTTCTTTGGAACAAGTTGAGCCTTGAGTTGTTTGAACGTATGCCCGGACATAGTAGACGGTACACGTCGCCAGAATTCACAAGCGCATAGTACATTCAAGCATCTCCGTTGAGCACAACCTTGTGGATTTCCATGTGGGACGCTCTCTCGAGTTCTTGGATCCTGACCAAAACAGAGTCATACGGAAACGATCTTCTCGTACTCTCACAAGTTCACCTTCTCCATTATTGTCAAGTCAACTTCGCGTTGTGTCATAGACGTTCAGTTCTCTTTTAGCGTGAGTCTCGGGTTCAAATCCCTCTGCGATCGCCATGGAGCAAAGGAGATCGTCTTCCATGACGCGACAGTCGTCCAAGCGGTTTTATCGCTCCGACAGTCAAGGAGATTTAGCCAGGTTCTGGGACCATGGCGAGCACTTTGCCATGCAAAACCGATGGGTGTTTGAGTGTGCCTGGGAGGTGGCTAACAAGGTGGGCGGAATCTATACGGTCATTCGATCCAAGACCGGTGTTTCGGTCAATGAACTGGGGGACCAGTACGTGTTGTTGGGACCTTACTTCGAGTTTAAGGCCAAGCAAGAAGTGGAGGAAGAGGATTTCCCTTACCATCATCCCCTAGGTCAAGCTGTGGAGAGGGCTCGACAAAAAGGATATCGGATCCATTGCGGACGATGGCTCGTGGAAGGCAATCCCCAGATCATTCTATTCGACATAGGATCAGCCGGAGCCAAGATGAACGAGTTCAAGCACGAGCTCTACGAAAAGGCCGGAATTGGAATTCCTCATGAAGATATCGAGGCCAATGATGTTTGTATCTTTGGGTAAGTAATGAGGTTGATTGATCGTTGAATTATTGGCTTTAGTCTGTCCGATTTTGGGTCAATTTATCATCATCTTTGAATTGAAACGTTTCTGTTTGCCTGTCTGCAAAGTTCATCCATCCTCGATTTTGTTATGTAACGTTACTACGCGACATTCGCCGGCTGTACTAGTTTGGGGGGAGTCTCGTGACCAGTTTCAGATTGGCCCGGGTACAAACGAGGAAAGTGAATTCCTGTCTTGCTAGTTTCAATGTCTTCGTTCTTGTCGCTTAGCTCTTGAACAACAGTAACCCCATGTGCAACGTAAAACAGACGGGGTCATGTACGTTTGCATGTGTATGCATGAATAAATGAGCGGGGCCATAGTAGAACATTTGATGCTTCAATGTTAAGTCTAGACAACTTAAGAATGCTTAAATTACCAAAAAAAACATACAAAGTACTGTATACGTGTCTTTACAGGTTGATGGTCGCGGAGTTCTTAGGGGATTTCCGATTCTTGGCAGAAAATTACTCTGATAGCCCACCCAGGATCGTGGGACATTTCCACGAATGGATGGCCGGGGTTGGACTGATCATGTCCCGGATTTGGAAGATTGACATTGCCACTGTGTTCACGACCCATGCCACTTTATTGGGGCGTTTCTTGTGTGCTGGAGCACTCGATTTTTACAACAACCTGGCCCAATTCAATTGTGATGAGGAAGCTGGAAAACGAGGATTCTATCATAGGTAAAGATTGTTCATTCTTTCGGCATGTGGAACTAGAAACTAGTCATGATTACTTCCAGATATTGCATAGAACGAGCCGCCGCTCATTTGTGCCATTGTTTCACTACCGTGTCTGATATTACTGGAAAAGAGGCAGAGCATCTCATCAAGCGAAAGCCTGATATGATCACTCCCAATGGGTTGAATGTGCAGCGTGATCTCCACGAATTTCAAAATCTTCATGCCGAGTCCAAGGAGAAAATTAACCAGTTCGTTCGAGGGCATTTTTACGGCCATTTTGATTTCGACCTGGATAAAGCGCTGTATTTTTTCATTGCTGGACGTTACGAATTTGGCAACAAAGGGGCAGACATATTCATTGAGTCCTTGGCTCGCCTCAATCATTTGCTTAAAGAGGCCAAATCCGACAAGACCGTCGTCGCTTTCCTCATCTTCCCAACTAAAACGAACAGTTTCAATGTTGAGTCTCTCAGAGGACACGCTGTCACCAAGGGTCTCAAAGATACCATTGACGAAATCCAGAAGGTTGTGGGTAATCGGCTATATGAGACATGTCTGAGAGGAATCGTGCCGGATGGAAATGACTTATTGTCTAAGAATGATATCGTGAAGCTCAAGCGATGTATCTTCGCCCAAGCTCACACAAATCTGCCACCAATCACCACACACAATATTGTCGATGATGCCACGGATCCGGTCATGAATGCATTCCGACGCTGCCAACTCTTTAACAACCGAACAGATCGAGTGAAAGTCGTTTTCCACCCAGAGTTTCTCACCTCCACCAACCCTCTGTTCAACCTCGACTATCAGGAATTCGTCCGAGGTATTTTATAATTTTGGGTTAACTTTGACAAACCAACAATAACCTAATCCACCTTCATTTTCATGCCAGGTTGTCATATGGGAGTGTTCCCCAGCTACTATGAACCTTGGGGCTACACCCCTGCTGAGTGCACGATAATGGGTATTCCATCGATTACAACCAATCTCTCTGGTTTTGGTTGCTTCATGCAAGAGCAAATTGTTGATCCTCAATCTTATGGAATTTACATTGTGGACCGCATGCACATTGGTGTGGAGGAATCCGTGTCCCAATTGGCAAAGTATGAGCACCTTTCATCCTTTTTATTCATTTTGTTTTTGCCTCCTGTTCTTAACTAATTTCACTTCGTCGTAGGTGCATGATGGATTTCGTGGGCTTAAACAGGCGTCAACGCATTATCATGAGAAATCGAACTGAGCGTCTCTCTGACATGCTTGATTGGAAATCGTTGGGTATCTACTACAGACGTGCCCGCATGCGTGCTCTTCAAAATGTGTTCCCTGACGTGAGCGAGAACGAAGAGGCTCCTCGACTTCCCTCTCGGCTCAATTATCCACGACCCATCTCTGAGCCTCCATCATTGGCTCCTTCTCGTGCTAATTCACCCATCTCTTCCGCACCCGGATCTGACTCCGATGCCTCCCATGATTCTGAGGAGGAAGAGGCCGAGCTTCAGACTTCCTTGTCACAATTACAAGCCTCCTAAGAAGAGATACACGTTAGGCTTAAAGTGGACCTGCATATAGCAAAACAAAAATACTTTGTGACCGCTCACTCTTCCACACACAACACAAAAGGATAGAAAGGCTATACATTGGGAGTTGTAGGATCGACTTAGAAGATATAACAATCGAATCTCTAAAATATCAATCACAACATGAAATGCCATGAAACATATGGAATTATTCTTGCATTTTAGTGCACATAAAATGAATAAAAAGGCATACCCAAAAAGTTAAATTTGTCCAACGAAACGGAACCCGATTATTTTAATTTTTCATTCAGTTCCCATTGCTGAGATTAAGACACTATTTGGTCAAGGTAAATGATTTGCTATGTTGAGTGATTTCATTGATTTGGTGAAGTTCTTGAGCTGCAAATTGTCTTTTTAGTGCAAAGTGTATGAGGAACAATGCCATTTTTGATCAATGCCAGGAAGTCCCATTCAGGGGCATAATGGTCTTCGGTTTTTGCTGTCCAAAAGAAAAATCCGGAGGTAGCTTCTTGAACCTCCATTTGTGCCAGCATGAAATCTTTGAGAAATTGCCGATGAGAATCGGAATAGTTTCTAATGTTGCCGTCGTATTTCTCACATGTTTCGTTTGAAGCTAATTTGGGCTTGGAGCGGTTTGAATATCCGTATAGATATTTTTGGCAATCCGTACTCGCCAAACTCCACTCTCCAACGATTGTTGGTAAGGTTTGAATTTTGAGATATGAAGAGAACTGACAGGCTTCCTCTATATTGGTTTCGAAGACTGTGGGGATTTCAAGGGCTTCGTTGTTGAGCTTCTTGTTCCAGAAGTGGTAATTATGCAAATCCAACATCACACCTTTATAACCTTCCTTCTCCGGCATGAGGTTGACAAAGTCGTCAGGATTTCGAAAGCCTTGTTGAATGATGACTTTGACCTCGTTGCCCAACCGTTTCCGAATGATTTCATAAGCTTGAGGGTGAAAATATTCCACCAGAACTTTCCAAACGTACTCGTAACCCACCCAACCAGCCAAAGGCTCATTTAATATAGCAATACCGAAAAGGGTTCCATCACTGATGAGCTCGTCTCGCATCCAACCAAAGATCATGTCAATCATAAGCTCGTGAACACGTAAAGTTCGATTGACATTCGTTAGGTTGAAGTCAGGAGTGATCCATCCCACGTCTCCCGTTTTGCCCGAATTGTCAAATCCATTCTGTGAGCCAGGTGCTCCGTGTAAATCCAATACGATTTTTAAGCCAATTTCCTCGCACCAACCGATCAGCCTCTTTAAAAAGTACCTGAAAATTTAAGTCGACCTGTTCGCAAAGTTCCTCTTTCAGACATGATTGTTTATGGCAAGAGATATGTTTTGATCTAAAGAAAGCATTGGAGGGTTCTGCCTGGCTCCCTCTTTCGCTTCAAACAAATTAGTAGCTCAAAACTGTGGGCATTATACACTTAGTTGAGCCATGATATTTCAAGGATATCGTGTTCATGTACGTACTTACTTGGATTTGAGCGCAATGTCTCCTGTGGGCAATGGAAAAGGTTCACCTGGGATCACATCAAACATCCAATAACCCAAAGGGATTCGTAAATGGGAAATTCCAACCGAATGCAACACCTCAAGATCAGTTTTTTGGATAAAAGTGTCCCAATGTCTGCAATAAGATGGCCATATTTCGCCATCTCAACTGATTTTTGATGGTTCCTTTAAATTTACCTTAACAATGTTTCTTGGACAAAATTTGTGGGGAGAAAACTATGAAAAGTCCATTCATCCACAATGGCTTGACTGCTTCTCGAATTGGCCTCTTCAAAAAGATGTGGAGTTATCCACGGCTCCAAAAGTAGCCATCCTCCTAAGTTCACTCCTCGAATGATTCCATCATTGCATTGTGGACTTTTCGCAGGGATGACGTGGGGTAACCGAGTGAGACAAAAACCTACGGAATGTTAGGGAATGGTCTATTTGTTAATATTTCATCCGTCATGGCTATTTGATCTCAACTTACTATATGTTAATGTAAATATTGCTATGGATGAGATAGTAAAAACTGCCTTGCCCAACCGAGTTAGGAACAAGGTATTCATCAAGGCACTCACGAGACGAAACAGAATGATGAAATTGTAGGGAAAAGGATATCGGTGGCAAGACACTCAAAAGATGAACATTATCCAGCTTGTTCTTCCACTATTTAACACCAAAATGAAATCTGTTTTGCTTTTGTGATCTTGCCAGCCGGCAGTCAAGCTAGTTCGGTTCCCTTTTTCAGTTTAACGTTGGTTTGTGGAGTTCATTGGGAAACAAGTGTTGATAGCAATTTAAATCTGGGTTTCAAATCCAGCTGAAAATCACATGTGGGTGATGTACAAGAAAGTGTTAAACTGAATAATTCAATATGTTTGTAACCACCTAATCCTCAAGTTCGTAAGTTTCGCGAGGGTTTGGTGTCGTTTAGTTTTCCTCTAACATAAATACTTCAAATATTCTACAAACGACAATTTTATTAGTAATACCTCGCTAGGTTTCAAATCCTTGTGATAAAAAAATGCCCTGTGATAAAATTCGTATCTGGCTGGTGTTTATTTTTTCATAATGTTTATTGCGACATTTTTTTAAAGTCATTGGACAATGTATGCATTTTAAATTCAAAGTAGAAATGTCTTGGTTGAGGGGTTGGCTGATATTAGACACGGTTGCTAAGAAAAATCAAAATCGAAGTACAAAAAAGTATGTGGGCAATCTTCTCAAAACTTGAGAGCAAAATCATAAATAAAAATAATTTCCCTTACCCTACAATTAGTGATACAACAAAAGTTTGTTTTTGTTCATTTTTATGATATGCAAATTTTACAAATTTTGAAAATTGGAACCTCGACCAAAATACAGTAAAAGGACAAATTTTGTGTCTATAATTGACTGAAAAATTTTATTGTTAGGGCGTGGCAAAATAAGTTTTAAAAATACTCATTTAAGGAACTTTTACGCGTTAAAAAGAATGCTCAGAGATACAAAAAAATGGCCTAAATATCCCGAAATGTTTTGACGAGTAACGGCAAGGGAAACAGCATTTGTTTATCCAATTAAGAAGGCTATAATTCCATTGTTTTGTCATCTCTTGTTGGTAAGATTATCCTTTAACTTAGACTCTGTAAGCATCAAAACATGTGATAGCAATATGTCTGTACAAAGTTAGCATATTAAGACTAATGCTCATGTGGTGATTAAATGTCCTAACACCCTACCGACCAGGGGTAGGCAACCAGTGGGCTGCAGCCCACATGTGGGCTCAAGGGGGGTCTTTGGTGGGACCAAGAGCTATGAGGAAAGTTCACAGCTCCCGCTATGTGCCCTATGGGCTCCCAAAGCTTTTTGATCGTTAATTTGTGGGCCCTTGAACCAACCACCGTCTGTTTGGCTGGCCCCTAATAACATGTAATCAAATTTGATGGGGCTTGACCCAAAGTGGTTGCTGACCCCTGGTATAGACTGTCGCAAAAAGCGACCTCAAATGGCAAAAATTGCAACATCTGGAGTGCAAATGTCGAAAAATTCCTAAAAACAGCTCATCGCTTGGCTAAGTTTAGATGCCTTTCATACATCCCCAATGACTTGAAATTGGTGGCAGTCAACTACAAATTGTTAATCAGTGTCTGAAGAAATAGTTTTAGCTTTTAAGGACATCATTATTTTTGCCTCATTTAAAGTTTTATTGATCTAAATTGTCAAATTTAACTTCAAAATCAGTCAACCTCTACAATGAAGAGCAAGAGAAACAAAAGGGAGAAGGGAAGAGGCCCCCTTGATCACGGGGCGGATATACTGAAATTTTTGTTGGATGAATTACATGGTGTGGAAGAGAAAACTGCGTGTGTAGATGAAAAAAACTATAACGACAATAACTTTGGTCATTTTAATATGATTTCAAAAGGCTAAGGGGGGTAAAATAACATGTTAAATTTAATTAATTTTCAATATGGCCACCATTGGCCGCAATTACTGCCTCCAAACAGCCGTGGAAAGATCGGCAGGTCTTCACAATGTTCTCCGTCAACGTGGAATTCCACTTGGTCTCAACGACAGCCTTCAGGGCGTCGATATTTTGGTGGGGTGTGGTGCAAGCTCTTGTCTCAACAACGCTCCAAAAAGAAACGTCCAGGGGATTGGGATCAGACAAGGAGCGGGGCCTTGGGCCAGAAGGAGGGGAAGCTTGAGTACAGCCACTCATGCATGATCTTGACTGTGTCCTGCTGCCACACATAGTTGCCGTTGGGGTAGGTGGCGTCAAGCCCAAGCTTCACCTTGGTCTGGAGCTCATCTAGGTACTCCTTGGTGCCCATTTTCAGGCCTTTTGGGCACCAGATTGGTGCCATCTTGATGGCACAATGCCAAGCATCTTGGCTAGGGGTGCAGATTTCTGGCAAATAAAACGTCTTTTAGGCCCAAAAAATGGCAAATAAAAGCGTCCAAAATCGCAAATAAAATGGCAAATAGACACGAAAAATTACCGAAATGTAGCAAAACTGGTCACTAATTTCTTAACACCGGTACAAGGAATGGGATTCCCTGTAAAGAGAGTTAATCGTTAATATAGTTTCTATATTTAACGTTTATATGAAATTTGATCTACCAATGAGTTATTGTTGGCAGATCTAACGATCTAACAACCCTATGGGTTGGTCAAGAATAGTATTTATAAAAAAGTCCAATCCTGTCTTAAATGCTGTTAGAGGATCAGCTCCTACATATTCCCGACGAAGATGAATGGGTAACAAATTGAACAATGAAGGAGCCCGATAAAGAAGAGAGAAGGACTTCATTGATCGAACTAGCCTCGATTCCCTTGGATTTGGAGGTGCTCTCAGAACGCACGTAAAACCTCTACGATTGCTACAACTAATCTCAAATCCTGGGTTGGGACAGAGCCCATGAATGCTCTTGAAAACATACAGTATCAGATACCTTTCATACCATCTCCGAGTACTGTACAGCCCTAAACTCTCCCAATCCGAGAGCTCTCATTCCTGTGATGTTCCTAGTGAACCATCATAATTGGGTATACTATGTCCACCATCCTAAATAAAAGGGGGTGAGTAAAAAAGACGGAGGAGCAGCATTGATGCACTATCATTTAAAATCCCACTCCGATCCAAGTGTCGTGAATTTTTAATAACAACTCTGACGACCGGATCGTCAGTGGCAGAGTATTCCTATGTCTTGCACCTCGAACAAGGATTGGGTGAATCCTTGGACTTTAGTCGCACCGATGAAACCCATAAAAGTGCAGCTTAGGGGGCTCTGAGGCTAGTTCTTTACACGTAAAGAACGATCTTAAGATCGTACTTAGAGAGAATTTTGACAAAGCTCGTTTTTTACTAAAAAGACTAAAAGCAGGAACGAACTGCGACATGTCTACCATCACAACTCATTCCTTCACTCAAGAAATAAATGTCTGTGTGTCATGATTGATCTCATAAAATTGAAAATACATTGTCCGCATGAAACTTGAAGTGTACCGCTTTAAGTTAACAATAAAAGTTAATACTTAATGAATTGATGTCAAATCTTGGTAATGGTGATGGTAATGTAATGTAATGGTAATGTACATATTATTATATGTATGATATATGATATATTTATTATTATATTAATTTGAATTTATTAATCGAAATTTTAAGATTTTTAAGAATTAATCGAAATTTTAGATAAAAGCAACAAAGCATACTTTTTTTGCAAATACAATGTCAAGAATTGCTATTTAAGCAATAAAAATTAAAATAATAATTAATTTGAATATTTATTATTCTATATATGATTATTTATATATATGATATATTTATTAATATACATAATATGATGGTAATGTAAAATAATGGTAATGGAGCACTATAATAAAAGAGTACGCGCATGCGGCTTTTTGGTCCTACATCCTGACACGGAAGTTGTGTCGTCGTCATACTTTGAGCCTAAAAATGACGGCAATGCGTGGACACTTTGGCGCAATCAAACCACCCGTGTGCCCCAACAAGTGCCTATAATATTTTTGGATTAGTTATGATGTAATTTAAGGGCAAATAGGTGACAAATTATGCCTGGAACAGCAATTGTCAACTTGATGTCCGGCGTTTCCTTTTTGCACGGTTCCATCTGCCTTTAAACCGTTCTGAAAAAGTAGTGAATGGCGGGAATCAAATTTTTCTCGGTTTTGGAGAAAGTAGACTAGTTTTGGAACACCTCTAACCAAAAATAACGGGAAATATTACTGTCTGTCATAATTCCAGAGCTCATGGAATCTCAACCGTTCATCAAAATTTTAGGCAAAGGGAAGAAACCTGAAAAAGTGCAGAAAAACGTTGAGTCGTCCACACTTTTCACTTTGGTCGATAGCATATCAAATATCATTTCCGAGGAAGAAGAGACAAGTTGGGGACAGATTGGATGTCAAGTCGTTCAAATCTATTCATATAAAATAAAAATATTTTGGTTCAAAATTACGACAAAACTTTCATGTCATAGTGTAAGAGATCGATTCCGTTTTTCTTGAGGTCCTTGAGTTCGATCTGTTTGAGGCAACAGCAGTATGCATTATTTATTGCCAAATTACGTTGATGATCTCAGCTTACCTTTAAAAGAATAATTTTTGACCTCGCTAGCCTTGCTAGCCTTTGAAGGCCAAGGCTGGCCAATAATCGTGGGTGTCGGAGGATAATCTCACTCTTGCTAAAACCTCGATTCTTATTCAAGCATTTTTTTAAAGATTTTATTTAAACGCCCTTTGTAATTTTCAATTCCAATTAAAGTAAATGCATTTATGAAATAATGTTCTCCAAATGTCTTTCTACACTTGCTGTTTGGTAGCAAAATAATCGCAATCGTTACAAAATTCGTCAAACATACACATAATATTGTAAAATGCATGAACATTACGATATACACATGAAAACATGCATACTATTTGTGGTCATGCACCCAGACTGAAGATGCACAAAGCAATATTATGGGTTTCCGAAGATTACCTCATTACCATTACTTATTTTGGAAAAAATGTGATAGATTATTAGAAACATATAAAATGATCAATACTTTTTATTGAACCTTTAAACGACTTTAAGAGATTCTTTTACGTTTGAAAACAAAATGGGCTATTTACCTATCGGTATGTCTTATAAACAAATTTTGCTCGTGACATTCTGTAAAGCTTTAGAAATTCTCTTTTGGTGCATTTTTATGCATTTATTGTGACAAAATTTCAAGGAAATCCCATTCGTTTCTAAATTAATAATGCCTTGTTTCAAAACTTAAGTGCACAATAAAAGATTTTTCCTTCAAAATAGTTTTTAAAGCCCTTTTGTACAAGTTCTTCAGTTAATCTTGTGTGGGGAAGCAATCGGGTAAATCCTCTCATCAGTTTTTCCGCTTTTTTGTTTTAAATGCAGATTCTAAGGTTTCTAACTGTCTTCTTGTATGACTTTTTTCCTACCTACAGCATAGTCACAATAAGAATAAGGCTAAAACCCATCTTTGGCATCAACTATAGCACTATGATAACATAGTGCATCAACTATCTGAACATAAGACGCTCTCCTCAAAAAAGCTTTCTTTGTTAGAGAACCTTTCGAAAAAGTAGATTTAACTGAGATAAAAGCTTCCTTAAATGAAAGTTTTTAGTGAGATCTACATATCTCCAGTCTCTGATAATACCAAATTCAATCACATTACCCATGGTCGTCGCATTAGCAAGGCCAGTTTCTAACTGCGTGTTCTATTCGGAGAATATCCCATGCTCTCAAGGCAATGTTTTTCAAGGGAAAATCGGACTAATCCATTTGAATACACGCGCTATCCATAATCCTCTCTTTCCATCCTAATGCATCGAGAAATCATTTTTAGCCAAACCGCCTTTTTGGGCACCTTCTTCGCATGCAATTTTTGCAATGCCGAGAAGGAACTGTGTAAGGGGAGCCCCTCCAACAAAGGGGCATCCTAGTGAGCATCCTAATTCTGTTAGAGAGTATCAATGACGTCACGAATTGTCATGACGTCACAAATCTCAATGATGGGCCCATGCTCGCTCAAGTAAGTAAATGCCGCCTCGAGATGATCAATTGGAATCTTGAACAGGGACAACTTCTTTGATATGCTAACCATTCGCTTTCAAGATTTATGGCTTGGACAAATGACCTCTGCAATTGAATAAAAATTGATGAGCAAAACGGAACGGATCTGAATCATTTTGCGCTTTATCAACTTGGATCAAATTTGTTGCACAAATTCAAATCCACTGGCTTGAATAGTAAATGGTAATGAAATGCAATCGAATGTGAAAAGTGTGTTCGAATATCTATAGAAAAGCAATGTGTACACAGGAGCACGTCCTAACATAAACATTTTACAAAAGATCGAGAGCATGCTCAGTGCGCGCAGCATGCACGAAGTTGCTTTCCAGCAAAAGCAGCCCTTCCTTGGTGCTCGTATTACCATCGCAAATGGAACATCGCTCTCATAGCGAGTTGAAGATGGAAAAGCGCGCTTTTGCCAAAGCTCCAAGCACTCACAACTGATTCAAACCTGCTGCGATTCCACAAAGCTTCTCATCTTTTGGGCCATCTCATGGAACAACTGGAAACTGGGAACTTGGTACCGGCAATCTCTCCAGAGAAAAAGGAAAGGAAGAATAGAGAGAGAAAAAAGGGAGAGAGGAGAAGAGTGGAGAAGAAGACTTTGCGACGCGGTCGCTGCCGGAGTGTCAGTCAATGAAGTCAGTCGAGTTTCGGCCTTATTTCATCAGTACGAGTCGAGTTGTCCTTTGGATTAGAGTGTATCATCTTTTTTGAGTTGGCTTTGAAGACTTCAAATGTGCGTGTGTAACCGAGTGATGGGTACAATTTTACTGACAATCCCTGGTCTGTCATTACTGCGATGATCTCATTTTAAAAAATAGTTAAAAGGAACAGTGTTTGTGAGTGAGAAGCCACTTTGAGTGGATCGGCAATGAAGGTTCCCCGGAAGACCGCCTAGCATTCTGGCAGACAAAGTGTTCGTGAAACTTCGAACAAGTCACGTTCCATGAATTTTATATGGCTTCATTGACGCAATGAAGCATGCACATCGGGTCCACAGTGGCTTTCAAGTCTTGGGCCTAAAACCTCAGTGAATGCAAATTGGAATCATTTTTGAGGACAGCTTGAAAATTAAAGGGCCCGAGGCATCTTAAGATATCACTATCCTTCTGCCACCATCTTTGTAAAAATAATGCCTGGGGTCATAGCATTTAGAAGACGATGGGCTGTGGGTTCGGATGACATGATTGTGCCAGCTTTATTTTTAATCGGCTTCCATTTGGCTTGGTGAGTAGATGGAACTTCGAAGTTCAAGATCTTACAAGTACTTTCTACAATAACGAAGCAGCGTTGCTTTGCATGGTCAGGTTTTCTTCATTGCTCACAAGCAAATTACTAGCATAGCATGTATTCCAAAGAGCCTTTCTATTCACCACATTAATGCCTCATAATCAAGAGAAGATGAAATGCTTGGCATCATCAGCCCGTCCGTCAGTGAGGACGTGGTGAAGCATTGCACTCGTGTTAAGAAGTAACTCGAGGGCATTCTTCCCGTCCTCCTTCTTTGGTGCCCTTATTATTTGGCCTTGATAGCATTTACATAATGAATGGTGGGGAGGCATCCACTCCAACAATTGAATGTTATTATTGCTTGCCTGTCGAGAACGGGCTTAGGTCAAGAATTACTACTAAAGAAAGTTCGACAACTTGGCGTTTGACAAGGCCAACACTTTTTCATCCCATTTCACGTTTTCTTCTACAGGCTGTTGTCCCTCTCACTTGCTCTCTATGAGGCAGCAACGACCTCGAACACAACCTTGGCAGACAATTTTCCGTCTAATATCTCGATGCTCTTTGATCCGGCTGAGATATTTTCGTCGAGCCTCGCAGATTCAAACTCGAGTGGACTTGCTCCTTCAAACCAGGTTTCGGAGGAGCCCCATGGAACATCCGCCACAATGACCTTTCAAGGCTCCTCGTGGTGCCATCTGGCCTTTGTTCGCTATATCGTCTGCTTCCTGCTCCTTTGGATAGTGGCACTTCTTGTGGAATTGGCAATTGCCCTGGTATCTCTACGTGGAACGATATTTGAAGATCGACCACGACGTTCCATAGAATTCCTTTTATACCTCAAACTCGGTGAGACAGGTTTTGAGCAATCCTTGCATTTGAAGCAATTGGTCCCATATGCCTCCTGTTCCATGTTTCAGTTCTGTGGGTGGTCGAGATCGGGTTATCTATTCTCTGTTTTTCTTGGTTGAAGAAATGCTACGACCAATGCAGTCTGGTCTTTTCTCTCCAAAATGTGATATTGGGTAAGCATACAGTAAAAAAGGTTTTTTTGGCAAGCTGTGATACGAGTACGATGATTTGGAATGAAACGACTGGAAGAAAAACCTTGTTGTAAATAGACTTTCCTCTGATTTATGTGACGTCAGCAACAGGAGAACTAAATTTCCTACACAATCTCCAGGGCGTTGTGCAAATGACATCTAAATCTGTATTTTCACCTGTTTCACAACCTAAGGATTTAAGTCAACTTTCAAGCTCCCATATTTTAACGACAACCATGATACAAAATAGCAACCATGTTTTCGTTTCAAATTAAAGGAAACATATTCATGCTGACAAAATTGTTTTTGCACAAAAGACAAGGCAAAATCACCCAGGATATTCCAGTATAGCAAATGTCAATATCGAACTAAAAAGTGCAAATTGCACTTAAGAAAGTATACATACACATACATTTGGTTTAACAAGTACTTGTAACTTTGAATTAGCCCAAGAATGAAAGAGAGTGTTTCTGAACATTTCCCTGAACCAACAAATAAGCAACTCAATCTTTATCCCTCAAACCCTAGCTCTAAACCAAGTCGACACCAAACCACTCACTCTATTCTGAAAGTGATCTTTCGTTTCAGCCTTGGTGATCTGTAATCTGGTCATCTTTTTCACCGCTGTGATGACACTTTGGTGCTCTTTTGATGTGGCTGGCAGATCTTGGGTCAAGCTCAAAAAGTATCAGGCCAATCAAAGGGACCAAAACTCTAGAAGTCGTTCCAAATTCCAATACAAACGATCTGGCGGTCGAGTCAATCGCAGTTGGAGACATAGGTAGGGACAAGTACAGAAAAATATGTTTTGCCTCTCTTTCAAAGCTCATCGAAGAAGGTTTGCCATTTTCGTTGAGAATCCAAGAAGAGCAGCATACGAGCCAGTAGAAAAATAACAAGGCCGTTTTTTGGCCCTTCCACTTTAGGGCACACGAAAAACATCGGGTGCGAAGCAGAGGCGATGATCGACCTCGTTTAATAGGGTACTGTCCGCCGTTTTCGCTATGTTGGGTACATTTGCGGGTATGTTGTCATGATTGATGAACATTTCCAAGGGGAATCAAATCCACAGAATCAAGTCAAGTCTGAATGTGCTCGCAATGGTCCGAAATGTGGGTGGTCAAGAATATATCAAATGATGTGTGCTTCCTTGTCTTTTTTTCTAGGTTCTTTTTTCTCAGCACAAGCCTTGTTTGTACATTGCAATCTTGAACGGCCAATGTTTTTTTATTTACTAAAAATCTTGAACAAGTCATTAGCGTCTCTATAGAGTCTTCTGTAATATCCACCCAGGGTCGACGCAAAAGCTTTTGCACGTTGATGGTAAAAGGATACCTGACCGCACTTTTCGCTCGTGGCATGGTTTTCAAAAAAAACTCACAAATCTTCGCTGTGACAATGGGTATTTAGGGTTTGGGAGAATTCAGACGTTCATGTATGGTACTCTATTACATTTTACATTTGAGCCAGGGTTCTGAGCTTCCAGAAGATGTGTGAGTAGTAGAGCAAGTTTTGGGCTCATATGTTTCAGAGCCATTTCGAGGGAAATGGTGGTCGGTTAAAAAAGACATTCATTCTTACATGCGTTCTCTATGGAAGAAACTATCATTTGTTTGCTTTCCATCACGTTTGGTTTGATTGGTTGAGGATATGGGGTTTGAAATGTTGGAAACGTTCAATCTAATCATGGATTTGGCCACGTTCCAATTGAATTTCCCAAATAATGGATGCATTCCATCTCCTTTCAGAAAAGTTCGACGTGCTTACCAGAATAGTTGGGACAACCGTTGTCAGATGCTACTCTGCTGTGCCAAATCATCCAATCCCAGCAAACAAAAGGTTAGCAACAAGCTACAGTATCGAATGAAGTGGTTCTTGTCCCTCCACTCCATTCCACTCCACTTAGATCACGTTTTTGAAAATGATTGGAAGTTTGAAACAGGAAATACACTGTATGTACGATTTGAAAAAGTTTATTTTCAACCTTCTTTTTAACGAAACTTTCCAATCTTAAAAGCTCTCCGGAGTGTAGTTTAAGAACTTTCATCGCGTCATTTTTTCTGCGCCTTGTCAATTGATGTTGTCACTTTAAGCACCACAAATTTTCTCTCTCATATACTCATCGTCTCACTTTATGGCGAAACTGACTAACGTAAAGTTGGATCTAGCATCTCCATGCATAACAGAGAGGCTAATAGAAAATATTTATCGGAACGCATTTCAATGATCTTAAAAAATGTGTGTGTGTCAGAAGAAATTACCTATCAAAAATATGCCTACATTGTCATAAAAGCTACGTTTTGCTGGCGAAAATAGTACTCTTCATTTCTGATAAGTTCGTAATACTCAGGATTCTCATTGGGACCAAAAAATCAGTGCGCAAATTTTTACTGGCCCCCCTATAAAGTGTCCCATACAACTTAAGAGCACTTCAATGGAATAGCAATAGGCTTGGTCCAAAATGAGTCATGGCCGAGGCTCCCAGACAGCGATGCATCGACGGGCCTGGTTCCTAGACTCTAACATTTCTTGGAACGCCTGGATCCTTGAAGAATCACACGATACTCTACGGTATTCAATGATGAAAAGCCCATAAATTGAGTTGCCTCAAACGACGTAATCCGCTTTCCTGGATGCATATTTCTCGGACCTCAAAGTACCAAATGTGTTTTGATCTTTTGATACGTAAGTCAATAATATTTTGACCAAATGCAGTTGGCTTTCTAATGCTAACTGACTGGGAGGAAATGGATCACTTACCAAATGCTCTTTGACGTTGCCATTTCAATCAGGGAAGCCATTAGTATCATCCAATACACGATCTGTAATATTATCCGTCCACTTAAGCCTTAAACTGCTCAATACACCTCGAGTCTCAATAACCAAAACAATCCTTAAAAGACGAGTTATCAATGCGAAATCTAATATTGGATAGTAAGTATGAGTAATATGGAACAAATGTGGAAATTTCGCTCCAATAAATCCACGAATGAATTACATGTTGAGTAAATTTGATGCAAAGAAGCCGATGAGAATTTGGATTCAGTCCACATCTTTTTGACTGTTTTCCTTCTTCTTTTTCCAGAATTCATTTAGTGACATCGCTCGAGTTCTGTCAGAGTTCTTCCGCGATTTGGATGTGGTTCCTAGTGATGTTCTCGTGGGTTTAGTTCTTTTGCGAAAGCGCCAACAACTGCTAAGGCTTCGTGTAGTTCATCAGGTAAGGAATGCAATACCATGGAGGGAGAGAAGTTATCAAGGTCGTGATAGCACTTGGGAAATCCTTTCCAGACTCAGTCAGACTTTTCTCTCGAGCGTCAGTCAGTAATCTGACATTGGCATCCTTTCCTTTCGTTCCCACTCCGTTGAAGTGCCTGTCACTATCCTTCAAGGTTGACAAAGCACGGATAAATAAGGTTGACTTATATCAATCCTAATTCTTGAAATGGATTGATTGGAGAGGCTTGGGTCTAAAGGGCTCCCCTAGTTCTATGTTGGTGATCTGAGCTAAGAGTGGGTAATCAGTGGCCCAAGGCCCCCGAATAAGCTTCGAGGCATGGACGACAGATCTATAGGGGAGGTGCACAGAAGGTGGTCCTCACAATCTTTGGCAATAATTCACTTGTTTTCCCTTAGTTTTGAAAGAGCTCCATTGTGGGCCTTTGTACACACTAGTATAAAGCTCGTGGGCAAATACATGCAAAAGGTATCTTAAGATGGGCCTTGGAAGATCAACTATTTTAGAAGTTAGGTCTAGAGGAAACAATTTGCAAATGGTAAAAAAACAAGGTTTATAAATGCTCTAACAACACATGACAAAATCATCAACATTTTTTATCTTCTTTATTGTGGAAAAAATATTTCACATTTCTGAGCTTAAAAATCTTCTTCTTTTATGACCAACTGCCAGAAATGAGGTTACTCTGTCTAAGTATGTTTTTTTACAAAAGTTTTAGAAGGCATCAAGTCATGAAGGCTAAAAGAAACGCTCACCCAAAAAGGGGAAAAACATTAATACAAGGTATCACTTATGATGAAAAAGATATTCGGGAACGAACGACATAACAGTCATCAGACATAACAGTCATCAACGTAATACTCCGAAATAAACGAAACGAAGGGTTTAAATACAAAGAAAGAAGAACGCACTAGGGAATAGGAGGTGCAATAAGAGAGCAGAGACAAACGATATTCAAAGTCATCACAGTACCCAAGTATCTTTTTTAAAAATCAATGTAAATTCTTCATATTTCTAAGTGAGAATGTCATCACAGAGTTTGACGAACATGCTTGAAATCGATATGGAAAGAAACTAAACAAGAAATTGTTGGTCCCTTTCTTGCCGTGTCATCACTGCACATTTCGTGCAAGTGCACTTTTTTACAGTTTCGACCGGTTTTTTTACTATATTTGCACTTTTTGTCGTTTTTACACGTCTTTGCACTTTCAGTGATTTTTTTTTGCTGATATCTTGTGTTATGGCTAGAAATCTCAAAAAATTGAAAATAGTGAAAAAATATTTTTCAAATTCTGTGAAATATTGCTAAAACAACCCCCACATGGCTTGTAAAACTTCAACATATCATTGATTTTTCTAAACATTGAAATGGACTTTCACTTGGTTGGGTAAATTTACGCTATGGATTAACTTTTTAACTCAATTCATTTGAGACATTATTTTTTACTGGAAATTTGATTTTTTTGACATGAATAAAAATCTGTCCAACTGAACCAATTAATTGATAAAAAGGAACATTGAATAAACATTGAATGAACATTGAAAAGAACAAAAATCACCTACCCACTTGAATAAAGACTAAATGAAGTTAAAAGGTCAAAAGGTCAGATAGTGCATTTTTATGCATATTATTTTTTTAGAGTAAACGCGAGTAAAGTCACATTAATAATCCATGAGCATCCTCTCAGATGATCACCTGTCTTAAAAAGCAACATTTACAGTATTGTTGAGAGTGTACTTAACGACCATCAATCTGACCTAATTTTGGTGCACTGTAAATTTCCTCTCATGTATGTTAACATGCAACCCAATAATGGAATGAATACCTTTCTGGCCCTTTTTTTTGACTCAAAAAGCATTCTTCGACGAAGCAAAGTAATAAGCGAATATTTTGTTCCCTAAATGAACCATATCAATAGAACAATTTCATTGCATTTCATCAGAAATTGTTTGCGCTTTTAAAGACTTTTTGAAAGACTTTTTGGTCTTTTTATTTGCACGAAAAGTGAACATCTAGTCATCACATCGTAGTTAGATCTAGGTTATAAAAAGGAAAATACCTAAAAAATGGAAAAGGAATATTTCAGCTTCACACTTCAAAATTTGTCAAAGTACACCTCATTACCAAATGTTACCAACTTCAATATTACCAACTTGGTCATTCTGTAGCCTCAAAATTTGTCAGAAACACTCAAATACCATGTGTGGTGTCTCAGGCTCTCTCTCATGGCATGCTCTCAAATGCATGGTTACAGACTGTTTTTTGTCAATGAGATTTTACCAAATGAATCTGGTCAATCTTTTTCACACAAACACAAACCTTTTTCACGCAGGGTGGGCATTTGATTTTTGGACATTTTGTCCACCCCTGTCCAAAAGGTGTCCAAAAGTGTCCAAAAATAAGGTTGTCCAAAAATAGGAGTGTCCAAAAGTGTCCAAAAATAGTAATTCGAAAAATAATGGTTAAAAACATTTTTAGAATAACATTCTACAAACTTTCTTTCCAAAATAAACGTCACATGACAAAATCTAAGCAAGAATAAGTCAATTCAGCATAAGAAACTTACACTTAAAAAATTAAATGAGCCAATAACTTGAAGGCCATCTGGACATTTAAACTTTCCACTCTTTTCATTTGACCACTGAGCATCGTTCAAAATGTGGGAAAGAATGATCGACTGAAGGAATGAACGAACAAACGAATGTGAGACTGGGACTACTAATAACACGCTCACACCACACTTCATGTTAAACATAGTATGCGAGTACATTTTAAAGCTAATTGTGTCTTGATTTGTGACAAGAGAAGGTTACTTAGTATTTTGATTTATATTACAAAGTTTATCATTGTTGCAAGTGTTTCCCATCCAAGAGGCAAGAAGTCTTTTGACCTGACTGTCCAAAAAATGTTAACTATAATAAAGCACACTCAAACTGATATCAGATTGCAATGTGGGTATTATAATGCTTTTGCCAAAGAATTAAAGCACTGTTGTTTTACTATCAAAAAAGACAAGACTCTTGTTTACAGATGAGGAAATAAAATGTAAATCTTGAAACATTTTGAACAGTTACACACATTTTCCCATATTGTATAAACAAAACATTTTTTTTTTTTAACAATTTATTAACAAGTTATCATGGCAAAGTTTATTTCTCCAAGTAATGTTCCCATTTATAGAACTATTTTTGTTTAAGTACACAACCATGCATTCTTTAGAATTTAATTACTTATGTAGTGTAACTGGTTTTTCGTCCGATTTGTACAACTTTCTTTTACGTTTGTTGGACTTTTGGACACTTATGGACATCTTTTGGGGATTTTTGAACACCCTCTGGGGATTTTTGGACACCTTCTGGGTATTTTTGGACACTTTTGGACACTTTTGGACACTTTTGGACACTTTTGGACACTAGGGTGTCCAAAATGCTCTCGATGTCGAAAAATGCCCACCCTGCCTTCACGTCATTTTAAATGGAGACAGCCGGAAAAATCAAAAGTTTTTAGGCCTCCACTTTGATGACAGAATTTTTGAGGACCCAAATTGCCAAGGTGGGCCAAATGATTTTTTGCAGTCTTTTTATCGTCATTGTAGCCACAATCTGCTCTCAACAAGGATCATTCATTTATATACGTTTAGGCCCAATTTAATATAAGACTTAAGATAAGACATGTTAACTACATTAATTTAAATTGCCCAAGTATACCAAAATCAAGTCAGATGAACAAGCACACTCTCAGCACAGCTCCTGCTTTTCCCATGCATTCCATGACCTGAGAGTATAGTTGAGAACATTGTCCTGATTTTTCAATATTTGAGCTATTTGAATTAGTGTAGCTAACATGCGACCTTCGGCTCTATTGTGTGTACTTGGCCACTCCATTGTAATATCAGGTTTATTTCATTTTAGAGGTTCAATGGATGGTGGGAGCCGAGGCGCATGTTATTTTTAATGGATTGATCATTTATTTAGAGAAAGATTGGGTTCATAGTTCAGCGAGTTCATTATTTCAAATGAATGCCAACTTGTGCAAAAAGCCGAAATCCCACGAGACGTTTCAATATGATTGTAAATAATGTGTAAAACAAAATAGTGAAATGCAAAGAGGAATTTGCTTTCTTGGAAACATGGGATTTCTTCTGCCAAGTGGTTCCAAAATCTACTCCAAGACCAAGATTTTCCTAAAAACTTGGAAGGAATAGCTTGGAGTGGCAAACATCAACTCGGTACCATGATGGATTAACCATCTGTTGAAGTCAATTGCCTGTTCATGTGCACCAAACCAAAGGTTTTCTTGCACCAGTTCACGTAATCCAAATTCCTCTGAAACTACTTGAGCGCCGTTATGACCGATAGGTTGCCTCTCTTTGAAGAATACTAGTTATCTTTGAATGCCCTTGAGAATAAGCCATATAGCCCAAGGCTTCACCTTTTATTACAATGCCTCAATCCAGTAAGTACGTTTGTCATAGTCATATCTCCCAAAACATGCGTAAATTTAAAAACAAATCCTTTGGTTGGACTTAGATGGTCCAAATCTATAAAATAGGTAAGAAACCGAAGAATCCCCTCAAATAATTTTACCGTCTACTCAACAAATTCAAAAGTTATATACGTTTACTGTTAACACGATAAAAACGTCCTTTTCAATCTTGACGTGGAACTTTTTGCAGACTTTAATGACGTTAAATTCAATAAAAAGTTCTGGGCTTCAACCACCTAACTTTTTTCCTTCGGAAAAGGTGGCTCACTTGTGGTTGATGGAGTCAACTTGGAAGCACCAAAACTGAGCGTGAAATGAGCAGTGGGCACTTCTTCATGTTATGTTCATGCCTCCTCTCTGCCGAGGTAGATGGTGAACTTTTTTTAAGTTGCAATTTTTTCCCAAGTATTCTCGAATTATTTTTTTCTCGATTTGAAAAAAACGGCTAGTCCCCTTAATTCTACGATCTTTCCGATCACAAGTTACCCAAAATGTACTTGGCGTTAGTGATGTGTTTAGAGTTGTTTTTTAAAGTGTTGCCATTTTGGTCCTTTGTTGGGTTTTTGGGTCAAAATGCTCACTAAAATTAGAGTTTTCGAAAGGCGGCGACTCAAAAATTCGAGTCAGAAATGGCAAAAGTAGAAACACATTTGTTTTTGACACTATGCAGAAATCATTTTGTCAAAATTCACATTCCCACCTGATTTCGACCGACATGCATAAATGCCAGATTTGCTGTGAACACCAACATCGCAAAGTAGACAATACTTTGCATGTTAAGCAAAGTTATCATTTTTAACATTTAGAATATCAAATTTATACAGCTTTGTTATGGGTTATCTCCGTTCACTTTTACGTATTTAATCGTATTTTGTCAAGACCATTCAAATCATGCATTCTTGGAAAGGCTAACACATTTTCAAACGCAATGCTCGTTGTACTTAAACTTCAAAGGCTCTAACCTACATATTGCTAGTCCCTTCCCACTTAAGAGCCTCACTCGGCCAAGCCTTTTTCCAACATCAATAAGAGTGTTTTCATAATGGCAAGATTCAATAGGGAAAATAACAAAGGAACAAGCAAAACACATTTTCGAATAAAGACACGCACGATCTTTGCTCAAATCCTTTTCTTTGTCTAACAAGAACTTGATGTAAAAAAGCATTACATTTCTTTAAAATACTACACCCAAAAGTTGTATGATGCCGTTACTTAAACATTGGAATGGTGCTTTCAACTTTCATCTAAAAAAACACGTTATCCTAAGCGGGAATCAGAAGGACAAATCGAGTGAAAATGTGAACTATCTGCTGCCTCTTGAATTTGATCTCTCCTTAAAGGCATTGGCATTGGTTACTTTTTTTAAAAGTTATTTCTAACATTTGAGTCATCTATCTGCAAGTAACTGAGTTCTACGTACGAAGGGAGTGAAACCACAGTCTTGCTGTAAGGCAACAAAGCCGGCCTTGAGCAAACATATGACTCAAAAAATGTGTCACATCTCACCTTTCCGAACCAGCTACTACTTGGAGGTTGTATCAAAATATACAGTAAAGATGTCTTGCTCAAACATTTATTTTACCAATAGAGGTGCAAGTTCTCCTCGAAAGTCTCCGTTTCATTCGCTTGCTGTTGGTACTGATGGCTCCCAGGAACCATTCAGAGCCAAAAGGAAGCCCAGGGGAGTTTCAAACAGGAACATGAGCTCTTTCAGGGAATTCATTGCGCACAGACACCATTTCATTACCTTTTGTGCTCGAATTTCAGATTGAAGCATTGGAAAAAATGGATCTGGTATTTTGTGTTGTTAGATTGATAAGTATTATTTGACACGCCCCTTAAACACATTGTTATGTAGTGTGGCACCGAATAAATTCTACACAAAGTTCAGTATTATGCAATCCCAATATGGACTTACACGAGCAAAAGTAGTTATGTACTTTCAAATGGCAGTCAAGAGCTTGACAAATTCAAATATTCTGGAGAAAGCTTCATGTATCTTTAAGGAAAACAAGACTAACAAGTCATTGAGCTACCTTACGTCGTTTAGCAAGCGCTTTTGTGAAGCTGAAGAGGGGATTGTTTTGCACTCATCGGTCCCTCCTTTCGTTTTTTCCAGCCCAATAACCCGGTGTACCAATTCCTCTCGGGAGTGAAAATCACTCCAGAGACGAAATTCCTCTCACTGAATGACCCAACGGAAATGAGCCTTCTTCGAGAGGTTTACCATTATATGCATTTCGCTTTGGGCGTCTATGGATGGCCCATGTATTTTCGAAAGAATTCGGCTCAATCTGCTGCGGCATTCTGTAAACTCTGCGCATCGTTACGGTGAGTAAACAGATCCAAGCTTCATACCTAAACACTCAAGCGTTTTTAAACGGCTTCGTCGAATTATTTTCGTACAAATTTGTTCGTGGAAGTATATGTACTCTTATAGGGACACTTCCAAACCAGATGATGGCAAGAGGACTTGTCAAATGAAACCAGATCCGATGTATTTTTATTTGCTCGCGCGATCAAAGCATAAATAGATCATTAGCTACTCATGAAAAAGACAGCCGCCTCTATTTATCTTGGGCCCAAGGCAATTTCTCGAGTGTTTTGCCTCATTTCCAGCCCTGAAGAAGACGATCTCCCGCAAGACTTGCCTCCTTTAGCGTCGTCTCCTTGTCATCCGTTCCTCATCTCTCAAACCTTTCACCCACTTCTGGTACTACGAAAACCTAGTTTTCTTTTTATGGTGTGAACACAGTCACTCTTGAGCCCTTTTGAAACCCCTGCCTTTAAAATCATAAAATCTGAACGGAATCCTGACCACGCTAATGAGTTGTCAGGCCTTACTTAGTGACCTTGGCATGGCATGAGATGTTGGCACAGCCCATCTGGAGAACTGGCTCATAATTAAAGCCCAGACAAAAAGGGCGCTTGCCAAATCGGTGCTCATAAAACTTCCCATTCCTCCATCTTCTCATACTAAGAGGAAAGACGGAGGGGGAAAGATTCTCGTGGCCTTATTTCTTGTCACCTAATTTCATGTGATCTCCTCCACACTTCCAGATGCATGTGTTTTCCTTGCTGTGGACTTAAGACCGGATTAGCGGCCAACGCTATCATCGAGGGGCTCAGTGTGGTCATCGACGATAACTGCTGTGGTTGCAATTTGGCCTCGTATTCTCACATGTGTAACCTTCCCAACGTCCAGCTGGTCTACATCACTTACCATGTGGATGTTGGAGAGACTCCGTTTCTAATCGCTGTGGATCTCGATCAAAGAGCCATTGTCATCTGTATTCGAGGCACACTCTCGTTCAAGGTTAGCTTGGCTTCTGATTGCTCTTTGAATAGAGATTACTTCCAGTCTGTTGAAGGCAAAAAGTACAGTTTCAAGAAATGCAAAGCGCTTGTGAGCCACAATTCTTTTCACAAATGGCCATTACCATTCACGAATCGTTTGAAAACTTACAAGAAGAGCTTTGAAAAGGAAGATTACTGGATGATGTTTTGAAACATGAAAACCAGTTACGATGAACCCAAGATGGAAAAGGAGAAATTTCAAATTTCCGTCGACTGATACTTTTGGTTTCAGAGCACCATTTGCTAATAGTTCTCTCAGGCTTCGCCCAAATGCCTATTCTTTTTGTTCCCACCAACCTTTTAAAGCCATTTTCTCCCTTTCGATCCAAGTGACGCTTTTTGACCGTGGGATTAAGGAGTAAAGCAAAGGCTTTGTGGTCTAAACTTTTTTAAGTTGAAGATGATTGACTAACACAATAGTATTATGACCTATTGTCAACTTGAAAAGACCAACAAGGAAAATCAGGAAATAAAAAATGGGCACGCAAACTTGAATTGCTTTCAAGATTTTTTTGCGAAGTGTTTTATTACATACATAAAAGAGAGCATGAGAAAACTCGCACAATTTTGAGGGGATCTGTGGGGTAGCAGTCCCTGGTTGTGCTAAGGATTATTTCAAACACGCAGTAATTTACAACTGAATGCCAATGAAGCCCCTTCCTTGTCGGCATGTCAAAAATGTATTCACAAGGGGGTTAACAAGACGAAGGGAATCCAAATACTATGCTCACCACTGATGATGAACATCTTTGCAAAAATGGAAAGGTTCCCTAGAAGTTGGGGGCCCTATTTGCATTTTGCATTGAGGCCGTTGGGGATTGTCCAAGTGCTTTGAACTTCATTTCTGCTCTCCCTTTCTCCTCTCTTTCAACCAGCCAACCCATCAAACAAACCATTCGGAGCCTTCATCCATAAATTTGGCAGTCGGAAATTTGACATTTTTCTCTCTTACCTCGTTCTTCTTCCGCTTTCAGGATGTGATCACCGACCTCAATGCTGAGGGCGAGCCACTTCCCATTCGCCCAGTCAACGAAGATTGGATCGGCCATAAAGTGAGTACCATGTAGAGCCATTGCAAATATACCAAATCTCCTATTTCGTCCGCAAACCAAGAGTCACAAACACAACAAAGCATCCAAGCGTAAAAAGGATTGGGCGCCAAGAAAATGTCGGTCTGTCACGCAATGGATCTGAATCTATCCCTCTGGCATTCTGAGGGCGAGGAAACTTATTTGTTGGATTTGCATATTTTCGATTACCACTCTGCGGGTAATCTATATTCGAGCAAAGAATTCATGGAGAGGCTTCATCTCGCCTCCAAAGTTCTCCAACAATGAGATAGTCATTATATCCGACGCTTGGCCCAAACCCCCCAAAATGCCGCTTCCCTTCACAGGGAATTGGCTTTTTCTGCTTCTTTTCGTGGAACTTTAGTGGAATTAGTTCTCTGTCAATTAAGGTTTGCCTGGTAATCGAATCACTTTCAGGCTCTCTCTCTCTCTTTCGTTCGCTACTTCATTCGACATCGCCATATCTAGCCATCTTCAGTATTTTCTCCCCTCAGACTTGAGAGCCCTTGCAACCAACTATGATCATTATTTTCGTTCATACGTAGTGCAATGGCGAACTTTCTTTCCTCTTCACAAGGGAATGGTTGATGTAGCGGCTTATGTCTACCGAAAACTGAAGGACGACCATCTTCTGACGAGAGCCTTTGGATGGAACAAGGACCATGGAACACAAGATTTTGGCATCGTTTGCGTGGGACATTCCTTAGGAGCGGGAGCTGCGGCCATCTTAGCCATTATGCTTCGCCAAGAATTCCCAAACACGCGATGTTTCGGCTATTCTCCCCCTGGTGGCACACTGAGGTAGGCATTTGTCTACATGCCTATTCCTTCCTTGTGGGGATTGTGTTTATTAATGATTTCTAGGTGGAGAAAAAGGACTTAAAGGAGGCTTGTATCATTTTGTTTTTGAGTCGAACACGGACATGCTTCACTTTATCCCGCTTTTGTATACGGTTAGGCGAATCCCTTCTGCTCCTCAGAAACTCTCAATTAGCTTTTCTGGATCTATTCTCTTTGAATATACTCTATACTGCTGTGTCATGGTGCTTCAGCCTTGAATAGAAAACGAAAAATCGAGCTTTTCAAAGGCTTTTTTTTGTCGGCTCTGCCCTTTGACCCCCACTGGCTTGATACTTTTTTGGCTAGATGGTGCCCTTTGGGGGCCAGTTTCTCTACTTTTGCACGTTTTTGTCCCACGATCAACTTTTGTCAGCCAGCTCTTAGGAGAAGCTAACGCACATAAAAGTCGTTTTTTATTGGAAAGATATATTTTGTCTTCTCACAAAGTCATCTCATTGCCTAGAGCAAATTTGGGACCGTCCACTCCCCCCCCCTCGATGATAAAACTTCTTCAGTACCTTCAGCAATCTTGAGTTATATAGACAGCCAAAAAAGGTTCATTTGTGACAGTTGGGAACGTGATCTCTATTATCATTCGATTTTTTATCTTGCTCTCACCATGCTCTTTTAGTCGATCTGCCATGGAATACACCAAAGAATTTATGACCTCGGTTGTGGTTGGGAAAGACCTCGTTCCACGGATTGGACTTCATCAATTGGAAGAGTTGCGTCACGACTTGATGTATGCTTTGCAAAAATCTTCCAATCCTAAAGTAAGGCCA
This sequence comes from Tigriopus japonicus, assembly GCA_010645155.1. Taxonomy (NCBI): domain Eukaryota; kingdom Metazoa; phylum Arthropoda; class Copepoda; order Harpacticoida; family Harpacticidae; genus Tigriopus; species Tigriopus japonicus. The sequence goes on from CM021319.1 coordinate 3,487,443, forward strand.
AGGTTTCTGACCATTCTAAATATGCTTAGAGTACGTCCCAATTGCAAAAACGACCACCACAACATCAGCCCGCATCCCCAGGGAAGTGTTCCAACAGACCCACATAAAGGCAGGTTCGCTTCAATGCTTGGAAATGGAACCAAAATGGGGACTATTCCCACGAGTCATTTTTGAAAAAATCCCTATCGCCATGATTTCATAAAAACAGGTGTAGCTATTTCTTTCATGTGAGACCTTAAAATTGTTACAGCCATGACGAACGAATCCCTCGGGATCATTTTCGTTGAAATATCCTTTTCAGATCCTTTGATGTTTTCCTTCAGCAATCTCTTTTATGAAACTGACCAGCTCTAAACGAGTACCGTAGCAGGCTTTGGTAGAGCTTTGAGTGTAAGCAGAATTTGTTGGGCATTTGACCTCGCAATCTCAGCAGAGCTGTGATTTAGGCTATTTGTTTGGCTCATAATCCTATTATGTATTGTGCTCTCCACGGTCTTCTGAACCTCTTTTCTAGTGGCTAACCTTGTCTTCGAGCCTGATGTGTTGTGGGAAACAAAAGACCAATTATTTCGACAGTCCCACGCACTGCTGGACCCAAGATGAGATCGAGGAGCAACTCAACTCACCCAAGGGCTCAAAGTGCAAGAGCTCTCCAGAAGCCATCAACATCCATCCTTGGGATTCCACTATCAATTTGTCGGTTCACATGCCATTTTTCCCACCGGGGAAAATCATTCACTTGGTTCGACATTATCCAAAGGCCGAGAAGTGAGTTCGCCCGCGGCTTTGAGCTACTGTACTTGTACATTCTAGAATCTAGATAGTGCGCAAGAAAATCTAAAAGAAGCAGGGAGCCAAGATTGAGTAATTGACCTTGACGAAGAAAGATGGAAGGGAACGAACTTGGGTCGAACATCGAGCAGATTTTTTAAGTTTTACATTCCATGGCGAAGATATGTACTGGAAAATTTCGTTTTCCACTCGGGGCCCGTTTTCCTTGATAGGGAATCGTTATTTCGTGTTGGAACGCGAGGTCATAAATTTGGTGTGGAAGCCGAGTTCAAATCCACTATTGACAGATGGGTCAATTTCTGACCAAATTCTTCTGTAGTAAAATGTTACACTAGTATCGTACAAAAAAGGTTATACGTAGCTTGGAACAAAGAAAGTTCCATGGGCCTCAATGGCAGTGTTTAGATTTCTGATTAGTAATTGCTTGCTTGTTGTACGCTCAAACCCGAAAAAGAAATCAGAATACCCAATGTTAGTTAGCTGTTGGCTCTCACATGTCACAACAAAATGGACTTTATATTTTCAAAGGCATGGTGATCAAAACTGATTGATGCAAATTGACTGCGTCTTTTTTGAAATTCAAAGCAATGATTTTGAACAACCTTGGTGATTGGATTCTTCTTTAATGGAACATTCTCATCATATTTGTTGCTCCTTTACGTTGGCGTTGCCAATGGTAATGGCTCCAATTAAGATATCTCGTATCCAGGGAAAGACCGTATTCAGCCTCAAGATTCTTGCTGGCTTTCCGAGAATGCTCTGAATAGGATATTAAGGTCGCTTCTGGTAGAAAGTTGGTGAAAAATACCGCCAATTTCCTTTCCCTTGGGTGGGTGCTTGATGCTAACAAGCTGCGCTTCAAAAATCTTATGAACACCTACGGCTAACTATGAACTTTAGATCCTTCTAACGAACTCAGCCTTTGAGCACAAATAAGCCTATCTCGTATGTTTTAGAGTTCCTACATACGTGGTACATGCTACAAACAGTAGTGCCGCGAGCAAAATCTGTTTTTGAGCATTGCATCGTCAAAGCTTGCCTCAAAGTAAATGCTATTGAAACTCTCTCAAAAGAAGAAAAATGAAGAGGAACGGTTTGTTGTGATTAAAAAAGTTTGCGAGGAAACGTTTTTTTCTCAAAATGAGACGTTCCATTTACTGATGACTGGTTTTGAAAGTTTCTCAGTCCTCTAAAACCTCGACTCTTTTAACAGTTCTTCGTTTGTTTCACTTTCAAGCCAAACCAATGGACGACTTGTCGTGCGGTAAGAACGACTGTTCCAAAATTGAATACCCTTAGTTTTCCAAGATCATTCATTCATAGTAATGGCATTATTAGCACTATGCCTATTTTTGGTTTTGTTAGCCTAGAAACATTGTGGTACTCGTGTACGTGCACACTCGAGTACCAAAAAAGAGACGTAATAACACTTTTTATTTACTCAAAATAGAGCTTGAAGGTCTGCCTGCAAACGTGTACCTTCCATTTCTTCGATTCCTAGCATTTCCAAAGTACCCTCTTTCCTTCCAGGCATGGAAAAGTAGAACCCGTTTACCAAGCCATTTGGGCCGATAACACCAGCTTCGATCAGGTTCTCATCTCCAAGAGAATGGTCCAGGATCACATGCCAGATAAAGTTCTAGAGGCCCTGGACAAGGTAAGCGTCTCGTTCTTGAGCAACGTTTGTCAATAAAAAGCAGCCTTGGCTTGCACTTCAATCTCAGGATGAAGACTCGATGAAATAAAAAAGAATATGTACATGATACTTAGATACCTTATTTCAGCTTTTGAAGACTCAAGGACCGAGCAAGCCTCGTCGGTCGATGACAGGCTCAATCCACACTCTACCCGACCAACCCATTGGAACGACGGGGACTAATATGGAACCGTCTAACTCCATTCAAGAACCGTCAACCGAGTCCGTTCTAGCGAGGTTGGGAGTAGATTTTGAGAGTAATCAGCACATGGAAACTAGTTTTACCACAGAAACCGTCATAACCGAACCTCGGGACCTCAAAGATGACGCGAGTCAACCGGACGAAAGTGATATTGAACACGCCTCTGGTCTTTCAGAGTAAGTTGGCGTACGTGGTCGGATGGTTTCGTCCTACACATTTTTGTAGATTTTTCGGATAGTTTCACGATAAAGGATGTTGAAGTAGATTCATGTGGAAATGAAGCACTCAAGCAAGTATTGTACGTATACACCTAGGCACGTTTTTCGCTTTTAGAACTCGGCCCTTGAACCACGTAGCTGAAAACCTCCGTCGACCTAGATCCTCACGAAGAGAAGGTAAGAAAGGAATTTTCATGTTCGCAGAAAGAAGGCCCTTGACTTTCTTTTCCCAAGGTCTTAATCATCAGAAAATTCAAAATTCAACCTCAACGTGGCTTTTTTATGCAGGCGACTGAGGCACGGGAGAAGGACCAAAATCCAATCCCCTGTCAATGAGACAGCCTTCAAAAGGGCAAACCTTGCACATTTTCCACATCAATCACCAATTTTAGGCCCCAAAAGACAAAAGTCCTCCTAATGGATGGTTTGTTTTCTGCCATATAGATGAGGAAGAAAGGAAACGCGAGACGAAGCCGATCAAGGCCTCCAACTCAATCAAGTTATTGAGACAAAAGGAGCGAAATGCCCATCATGCTAAGCAAGCGCACTCTCAAATCTCCATTATGGACCAAAGAAAGGGCAAAGAGCCCCCGGTTGTATTTGCCGGTTGCAACCAATTGCATTCGAGTGTGCAATCTAATCCTTTGGACCAAGGCCAAGAGAACGACGAGACCCATCAAGATCAGCATCGCCCATCGTCGCTTCAGGCCCCAAAATGGGCGAATCCGAACCATGCAGCAAGGCCAGAAAGCATGATTCTCCTGCAATCCGATCTGTGATATTTGCATTCGAATGGCTGTTAAGCCCAAGCCATCCTTTCTTGAATCTCATCGTTGTTGATGTGAAACACTTCCCAATCAGTTTAGATGTTGTTGGATGAAGTACATTTTATCAGTATTATTATTATTGTTATTGTTATTGAATTGAGAAAACGTATCCAAAAATATCTGAGCAATAGAACGTCATCAACCCATGGAATTGGAACCAAGTAGGATCTCATTTAGTTACAACTGGATATCGAGTATCTAAAATTCAATCCGGTCGATTTGACTCCCATTTCGAGAAATTGGTTCATTTCATTTTCCGTGAAAGGATCTTTGAAATAGTTGACATGGTCCCCAACGATGCCTAAAAAAAAATCATGTATTCTTTAATATCTGTGATTTGGAAACCAGTTATTCCTTTGAGGATCAAACCTTTTCGCATGAATGGTTCTCGATTAGGAATTGCTAATCCGAACGTATTCCAATGCTGATAATTCGAAGCGGGATTGACCTTCATGGCCTCGAATGTGGTCTTCTCGCAGATACTTTGGATCATCTCGTCTGTGGCATTGATTTTCAGAAACTTGGATATTTTCCTCACTTCCCGTTCTGGATTCTCTTTCATATCCTCATACGAAATACAAAGGATCTGCTCTGGACGGGCTCGACTATATTGGACATACTCATTCACATGAGGGAAGTATGGCGAATACGGAACTGAACAATAAAAAAGGTGTCAAAATGAAGCGCATATTCGCCTTGAAACGGAAAAAGTTCTATTTGAAGCCTTACGCTCATCCTTCACAAAGAGCTGGACGAATCTTGCAAAAGGACCTTGAAAGTTGAGATATGTCAGGAGTTGAGCGAAGTGGAAGTAAGACACCACCACGTCCTTGGGATTGCGGTAAATGTAAATCACCTGGGAAGACAAATGAAGGAGTGATTTTCATTCTAACCTTGAAGAATTTTCACCCGCCCACCTTGCCTTGACCTTCCCACACTCCTTTTGGCAACAAGTGCAGGGGCAGATGACTTTTGATCAGCCTTTGACCTTCTCGACGGCTAATGTCGTCAATCCCTGGGTAAGGAAATTCCAAATAAGGCACTCTGTCTTCCAGGATCTCGGACGAGTCCTCGTTTTGATTGCACAACCTGAAAACCACTTCTTGGAGCCACGTGGTGCCGGATTTTGGAAAGCTCGTTAAGAAAATATCAGTAGGTCGAGTTTCAAAGGCCTCAACTTTTTCCACAGTGCCATCAAGGACCATCTCTTCGGTAACCACTGTGTTACGGTACATCACCAATTTGAGTGGCGCCTACAAAGAGCAGACATTCCTAGATGGGTCACGTTGAAATTCTTTCACGTCTCTCATCGAACGGGCTAACTTTGTCAAAGAAATATTTCAACGTACAATATTTTTTTGCGTGAGGGAGCTCTAAATCTCATCAATTTGATAGCATATGTCAGGAAGATTTTAATGTCATTGGAATGGTAGACGCTTCACCCTAAGTAACGTTTCATTCGTCTTCTTTCTTTTACCTTGAAGCAGGGCGAGGGCGAAATAACCCGATCAATTTTGCCTAATCTTTTCGCCTTCTGTTGATATTTCTGGTAGAACAAACTAGCCCCACAACCTATGACAAGCAAAATTGTCGAATTGATGATAGCCGTAATGAACTTGTTCTTGGGCATTTTTCGTCTGCCAAATGCGGCGCCCGTGAATGCATTGTCACGGTTTTTTGACGCCGAAGATTGTGATGAATGTCGCACGGGTATGTGCAAGACTGGAGACCGTGTTGAGAGTGAGCTTCTTGACAGACGATGGAAGTTCACTCCATAGACGACGGATCCACGACAAAGCAGCCGGGTCAACATCACTGAAAGTATCACGAGGAAAAATGGTATTGGACGGAACAACGAGTTGCTCGATTCATGGGGAGGGTTTTACAACATTTATTGAGCAATTAAATGACCAATGATATACATCAAAGCCCCTCGTGCATTCAACTAGGCCTTTCCAATGTGGTGGCTTATGGATTCATTCATGGTGATATCATTGCTCCTCTTCTGGCTGGATTGATAACATCAAAGGTTGAGGTCCTGAGTGGTGATCACGCAAGTACATATTTATCAAATCAGCATCACTATTTGAAACGCTCATAAAAGAGCAGATAGGCCTGACAACGAAGGACTTTATCTTCGCTCACCTCTGACACTTGAGAATCCGATATGTGGTACCATTTACTTGGCACATCGTGGCTAACCTTTGGTCTATTACTACTACTACTGTCAATATTACCACAACTACTACTATTATTTATCACGTCATCCGCTGGCAAATCCGCCGAGGATGTGCCATTTTCTGACACGCTTTCCGAATTCAAGGACAGTTCTTTCTGACAGCCCTCGGATTCGGTCGAATGATCTCCAGCAAGAAGCTGACGTTTTCGCTCAATCTCGGCTAAGAGTGTGTGGATCTCTTCGGTTTTCGTGATCGGAGCCGAGTGGAATTTGGAATAGTCCACTTTGTCCAAGTTGGCTGGACGGACTCGAACGAAAGACGTGTAATGACCGTCGGAGAGTCGTCCCTTATGTTCTACCACTGCGAAGAGGTTGTAGAGAATCTCTTTGGCGTCCGCAGCCACAGTGGAAGTGCTCACGGCAGTGGAGGCACAAAATGGGGCCAAGTCAAGAACGGACGGGAATTGGACGGATCGGTTGACTTTTCGCAAGTTGTACATGGTCTGCTGGAATCGCTTGAGTTGAATGGTCAACACTGCGGGTGGGGAATAGATGAGGAGCTGCTTGGATGCATTACTATACACTGTCGGAAACTTGGACGGGCTGTCGTTTTGATCTGAGTTATGGTTCTTGGTATTGTAGCTATTGGTGTTGTTCACGTTGCTGTTGACGTCAACAGGATCAGCATAATCGCATTCATTATTATCGGAGGATTCGGAAGACTTACAAGTATCACCTTTGAGTTGCTTCAGAGCACCTTGGATCTTGGTACATTTGTCACAGGCCCATTTATTGTTTCCCGTGAGCAATTCTGGAGCTGTGAATTGAGTCAGACTCGAGTACACGGAACACTCACCCGCTGCACTATGATAACGAGGCGAGATCGAGGTCAAGGAGCGAGCTACCCATTCATTGCGAAGACGAATTCGACACTTGTCATTTTCCTCTTGGAGTGACTCGTCGTCCGACAGAAGGTACTCGTTGGGTTGGCTCGAGTTCACGACCTTTTCACCAATTGCATCAGGCACGGCCATGGAGGCCACGGAAAGTTTTCGGACTCTCTTGCACAATTGCTCCATATGAGGATCTAAGTGGCCGGGATTGGGATGAAAAGGCTCAAGATGTTTAAGATTCGACCACATAGCATCGTTGGCCTTGAGACTCAATCGCTTCACTGGACTCTTGAGGTCGAGGATTGTCTTAGGATTAGCATCTTCAAGGTTATCCTCGATGTCACCATTCACAGAGGCGCCTGTCTCTTCCTCTTCGCTTTCTTCTCCACTTCCAACATTGCTGGGGTTTTCCTCATCGTCCATGAGTTCGGAGGATTTCTCTCGCGACGATCCTCGTTCCATTCTCTCAGGTGGCAAGGGATTGAGGGATCTTCGCGGTTGATTGATCTTAGCTGGCTTGGTAACACCTTCGTCTTCATTTTCTTCGTCACCCGGCGCTTGGAGATAATCAGATTCGTTTTCGGTGTCTTTGTCTAGCGTTTTCTTCATTTCCTCGGACCCATCACCTTCCTCCCATTCCTCACCGTAATCCCAAGTCCAATCTTCGTTTTCTTCTGAGTAACCATCTTCGCCGTCTTCCTCTTCATCATCTTCTTCATTGCCATCTGTGGCTTGCTTGCTCGACTTCTTGGCCTTGTCTTCTTGGCTCTCGAATTGAGAGGCTTTTTGATTCACTGATTGATGCACAACAATGGCAGGGTGAGTGTCTGCTGCCTCTTTGGGTTTGTGGTTCTCCTCTGTTTGAACCTCGTAGCTGGCAGGTGCATTGTCTTCTTCGGACTTGATTTCATTTTTGTCTTTCTCGGACACGTCGTCCGCTTCCGATTTGCTTTCATTCTCTGGCACTACTGCCAATAAACCGTCTTTGCCCTCATTAGGCTCAGGTTTTGAACTAAGGCTCTTTAAGTCACTTACTCCGTCAATATCGTTGTCATTTCCACTACCTGGAGCAGGATCAATGCCATTCGACTTCTTATTTTTTCGATTGATGCGTTTCTCACGCTTCATTCGTTCTCTTTCCTTTTTGCTAATCTTCTTGACTGGATTATCACTAGCACCTTTCTTGGACCGTCCAAAGCAGGAAATTGTTTCATCTTCATCCATATCCGTATTCAGGATTGACTTCTTCTTGGATCCCGAGGGTCGAGCAGGTTTTTCTTCGACAAGAGGCAGACTCAGATCCAGAAAGGGCTCATAAATCTGAGAAGAATTTTGACACTGTTCGCACACTATCGTGGATACGAGATGGCCGCCAAAGATCTTATCCACCACAGTATAATTGCTGTGACGACCCAGGGCCTGTAATTTTCGCTTCACTTTTCCTTGAACCGTCTTGGGATCGGTCTTCTCGCTTAATCCAAAATGTTTCAAGATGGCCGTCTTCTGTCGCTTCACTTCCTCAGTACGAAGGCCATCCATGAGATGTCGAAGCAACTCGTGAGCATCTTGTTGGTGAAAGCCTCGAAATTGCGGGGATCGACGACAAACCTGACCGAATAGATGTCCAGAGTTCATCACACCCGTCTTTCCCATCGAATTCATGTCCTTGAAGAAAGCGGTCAAGGCGAGAGTGATGGGCCCAGCCTCCAATAATCGTAACGACATGGGCTCTAAAGGTGGTTCCGGGGGGCCATCGCGATCGCCAGATTGCCACGCTACGGCCGGAACGTGGAATAGAGCGCCCTTTTGACTATGTTGATCCAAAATATGAGTGAGTGGGTGAGACTGAGTCAGGCTTTGCATGACCGAATTGAAGAAGCAAGTATTGCCCAAGTTGGCCAATCCACGAGGTTTAGGGATGGTGGTGAGAGGGGCATCGCCACGTTTGCCCACCACCAATGACTTGACCGACGCCGATCGAGGAGGCACGTTGTGAGCCAAGGGTGCAGCGCGACCTTTCACCCGTTCAACTTTCCTCACAAACTGGACGGCCTCTCGAACCTAAGATGAAAAAAGACCGAAATTTTTAGTTATGCCCGGAGAAAGTAACCCGTTCGTTCATGGGTCAGATTTTTCACGAGTCTCCCTATCATCTGAAATAGTTCTTCCTTTATCCGCGCTTTAGAAGTGACCTTAAGCTACGGTTTTCCAAATGGTGAATAGTACTTTCATCTTTTTCGAAATTCAATAAAAATGCATGCCGTTTTCATTTAAAATGATCTTACGACATACTTACTAAGAAGAGTGGTAGTCGTAGCTACAAATGACTTCTCACGCCTGCCAGAGAAAAAGCCGAGGAACTCACCTTTTTATAGGAATCCACGGGTATTTCGGCGCAACACCGATGACAGCGCAACGGCCAATCCTCCTGAATGGTCATGCCGATACAATGCAAATCCGTGGTGGCGTTCTCAAAGTGAACCCGCAGATGATGCGGGCAAAACTGATGCCCGCAACGCAAACATAGCACCACCCGCCGTTCTTCCGTTGCCCCCGACGCGGCGGGGTCCGCCCCTTTCCCGCCCACGGGCGGCACCCGACCCTGAGCCGCTTGTTTGGCCTCGCGTTGACACGCCTGACACACGCCCAAGCGCACAAAACTGACTTTGAGGCTCTTTTTCAGAGCCGGCATGTGTACGGCTTGACCCACATGCGGACAACGGCTTAAGGGGAGGGGCGGACCCGCGAGGGCGTGTCGGGTGGACGACGAGGAACGCGACGAAGACGACGAGCCCGTCATTTCGGCGCGGTCCAAGCCGTTCAGGCCCGAAAATGCGGGCCCGGTCGGCCGTTTAACCCGACGACCGGGCATAAGGAGGCGGGTCCGCGGGCGTATAAGCCGTGACCACCGGAAGCCAATCTAGTCTCGGGGAAGGAGGAGGAGGAGGATCCAGTGGGCTGAAAGACCGAACAACGTGTGCGTGAGATACGTATGAATGCGAGGTGGGCTACGCGACGCGACGCGCGTGTATTGTGTTGGCTCTTTCGAGGTTTCACTTTGGCCTTGGCTCGATCGATTCGATCCCGCACAGACAAACACACGAACACATAGGATGCCTCGGAACGGAAACGAAGGAAGAAAAAGAAGAGGAGGAGGAGGATGAATCCAGAAATCGAGGCTGCTGACGGAGTGGCCTCGGTTCACTTCGACGTTCTTCGTGGAGGATGATTCAGGTTCGCCCCATCACTGACTGAAATTAGGTCAAATCTAGTGGAGTTTTGAGTGACGACAAACTTTGTTCTTTTAGGGGCGACCAAAACGAGATGGATATGAACGACGGAGTTGATTAAAACCAAACAGAGGTACGTATCGCACGTGTGATTCAGTCGGTCAGCCGACTCAGAGGTAAAATTGGACGGCGAGATCAATTAAATTGAATATCTCTTTTGATGAGCTGGCTGGAGCTTGAGACAATTCGGAACGGGTTAGCCAGTCCATGGCATCGCGTACTCTTTGTATTTGGTCTACATGACGCGCGCGGATGGCCAAAGTGACAACGTTTAAGTTGACAAAAATATTTACCATGGTTTGGCACAATTTTATCGGGCTTTCGAAGCAAGCCCGATTCATCGAGGCCGTCAAATTTCGGGAAGGCAATGCTTTCCATAATTCAATGCCACGCCTAATCAATCGAGCGAATAACTTTAAAAAGCTTTGAAATTAAACAAACGGTAGTTTCAACTGTATTCAAACATTGCGGTACTTAATTCTATCGTTTTTAGAGTCTTTTTAACATACTTTATATGACCGACTTCTACGCTCTTCTTTTTCAAACATGGGTTCTGACGTCAGGCCTGTTGTTGACATTGAAACCACCCGACTGCCTTCGTTTCGTTACCGTTAGTATCGGATTTGACCACGGGTCGCCTTCAAACGGCAGCACCATCGCCACTATGACGTCACCCTGAGCACATCCTGAAAGAGACCCTCCAAGTTTTTGGGTGTGTTCGCCGTTGAACGTGTTTCTGCCAATTTTTGAGCATTAAGTGGGTGGATCCGTGAATTTTAAGCCGGTTCCGCGTCCTTCCGGCCCTAGTTTCCGTTCTCATTCGCCTCAAAGGTAATACAATCAATCCTTCATTCGGTTGCGATTGCGATTCGAGCGTGGGCGGGAAATCACGAGGGCCCAAAGAAAGGACGGGACGACGGCCTTGCGCGAAGAAAAATGAGACTGCGGAATTCGTAGCTCTCAGGGGTCAACCCCCGGCCAATAGGCCAGCTCCGTGTCTATCTCTGACTTTTGTTATCATTGATCGATCCAGTTTGTGGCATTGATGTGCACACAGGCGCAAAAGCGAGCGAACGAGGAACGAGTCTAAATCGCAAGAGAATTGCACGCAGAGATAACGAGTCCGTGGTCAAGAAAAGCATACTTCAAGTCGACGAGTTCAGTGTGCGATTCATGAATTGATTCAACTAGTGTTACGTTTCTTTCTAGTGTCGTGATCCAAAGTGAGGGTGATGTTGGGTCAGGCCCGTTTTGACCTTCTTTGAGCCGTGATTGCGTCATTCACCCTTTGATTTGGCCCGATACAGTGCGTCCTATCCGTTCACCATGTCCAAGGACAAATCCAAGACCAAAGTCATGGTAAGAAAGGCCTGAATAACGGTCGTCAAAGTTGCGTTTATTGGAACGTTCTGTCTGACAATCTATGGTTTGGGTACAAGTTGAAAACGTGAAAACTACTCTTGAAAGAATGAATTCAACGCTAAGCCCGCCTCCGACTCTAAAACGGCGTGCTCAAGGACGGTTACTTTTATTTCGAGATGAGCAAACCCGGATCCGTGGTTCAAATCGTCGGGTACAACTCGGTAATGATATCCGATTGCCCTTGATATGAGGTCTCGGCGCCGTCCGAAGCTCGCGTTAAAGTGCCGGCTTCATTGACCGTGAACACTTTGCCCGGGTCGATGCCGGTTGAAATGTAGGCCTCACGATCGTTCAGCGTATTGCCATAGGCTCCGTTCACCACCGAAGGGCCGTTTTCGAAAAGACCGAAAATTTGCTGTAGAGTCAGAATTTTTTGCACTTGCGGAGCCGTGGCCGCTTCCACTAATGCTTCGGATGTGGGCTTAGGATTCAAGAAAAGGGGTCCAAAAGGCAGAGAATATTGGCCTTCTGAATACTGGAGAGTCTGAAACCGAAACAAACGGAATAATGACACTTTTTGGCAATGTTATTGAGCTAGTGATGGCTCTAAAGTTTTGGAGACTGTAAGGACTTCAGGTCCGATTGTATATTTTATGACAATGGCGACTTATTGGTTGTTGCCACCAAATTTTTGGTCTTTCAAACTAGAGCTGAGATTTTTGTGACTCTTAAAGATGCCGCAATCCCCTTATGTTCTCTGAATGTTTCCAAAAATATTTTGGTAAACTTTTGTTACTCGAGGATTCCTAAAACACGCGGAATTTAGGGCGTTTTGATTAGCGAGTACTGAGTCCAAAGTCCTTTAACGACAAAACAATCCAAGAGGAGAATAGCTTCCAATTACCACACGATCAATTTCGGGAAAAAGCATAAGCCAATTTTGGCCAATTCTAGAGGGTTTTGGTTTTAGCGTTTTCAGGGACGCTCTGTGAAATTCTTTGAAGTTCAAGAGCTCAGAAATCTTTGGATAAAACAGAAAGGAGAGAAAATCATTTTTAAAAACGTGTTCAAATGCTTTGTAAAAAAGAAAGGACGAAAACGTCAATAAATATTACAAAGATCTCTAAAAGCATTACCGTATGATAATGCACCTCGCCTCTTCCCAAGAAACAAATTACTCAAGATTTTGACCTTTCTCCCTCGCAATGCAGATTTTTATTTTTTTTTGAAAATTTGAGTAAGCGCAGATTACCTTAAAAAGATATTCACGCGTGTCAGTATCCATGGCCATTGGCCTAGCCGTGAGGTAGATAATGTGTCGATTGGTTTTGCCCACTTTATCGAGTAACTCCACAACGCTGTCATGATCTGCATTGAAACCAATTCTGGGAAGCACGTGGCCCTTAACATTGCTTGCGGTGATGGTGCCGTCAACATCGGTGACAACAAACTGGTCGTTTTGATTGTACAAATACACGATGAACCGAATTTCGACCGCCAACGATGGCACCTTGTACATTCCCAAATTACCCCCGGGTTTCAGATTGAATGTGAGTAGCTCTTCGCTGGAGAAATCGAATTGATTGTTCTTGCGGGTAAAGCAAGCCGCGCCCGAGTCTAGGATGGCCATTTTAATGGGCGCTTGAACGCCATTGATTTCAATATCAACTAGGCGACCCTGGCGAGATTTGAAAAACGTCTGCCAGGTGGCAAATTTGCCAATTTGGACATGGAACGGTGTGGATTTGTACGATCCGTCTGATTGTTGAACAACAATGACGTCGTTAGCTCCTGAAACATAAGAATATTGCAAATAAGGAAATGAATATTCAATTCGCAAATGAGGCAATCAATGTGAGCCCACCATTGGCCAAAGACTCGGTTGTGAATTCTTCAGTCAAATCACAGTCTTCTGAGCGAGTAGCTGAGATGGCGAACTGGATCAACAATGCAAACGAAAGCCACTCCATTTTAGCTGAACTTGAAACCGACTCGATCTCGTTTGTGTTATCCTTATCCCTTGGGCAAGATGCCAACTACTGCTGTCAAGTTCACGCCCCACACTTCGTATCTAACGCGTCTATGATGTTGAGCTTTTGGTCGCACTCATTCTAGACAAAACTAGAACTGGTGTGACCTCTGGCATCCACGGAAGTGAGATTATTATGTTCTGGAAATCCGAGGGAATTTCACCAGTGCTTTGAAACGACTGACTTTAGGTAGCCCGTTTCCAAATCAACTTTTAGACTGTGTGTAAATTCAATGGAATTGTCGCTCTCTCTAGCTCTCTTTCTCTGTCTCTGGTGCGTCCAACTTGAACGAGTGCGGCAATCGCGATGAGTCACATTTACGTGGATATCCATCAACTGTGACCATTTCAAAACTACTGAGATTTTAACCATTTAATTGTCACCCAACGGGACACTTTAAATTTAGCTCAGTCAAGTGCGTAAGCATTGAGAAGCGTAATTTTCAACAACACCAACACAACAACGAAGGCTTACCAGCAAAGATGTATTCATGATGTGATATATCTTCACAATCCCATCTATGAGAGTTTGCTGCAATTCCTAAACGCATTGTAGGTTCAGAGTTTTCCATGACGGATTGTTTAGTGTCTGTAAGCTTGATTTCAAATGCCTTTGTCATGATGAACGTCACCACCCGTTTCCTCAAAAAAAAAGACCTTGACTTTTTTCAAGTGGCAAGTCAAAGTAACATATTGAATTTAACCAAATTAAAATTACTTCCGTTGCGCCTTGATTTTCTCGTTCTTTTGGGCGGAGAGAAGATTTTAAGAACAGGATTCATGACCACATTCGTAGAACATTGCCTCATGTAATAAATAATGTAAAAATAAATATAAAATAAAAATAATGTAAGAAATGTAACAAATAATTTAATACAACGTGAAGTATTGCACATTCGCCAAGATGAAAAACGAGAAAATGCGATTGAAAAAAGATCATCATACTGTTTGTAACTTTTAACGAACTTGTTAGGCAATCTTAAAAGATTCAATACGGTTGACCCTCGTAGGAAGTTCTCTGACTTAATCGACTTCCGTTGACGTGCTTTCATTTGTACACAATTTCTCAGCTCATTCCATGTCATGAATGGAATGCAACAATTTTGCAAGAAAACCCCGCTTTAGCTCGAAATTTGTGTGGTTACAATTAGTGTAACTTGTGGTTATCGCACAATCTTTGCATAATTACTTTATCAATCCGAGCAAGATACTAATCCATCTCAACGTTAACTAAGGGGGCTTCTTGTTTAAGTTCTTAAATTTGAATATTCCTCCAATCGGGCCAATTGATATTACATGTTGTTCGTCATCATGTAGTGGTAAGAATCTTTTCTCAGACGTTGTCATGTCTAGATGTGATCTCACAATTTAGTGCCAATGTGGTTGGGGTGGCTTCCATTGTTTCATTGGTGTTTTTCTTTTATGAGTTTGTGGCGATCTGTTAGCTTCTATTTTTGTTCTTCTACCATCTCACACGTTCAGCAAGATCTCCACGGAGCTACAATAATCATCTGCAAATGAACTCAAATATGGTCCTTCGTATAAGAACTCTATTGTCGTAAAAGTAGATCGGACAAAAAGTCGACCCGTTTCATGGCAGTGTCGTAGTTAGTTGGTGTTTCACTTGATGTAGACATGACTTTGAAATCGATATTCATGGTGAATGAAGCACCACGAACGTGTCCAAGAAATCTTGAGATTTGTTTGTTTGACAACCAAACACTGAGAAAGCCTGATCCCCATATCAACCGAGTAATAACTCTTTTTCCTGTGTACATGTATATCGAACGATTTCTTCAATAATCTTTGATTAATTTACTTTTGAACTGGACCTCAGTGGGCACGAGATTGTTATCAAACCTAATCCCTGAATTGCGATTTGAAATGTTATGGCTTCCTTGTACTATTCTTTCTAATCCAAGTTCATACACATACTGTACATAGGCTATTATCATAATAGCCCTCGAGACTACAATAAATTCAAGAAGTCCATTTTGAGGTGTATTCAAAACCTAGTTGTAGGACAGACTCTGAAATTGGACCTTTTCGATTTAGCAAAAAAATAACGAAGAGGACATAAGCGTACAAATCTCCGTGAGATAGACAAAAGCCTGGAGGTCGGGATTGAAAGTTCATTCGCACAAAACAGAACACTATGCAAGCGCAGATTACCTTGTCTCTCATCTCGCTCTGCTCTTGAAATGGGATTTGTATGCGTAAAAAAGGGCATCATTAAGTACCATTTATGATGAACCCCAAGTGTCCTCTTTATTCGTAGGGTCGTTCTGAGAGGAGGAGGTTCTTTTGATTATTCTTTTGCCGCCTCAAGTGTTCAAATTACAGTGCTTAAACACGTCCCACTTGAAAATGTATAATCTTGATGGATGGTACCAACAAGATTGAAACCAGGATTGGCTCTTGGGTGGATATCGATGAGTGATCGACATCGTTTTGGCTGGCCTCGATGGTTTTTGTACTTGCTCCCGTTGAAAAAGATTCATTGAAAACAATTGAGAACTAAACCATTAAGACGACACCTCGTTTTGAACACGAGGAGGGGCTGAGTGTTAATTGGAAAAAACACCACCAATTTTGAATGTCATTTTGAGTCGTTGGGGTGGAGCGTTCAAAAAGGAGGAGGGTCACAAATTCGTTTTAATTACAAACCTCACATGGCAATCGACGCCGATCCATTGTTTGGATATCGGCCTTTGAGCTCCGTTCTAAACATAACGCATTCGTAAATCATAATAGGTTATTTATTGAGAAAATATGAATCTGATTCTACCAAGAATCGATATCACAAGAAAGTTATTTTGCACTGCATCTATTGGTTTATGACATCGTTGCCTGTCTTCTTACTCATTGCCTTTTCCGTCATCCATTATCTCTTGAAGGTCTTCTTCAGTTGCTTTTTCTTGCTCAGGCTCTTCATCGTCATTTGGAACCTCGTCGTCGTCATCTTTTGGAGTCTCTTGCTCCTCTTCTGGGTCCAAAGGTTGGTCCTCGGGAACATCAGAGGGGCTCTCCTCTCCCTCAGGATCTGTTCTTTTGATATCATCGGCTTCTTCGATTTGAAGGTCTTTTTCAATTGGAGCTGAAATTGTTGTCAGTTATGTTTGTTACTTGGAAGAGATCTCTCGTTATTTATTATCGGGGGTGGTTGAAACTATCAAATTGATGCAAATGACGAAGAAATGGTCTCACCTTGAACCAAGTCGTCTTCCCCGAAAAGTTCGACACACCTTTCTCTGAAGATGGATGAACCGAAGAAAAGTGTATCCTCGGCAATATTCATCTTTGAATATACTAACTTGTCTTCTTGATTTGTTCCATAAACACTTTCAATGGTGACATTTAAGTCCAGAAGATCTTGCAAGAACTTCTTTTTGTACAAATTGGGAACACGAGGCTTTCCGCCGAATTTTTTCGGAGCCCCTTCTTGGCGTAAGATAACTGGCCCAACAGGCATGTTATAGTCGTTCTTATTTTGATATTTCTAAAAGAATATGCTTTTGTTGGTCAAAAACCCCTACAATTATCTCTTATCGTGAACAACCATCAACCTACCACAAAGAGATGGTCCCGCACAGAGTTGTCCCAAACAATAACTTGATCCGTCAGATACACAATTTGTTTGTCTCCGTTTTCAACCAATTTGTGGCAGAGTTTGATAATGTGATCCAAATCGTTATCTAAACCGTAAAAGGGTGGAACGTACTCTCGCTCCCAATTTTCAGGCCTCTGAGCGTCTAAATCTACTAAAATCAAGGGTTTCGAGTAGTCAATTTTGAAAATGGTGAAATACACGTGGAAATCAGAGCTGGGAACGCGATATAAGCTCGGATTGGATCCTTGCGCTAATCCAAAAGAAGCCCATTCTCGACTTCTGAATCGATATTTGTCCTCCTCTCTGGCAAAGACTGCCAATCCCCGACTGTTGAGGGTCATTTTCATGCCGATTTTTTTGTCGTTGATTTCAATAGAGACCACTCTGCCTGTGGTGATGTTCGAATTGGCATATTTGCTGACAAAGAATGACATCGGAGATGAAAGAAGGGCTCCCGTCTGTTGGGTCACCACCAATACATCATTGGCACCTAAAGAGATGTTTTGTTTAGTCATTTCTTAATTCATATTTACCGATCGTGACATACGTGACATACGTGACATGACTCTTACCCATCCAATCGTCAAGATGTTCCACTTTGCTGGGACCACAACCCATTATGCGTCCACTTTTTCTTGATCTGTTCGTCCAATCGTATCGATCAGATTATGGTGTCTTCGGATCAAACAACCACCTTAGACTGAAAGCTGGGTTGAGAGACTAAAAGATTGGTAGGCCTAACCAAAGTTGAACCCAAGTAGACTTTCGTCGCAGTTGACTATCAGTGTTGTTAGCATGTAAGAAGTTAATTGAGAAAGAAACCTGTGACGAACAACGTTTAGCGTCGGCTCATTCTCTGACGTCATGAAGGGCAGTCTGTGATTTTGATTCATATGCTCATACGTATGCTTCTACTGATACTTTTTTTGAATGTAGTGACGTTTTAGATATTATTTTTTTACTTTTGGGACCAAAACCAACCTTTGCTTTAAAAATTAGTGACTATCTCAAGGAATCTTATGAATCCATAGTTTCGTCAAAATCTCTAATTTTCTTTGATAAATCAAAACATTTCCGCGTTGATCTTTTTTCAATGGCCGGATTCATTTAAGCCAATTAACGGGAAAACAATTTTCTGATGGTTTAGAAACGTTTAAACCACATTTTCCACGAGTTGTGGTCATTTTGCAAAGAAAGATCGTTTACTTTTGTTGTTATGACAAACGGCACTTTATTAAGGACTTACTCACGAAATAGAAAAGAAGAGTTACGTAAAACTAGGTGTCGTCGTCGGATTGGTGAGTTTTTCCATACTTGGGATTGGAAATGTTTGAGCCAATGTTTCAAAATGCCGAACCTTTAATGGAAGAACTTAAAGTTGCAAATACTTCTCATATTTTCTTTATCTGAAGTTCCAAGCCACAATTTACAAATTGGCGTTATTCGCATGCTCTGGAAGTCAAGTTCCTCCCCGATCCTGCGGTTGTTATTGTTTTCATCATCAGTATTTTTGATGCCAATCTCATTATTATCTGGAGCGGATAATTGCTCGTCATTATCGTCCGTCGAAGGACGAGTTGTTTTGATTTTTGATAAACATCGTATGAGTTCTTCCTTGTGATCTTGAGTTGGTGTAATTGCATTCGCCGACATTGTTAATGGGGATGCTTTTGCATCCTTGTGCCGGAGGCATTTCGTATGCATCGTGCGCATATCAGAAGACAATTCACAAGTCCTTTCAAGGAATAATGCCCCAATTTGAAAAGAAAAAAATCATAATACATTGGAAATATCGTCTAATTCACGGAAATCTTTGCCAATACCACACATGCTAGCTATATGGTCAACTCAATTGATCTTGGGCATGCCACGAAAATTGACAATGGATGACATTTGGGAGAAGGGAGGGAGTTGTTTTGATGTGCAGAATCAAGGAAGCGCCCTGTATTGGCAAGTTGAGATCTAGCATTCCGCTTCGTATTCGTTTTCGTTATCAAAGTTTGATTTATGCCGCTTGATTGTGTCCCATTATCTGTGTGATAAGTGATAGCCATTAAATGAGGGTAAAGTTCTGTCGGAAAATGATGCGAGTCTTTTAACCTTTCCATAAATCTTGTGGAACAAATGTCAACAAATCTAGTTGCCAATTTTTGTCGAATCACACGGGTCGCTAACCTCAACGGCGAAATCTTGTGCAGGTTTAATCGAACCATAGAAATGCTGAGAACTAAAGTGCAGGATAAACGGAATACTGAATAGAAATGTCTATTTTTAAAAGTGGCGCCATTTACTTTCACAGAATCCTACTTCTTGCATTAGATTTTGATCAAGACTGGTTCAACTCAAATTGTGTTCTTACTTTTTATTAGTGCTTCATTTCGACTTGGAGATTTAAGGCCTGGGCTCATTATTGTAACTGAGAATGACCTTTAACCTCGTCTGAAAAATCGATCTCTGGCAAAGGAACTCATGATAGACAAAGACTTCTTCTTTAATTTATGAACGGAAGTATCCCGCTGCAATTAAAGCCCAATAAAGTGTGTAACAAGCCTATATTTTCCACGCCATATGATGGCAGCTTGTTAAAAGAAATAACGCAACCCTGTGGAAATGCGTTAAAACCAGGCATGACTATTTTAATTGTTAGAAGATTTGACTTGTCACAATGAACGCCTACGCACGTTTTTATCCTCCATTGGAGAATAAACGGGGACAATCAGTCACAGGATGGAATCAGAGTTGGACAAAACAGGGACAAAGCTTTAGGAAGTGAGTGAGTTGCAAAAACACACACGAGGTACTCCAGAGCATGAAAAGAAACTGTTTTTTGAAACAAGTTCAGTTGGATCGTAGATGGTGTGGACTTGACTGTATTCATGAGTTGTCAAGATTCATAAATCACCATTCTTTCAATCCTCCTCACACATTGGCTTGTTGTCCGGGAATAATTCATAAATCTTGACTCGCGCAAGATTCTATGAGAATCATCAGCACGACTAAACAGACGAAGAGCTCCTGTCAGTTTTTGTTCCGAGGACTGAACCAATGTAGGCGGATTTCAAGGAGCGCCGTCTGCCCATATCTGCTCTAACAGTCCCAGAAAGCACTTGAAATGTGCTTAATGATGCCAACAAACATTTACCGAGTCATCTTCATTTGAAGATATCCAGCTCAACAACCCCTTTGCTTTTAAGGGTTCTTTGGAAGGTGGATGTTAGATGTGGGACTTTTAATATCCATAATCGGTCTACCCACGGATCTTCATCTACGGATCTTCATCCATGGAAATGAGACGAAGAACCGCTTGAAGGGCAAGGTAGTTCAGAGGATTTGTCAGTCATCGCGAATTTTATTACACGAATTTGTTCAATTGCGCTTAATGACCACAGCCATGCTAACAAAGTGCAATTTGCATCAAAAGTTCGACGACTATGTTGCTGTGGTGACGGTGATATGACGCCCTTTGTCAACCAAGTTTGTTTTATGGGTTGATGTTTCTTGGTGCATCGTAGACAGCTTAAAAATAGAGCACTTCCAAGATCTCTGAAACGGTTTTTTAAGATCTGCTCTTGTTGATGGAGGCTTATATTTTATCTCTAAACTCATGCCTACAGTAAGAGGCCTCCTGCTTTACAGATTGCATGACGACGAGGATAAAATCCTTGACGAATCACCCCCCAACAAAGGGCTCCTCGGCGGAAACAAATTCATTTTTGAGTCCCCCATTGTCTCGCTAATACCCGAATTTCCAACCCTCACACGACAGATAGATCACAGGATACGTCATTTGCACCATATACCTATGACGTCGACTATCGTTGACTGTATACTTTATGTCAAAGTGTACCGTACAAAACAGTGAGGCCTTTTACAGGACTAGGTCAGAGTTTTAATTTTGCATTTTTTTGCATTTGTTTACATTGATTTAGACTCAATGTAGAGTTGGGATCCAAGAGTCTTGGTGGTTTGATGAAAATTAATAGTATTTGTCTTATGTGCTCAGATTTCTGTGTTTGAAGCGATAGCCCAAAATTGTCAAAGTAGTTATTTTTCAAGAATTGTTGTGATATGCAGTGCATTTATTTCTGAAAGATTTGTTAATGATCTCTTTCTTCTTACTTGTTTGTTGTTGAATCACATCGATATTCTATTCCTTTGTAATCGGCCAATTCCTCTGGCGTAACCTCAGTTAAGCCCATCCCTGTCTGGTTTCATTCTCGTCATCCTTACCGACAATACCAACTATTGTTATTACGAGATCACATGCGAGACCATAGAGCACTGTCATGGCAGTGTAAAGGGACTTTCAGAAGGCTCACTATTGAGTCAAGAAGGATGTGGAGCCCGTCACAACATTCTGTCCCTTCTTCAAATCCACGCGGAATCCAAACCGATATGTCGGCGATAGCGCGTCAAACACGCGGAGATTCTCAGTAGCGCTCAGGACACCGATGCGAGTGCATCCGGCGCATTGGATTTCATTGACGAGATCATTTATCAAACGATGAACATTTGGTGATACTGTTGTCGTCGGAATTGCCTCTTTGGAAAGCTGTGAGAGGTATATGCATTGTGAAAGATGGTTGATGAGTGCTTTGACCGTGAAGTGTTCTATGTAAACTGATCAGTTAGTTGACTTGGACGTTCATTCGAAAGAAAATTGGCACCATGAATAGTCCCAGATTGGGAATGGGTCCGCGACTGTCGGGTTCGCTGCCAAAGCTACCCATAAGCCCCCGACTTTCGGACCCAACTCTGAAGATGTCTCTCAGTCCTAAGTTGACACTAAAGAAGTATCACATAAGTGACAAACTCCAAACACTCCACACCCAGGTAATAAACAGCTAATTTTATCGCGAGCAAACTAAGTTTTGTGATGATAGCCTTTTATTACGTTTGTTTGAGAGTGCGATACCACTATCCTAATGGCAATTGTAAGAACCAACTCAGAACGATATATTTTACACTTGGCAAGAGGTGATGTGATCGAAGTAGATCCTAGATCAGAAAAAAACATAGTATATGAAATTGATTTTCATCCTTCCACGAGTGTTTTTTTTTATCTTGTTGCTGAAGGGTAAAAGACGCAAATAAATGTTTCATCAGTGGTAACTTTGGCTTCATAACCTTAAAGCTTCCAAGAATGTCTTTTGAAAAGGGACCTGTTGTTGCGTTGTGTCCTTGAATGTTGATTGTTTTTGCAATGCTGGCTTTCTCAATGTCCTGTAAATGTCTAGTCAGCAAATAATTTATGGCGATCTAAAAAGAAAATGTCCTTCAATCAAGTAGGCATATATTTTTGAGTTCATGAAGTGCTCTCTTGATTTCGTCTGTTGTTTATCCAAGACATTTTTGGGCGTCACGAACTTTACCCGAAATGCGATGCAAACCATCACTCGTGCGTCGTTGAATACTTTGGAATATTCTGTATGGTAGGAGCGCTCTACATACTTTTTTATCGCAAGATAAATATTCATCAAAGCCAGCATGAGGTACTTTGATTGGAATAGATTATGGCATTGGCTTGCATTTCCAAAAACCAAGTTCCCTTTTCAGCCACACCTTTCAATGAAGGTGTCCTGTTAGTAGAAAGAGTAGAACCACTTCACACCCTCGTCCTTCTGGTTGTTGTCACAAAAGTCATGTCGTTGACTAAAGTATTCAAAGCTCTGAACACTCCTGAAGATCGTTTGGGCATGACTCCGATGAAGAGTCTATGGAATGTGCACCAATTATTTGATAGAATCAACATGTGTACGTAGCGCTCCACGGATATACTGGGTTAACACTCAAGAGCTTCATCATTTTAACATGCATACCAGAATGCCAACCAAGTGGTTGTTTTTGCCTCCAATTCCGCACTCTGGGTTATTCATCAAGATTCAAATATAAAGAACCTCGTTGGCCCATGAATACGAATCGCGATTGGCAAAGGGCTTCAAGACGAGTGCGGATGAAGAACAAATAATGCGCTTTCATCATGCCAATCGGTGATCAGACCACCAACATCACCTTAATCCCCCTGACGATTCCATTTGATGTTGTTGTTTTGGCTTTGAGAATACTGTATCACACAATGATGACAACGGCGCAAACAGAACCATCATTTTGTTGACAGGCCTAAAGAAAGGGCAAAACCCACCGATATCCTTTTGTTCAGATGTAGCATTTGACAAGCACATGATAATTGATCCGACAAGTATACATATGTGCTACAATTTGCACCCATCTCGACTTGTGTGTGTGTGTGAGTATGTCAAATTTTTCTCTGTTCGCTCGTATCCGATGCATTACTCCATTTGATTGTCAAGTCTTCATAATTTCAGTGCGACACAAGTTGATGTCAAGAAAGAACACTCGTGTTGTTTACGTGCTCTTCCGTGAGAGATGCATGGTTCAATGATTTTATCATGACGACCTTCATAAGAGGCAAGGAAGGAGCTTCTTTAATTGCCCAATTGTGTTTGCCAAACAGTAACAGAAGAGAAGACGAACCGTAATGAACACACTCTATCCTTGATTTACCCAGTGTGTTTAATGTAAATTGGAAATGTGACGCTAGCCCCAAATCT
Source organism: Tigriopus japonicus (assembly GCA_010645155.1). Lineage (NCBI taxonomy): Eukaryota > Metazoa > Arthropoda > Copepoda > Harpacticoida > Harpacticidae > Tigriopus > Tigriopus japonicus. The sequence goes on from CM021319.1 coordinate 3,511,113, forward strand.
CATCTCATTTTACGCACTTTAGCCTAAATGGTCTGACTGTTCTGGGGTTATTTGAAGGGGGTAGGGACACTACAAAAGTTAGACACTCAACGTCAGTTCTATTGAGGGACAGATGGGAAGGGGTAAAAAGTGGGACTACTTTTTGCTCGCCTTGCGGCCATTCTAGAATCATGCCATTGCAAACTGACTGAACCATGCTTTAGGCTTACATTTCGCCTACTTTTAAAACGTATTCAATTACATGGCACGGATGGTTCGAAAAATATTACCATGGTACGACGCGTAATTTATGGGCTTTAAAAGCACATTTCACGCTAAATTGGGGGAAAATGAACTTGACCCTGATTATCCTAGAGAAGCTTGTATCTCGCCAGATTAGCATTTGTCATCCTTGAATCATAATCATTATGGTATTTTTACCCTCGGGGCATGATTGGAACTTTATTGTTTTTAGATCGCAAAGGTTGACGCAGAGATACTCAAAGATGATGTTTATCTAGTAAGAGTTTTCAAATCCTGGTTTGAGACTTGACTCATGTACGTACTTCATCAAAATGGGTGTGCGAGCCTATTTCTTGTAGCTGTCCTCCACACTTTGTGCATGACGCTATAAAATCGAAAAAAAACTTGGTGTACCGTATGTACTTGTCAGTCTTGTGAGCCTTTTTGGGTGTTCCGAAGCAATCTGAGCCCATACTCCTCATACTTGAATTAACAAGGCGGAAATTAGGAATCTTGGGAACGCTAAAAGCTGCTTTTTCTACCTTTGTGTAGGGCCCTGAGGGCATAGGAACAAAACAGATGCTTGGAAGATTGTAAATCATAATTGAACTTTTTTACTTAATGCTGTTGACCTTGACTCTGTTCTTGCCAAGTTCAAGGACCACTGAGGGTTTGGACACGTTTGAGAGCTTGGAACGAATTTTAAGATCATATGCTTTATCTCAGGTGGTTAAGGTACGTCGGTCTTGGTGGACGATTTCCGTGTTGCCGCCAAAATGTATGGAACAAGCTTCATCAATTGAGCCATCCATGGCTTCTTTTAATGAACATTGATTATTGCAAGAATTATTGTCGCTCATGCTTATGTTCCTTACAAATTTTGAATGCGTAATCTTATGGCATTTAAAGGACAGGCTCCCTCCTCTGAGCAACTTCCGTTTCTCCCTATGAGCCTTTGTTACACTTTTCAGTCTGACAAATGGCAGGCTTTTTCACATTCTTTTCAATCGCTCTTACCTAGCATCCAATGGGCTAATTGCTAACTAATTATGTCGTCGCTTCACGATTGAGGCCTTGTGGCCATGGGCCTATCAGTAGATAAATTTTGACTTCGTGACACGACTGAAGGGAGTTATTAATTTGCTCGTGACGAGAGTTCATTTAAAATATCATTCATCGAGATCACGCGAGTCTCTTCGGCAATTTACATATGTACAGACGTAACTACATAACTATCTTGTCCATTGGATTTTATCTGAGGATCCATCAGTTGTTTTGCTGTCGCTTTCAATCTGTTGTCAGCTTGTCACAACTGGTCGTTTCAACTCCAAACACTCAAAATCTTCCTGGATGGACAAAGGGGCAGTACTTAGGAAGTATATGGTGTCGGAATTTTCCATTGCTCCGACCACGCCCGCTTCAGTTCTTCACTGAAGACTTGAGGGGACGTGAGTGAGAAATCATTGGCAGTCCACTTGGGTGTAGATGGTTCATTCAGCAAGTGCCTGGTGAACCAAGATGGTGTTTACCTCCGGGAAGAAAAGACCTCTAGTGGTTGGATGGCCAATGAAACCTCTCTTAAGAGCCAGAAGTGAGCAAAGAGCAAATCTGCGATCCGAGTGAGTTGGCGAGCGAGCGAAATCACGTCAAAAATCTACTACCTGAGTGATGAAAGTGAGCCATGAGTACAGGTGAGAGAGCTACTGCAACTAACATTGCTCTCTTCCTACATTTTTGTCATAATTATTAGGGCATTACAAAGAGATGTGGCGAGTGTATTGCCGTTCTGGTAACTCGGCATGAACATTTTGGGCGCCAGGGTTCATGGCCAGTTTGGTGGTTACTGCTCATTACGAAGAGGCATGGTGATGAGAAAACCACAACTTTTGAGCTTCCTGGCCAGAATCTTTCCAATGAAGGAAGCACCCGCCCAATGCCCCATGTGAATCCATTCTAGTGTTTATGGTTGGGGTCTTGGTAGCAGCATGAGGGCAGCTGTTAAAAATTGAACTTCCACCATTCGCTCTGTCTGTCTCTCTGTATCCACCTATGGGACAACTTGTGGTGCTCTGCCGTGTGCTAGATTCCCTCTCCAGCTTTGTGGGTGAGTCCCAAGTTGAATAGAGGATGAGAGAGACACTTGAAGAACCGGCACAACCCAACGAACCCTCCAATCCAGCTAGATGAGCGCAAAGAAACGAGTAAGAGGACTGCTGGATTGAGAATCTTGCTTGTTCTCGTTACTCCGCGGCTCTACCTCCTCTGGTGGCTGAAGCTGAACTGAGCAGTGGTGGTGGCAGTGGTGATGATGATGATTATGATGAAGAAAAAGATTGCTTCTAGATCATCTATGGAGAGTTCTGTGCAGAATGAAGCCACTAAAGTTGTGCCTTTAGATTATTTGTTGTGCCTTTTTCAAACGCGGCTCAATACATGATTGAAGCCTACAAAACAACCAAGAAAGCAAAAGCCATATCTGCTCTGTCAGAGTTTGCCGCCATAACAAATATGACGTGGAATGTGTTGAAATGTCAATATCCCTACATTCAGAATGGATAATGTGAATGTTCAGAGTGTGTTTAGTCGTTCTTTGTAGAAAAATGACACCAGTGTTTAATCTTGTCGAAGTGAGGTGCTTCTCTTAGTGTTCTTGTACCACCGGTATTTGCTTGATCAAGAGCTCGCATAACATGTCGGTCCACCGAAAGCATAGCTTTGTAAGTTCACAACCATACTTCCAGTATTGGGATTGAATGTTCTTCTCGTAATGGTCAAAACCGGCCATGAGCAAGCAAACTCAGCTGTCGATTGCCACGATTGTTCATCAAATCTTTGAGATCCTGCTTCTTGTCCATTGTTTAGCCAAGTCCGGAACCAACGCGTTCCGTTACTCTGAAATTTGCCTGGAAAATACACATTTCTTTAGACTCATCTGCTTGATGCACTTGAAGGAGAAGGGAATTTGCCACTTGTGCAACACACTTGAAACCGATGACATTCTGGCTTGATAATTCTTGCTCTATCATGAATTTAAATCTATTTATCAATCGTGATCTCGTATTTGGTTTGGGTGCTACAAATGTGGAAAGGAACAATAATAATTAGATTAAAGACGCTTTTGTCTCCCGCAAAGAAATCACGGAAGCCCCGCACAGAAATGTCAGGCGATAAGGGCATTCTTGGAATGTGTTTTTACTATGTAAGCTTGATGAGTACTCGGCGATATTCGTGAGTGTGACAAAGGCCGAAAAGGCCCTCGAACCCTGCCTATCAAGACTCGTAAATTAGTTTGCTAAGAGCCACAGTGTCAGATTTCAAAACTCTTTTGCTCGTTCGCTTTTGCTGTCTGTTATCCACATTAATGATAATAGCAACAACAACAAAAAAACACCATTAAGCATTTGGGACTGGATGAAGTTCAAATAGGCCCAAATCGAGGAAGCTTATCACGAAAAGGGAAGGCATTGTTCTCGAGTTTTGGCGAGTGATTTTGCTCCCGATGAACTTCAAAGCTTAAACTCTAGTGGGCAAGATGATGATAAGGACATTGGGGCGATCCAGAAAAGATAAAAGTGGTGATGGCATTGGACGTCTGCCTAAAGTAAGATATTTCCTCTGAATCGCCGCATGGTTTTCTATCCGTCTAGCTTTGTCATACTGACCTTGGATGACTCAAAAAATAGCCTTGATTCTCATCTTGGCCAAACTGTTCACCCGAGTTTTTTTCGTTCAACGAGTCTTTCTTGTGTTTGATTCAACCGATAGCCTGTGAATAAGATTTGACATTGTTTTTTATGTTGCAGGTGGACAAGTTCATGGGTGGGATTGGGGGAGGTGGAAAAGGTCGGAAAGGAGGCCACCATCCACCTGGAGGAGGCCCATTATCGAGACCTTCGTCGGTGGGCGATTTCAATGAAGTCGAGGAAGACACGTGGAATTCCATATCCCAGATGAACGATCAAGACGTCCTTCAGGAATTCGAGAAGATGCTCGAGAACATGAACCTCAACGAGGTACGAAGAAGAAATTCAAAGGATTTTGAATATCTAGTGAATTGAATTCATACCGTACTAAAAATCCGACTTAAGGTGCACCTCCAATGATAGCACATATTGTTTTATATTTCAGGAAAAGAAGCAGCCCTTGCGAGACTTGGATATCGCCAAGAAACGCAACATGTTGTCAATGAACAATCGAAACATTGCCCGAACGCAATTCCATTCACCCGCAGATTACATTCAGTTCTTATCCGGTTCCGACCTCAGCTTTCAAAAGAAGTTTAGTTGTGTCGAGTCTCTTCGAGTGGCCTTAACGAATAACTCCTTGGAATGGGTCAAGGAGTTTGGAACGAAGGGGTTAAAACAAGTGCTTTCTTTGCTCAACGAGTGCTTCCGAGGGTAAAACAGTCATCATTTCAAAAATAAAACTATATTATTCTAATATTTTTATTTTTATATTTAGGGAAGGTGGTCGATCGGAGAAGCTGCAATTGGAATGTATCCGATGCCTGAAAGCCTTCATGAACAACACCTTTGGCATCAAATGTGTCTTTGAACAGAGAGAAGCGCTCAGTTTGTTGGCCAGGTCTCTCACCCCCAATCTTAGTAATGTCATGCTCGAATCGGTCAAGTTGTTGGCCGCCACTTGTTTATTGGCTCCCTACGGCCACGAAAAGGCCTTGGAAGCCATTACCATAGCGGGAGAAATGAAGGGTGGAGAGCGGTTTGGTCCCATTGTTCAAGGTCTTCTTATTAAGAACAATGAGCAACTGAGAACGAATTGTATCACACTTATCAACTCCATCGTGTCCAATCCGGAAGATCTTGATTTCCGACTTCATTTGCGAAATGAATTCATGCGAGTGGGTCTCATGGACGTTTTGGAGGTAAAAAATACAAAAACTGGAGTCGAATTCATAAGTTGGTTTGTTATCAACCAATGTCTTACCTTGTAGACACTTGAAAATGAGGACGTGACAGAGGAACTGCAAATTCAATTGAACGTGTTCTCCTCGGAACGTGAGGCTGACTTTGAGGAGTTCGCATCCCGGTTTGATAATATTCGTCTGGAAATTGACGATATCAATGAATGCTTTGAATTGGTTAAGAACCTGGTTCTGGACACAGCAGGCGAACCCTACCTTCTGTCGATCCTGCAACATTTTCTCTGCATTCGGGATGATGTTCAAATCCGACCGGCATACTACAAGCTCATCGAAGAGTGTGTATCTCAAATAGTTCTTCATAAAAGTGGGTGTGATCCAGATTTTCGAGCCACAAAGAGGTTCAACATCGATGTGTCGCCCCTGATCGATAATCTAGTGGAAAAAGGTCGTCTGGAAGAAGGCGGAGGAAACATCGACGGGATGAAAAAAGAACTCGAGCGAGCTCTGACCGAAAAGCAAGAAGCCGATGCCAAACTTTCGCAAGCTCAAGCTCAAATCGCCCAGCTTGAAGAGGCTCTGCGATCTGGAGGCGGTTCTCCATCCAAGTTACCTGTCGTTCCTGGACTCGTGCCAAGAGCTCCTTCGGCTGGAGGAGGTCCTCCACCCCCTCCGCCGCCTGGAGGATCGGCAGGCCCGCCTCCTCCACCGCCTCCGCCTGGTGCGGGGGGTGGTCCTCCACCCCCTCCACCTCCTCCAGGTTCTGGCGGAGGTCCACCCCCTCCTCCACCGCCTCCCGGTATGGGTGGACCACCTCCTCCGCCTCCACCAGGGGGCATCGGAGGCCCACCCCCGCCACCGGGAATGTTTCGTCCAGCGGGTCCAAGTCAAGAAGAGATCCTCCAGAAACTGGGCATGAAACGGAAAAAGAAATGGCACGTGGAGAACCAGACCAAACGCACCAATTGGAAGTCCATCCCAGCCACCCAGCTAACCGAAAACGCCTTCTGGACCAAAGTGGATGAGGAGAAACTGGCCTCCGAGTCCTTGATTGAAAATCTCATGAACAAGTTCAGCACCAAACCCGTGCCGAAACAGCTCGAAATGAACATGGAATCGAATGGTACGGGAACAGGCAAGAAGAAAACCAAGGAACTGAAGGTGCTCGATCATAAGGCTGCGCAAAATCTCTCGATTCTTCTGGGCGGTGCTTTGAAACACATCTCTCATGACGATCTCAAGAAGTGTATCCTGCATTGTGATACCGAAGTCCTAACCGAAAACCTCCTTCAATCCTTGATTCAGTACATTCCCGCCCCCGATCAGCTCAATCGTCTGAAGGAGTTTGAAAAAGATTACGATAATCTATCGGAGGCGGAGCAATTTGCCATCAGCATTTCTGGCATCAAGCGACTTGTTCCTCGGCTCAAATCTCTCATGTTCCAACAACGCTATCCAGAATTGGTTCAAGACTGCAAGCCGTTTATCGTGGCCGCCACAGCAGCCTGTGACGAGGTTCAAAAGAGCCGAAAGTTCGCTCAACTGCTGCAAATTATCCTTCTCATCGGTAACATCATGAATACGGGATCAAAGAACGCCCAATCCCTGGGTTTCGACATCAGTTACCTACCCAAGGTAATAGAGATGAAACGAGTTTTCTTGCAGAAAACAGAAACCTTTTTGAGTTCTTGTCCTTGATTCTAGCTCTCCAACACGAAAGATCGCGAAAACAAGGCCACTTTGTTGCATTTCCTGGTTGAATATGTGGAACGTGATTACCCCGAACTGTTAAGCTTTGGTGACGAGCTTTTCCATTTGGATAGCGCTTCTCGCGTTTCTGTGGAATCGATTCAAAAGATTCTTAAGCAAATGGACGCCTCTATCAAAAACATGGAGACAGACCTCAAGAATGCCCAAAGATCTCCATCTGATAAGGATGACAAGTAAAAGACAACCAACTCGATTTGCTAGCAAGTAACCAATAAGGTTTCCTCACTGTTCTGTTTCAGGTTTGTTGAGAAAACTTCCGAATTCAGTCAAGCTGCCCGCGCTCAATGTGATACCCTACTGGCCATGTCCAAGAAAATGGAAGAGCTCTACACATCTCTGAGTGAATACTTTGTGTTTGATAAGCAAAAGTATACACTGGAAGAGTTCATGAGCGACATCAAAGAGTTCAAAGACCAATTTTACGTGAGAAAAATCCCTACCTTCAATGACTTCGGAAACGACATTAATGACGGACATTGGATCTTTGCAGAAAGCTTACGAGAACATCAAGAAAGAACGCGAGGCGGTTGAAAAACAACAACGGGCTCGAGAAGCCCGGGAAAAGCAAGACCGCGAGCGGGCAGAGCGGGCGGCCACCCGAAAACATCTGGTGGATTTCAACGGGCCAGAAGACCAGGAGGGAGTCATGGATAGTCTGATGGAGGCCCTCAAGACCGGCTCGGCTTTCAATCGCGATCAAAAGCGCAAACGTGCACCTAGGGCTCACGGAGGTAAAACTAGATAGTGACGAAGTTTTCAACAGACCACCTTCAACTAAGCAACGTTCCAATGATGAAGTGACTAAAAGAGTAAACGGTTATTTACAGGGTGAATCCCTCAAAACCGAGCAAGGAAACGACACATGCACTCTATGATCGGTTTTCATTAGTAATTCGTGTAAAGCATTTTTCGCCAGCCTCTTTGATTGATTATTTTACCAGTTGAAACCTACGTTGCGCGCCTTGTTATATCGCTCTTACACCTTCAAAGTAACAATGAATCAAGACCAATTTTAACTTAAGTCCCTTTTTTCTTCAATGCTCAGTGTTTATGTTTATACTTTTCTGTTGAGCCCAGCCATGGAACAAAAGTGAGAGGTAACTCGAATGAAGCCTGGAATGTTTGCGGTGCAATTTTATGATTGGTTGGGAAAAAGTTCATGAAAAACGCATGAACGGATTCTAGCGCGTTATTGATGTCCAAAATTTGCTATTTGTCTTGCTCAGTTTTAATTGGCTCACCCTGTAAGTCGCTTCCTTTGCTTTCGAGAACTTCTAGTAGCCTGTCTTGGCAAAAAAAATCATCTCCGAGAGAAATTTGTTGTTTTCCTTTACAAAGTTATTGGAAAAGATTCCGTGAGTTGAGCGTATTAGACGTTGGTTGAAGAAAATTAGTGTTCTCCATTACTTTGGAACGTACATACTTACAGCTTTTTCTTCTTCTGTTTTTCTAGCGGAGCGGCGTGCTCAACTCAACCGGAGTCGCTCAAGAGGTCCAAACCAAGGAAACTCACCAACGGTAGCCAAAGAAATTGTGTAAGTATTTATTTCTAGCTTATGCTCTCCTAAAAGTCATTCGTTAAAAGGCATTGTGTTCCTTGCTTTAGCGATATCTTGTCGGATAACACGGAGAACGATCCTTTGGGAGGGCGGCCCATGCGAAGAGAACGGCGAGCACATCCGTCATCGGCACTCAATTTCGCTGGCGGAGCCCGTGAACGGGAATTTACGCCGTCTTTCCCCAATTCCAATCAACGATCGGAATCCGGAGGTGGGTCAGAAGCCACGAATGGCGATGATGCGGACGCGTTGTTACGGAAACTTCGACAACTGTGATTTACAATCACTCACTGATATCACAAGCCCACAATTCATAACTGCGGATGCATCCTCACTCTTCATAAAACAACTACACAAAAATACCTACCACAAGCTTAGCAGAGTCTATCTAATATTCATCACATATCAAAAGAGGAAACATCTAGCAATGGAAAAGAGAACCAAATAAGCTTTTGTTTCGTGCAGGACGCCAATTGTGTGTCCCCACCAAGAAGAACACCTAACCTCGAGAGTGGATTGATTATAAAGTATCTTTTGTACCTTTTGCAGATTTATTCAAATGATTATTTACTTCATCCGTCGCTTGAGATCGTGTGTGTATCGACGATCATGAGGACAGTAGAACATTTAGGCGTATTCTTTCACTTTTATAGTGTTTTTTGCTATGCAATAACGATTAAAAAATACAAAAACCAGAAGAATCTTGAATGTCGTTGGCAACGAAATGTGTTTCTTTTCTTTCTTTCTTTCGTTGAGAATTTTGGTGTTTATTCCCGTTAAGCTTTGTGTATTTTTCGTTTAACATTGATCACAGCAAATGGCTTTTCTTGTTGTCGTGGATGGGTAAAAAAGGATATGACAGCATTTCATCATCGTCTTCTTAATTAGAATTTCGTATGAATAGAATCTTTTTTGATATGATCATCATGATGCAAATATCATTGGGGAATGACAAAAAAGAGACTACTTCATGGGAGCAGTGAACGAGGCTTTCGAAACAAGCCCAAAAATAGGTTGGGGGAGTGCGTGGGTGGGTGGGTCTGTGTGGCAAGGCCCAAACAGGGCGTTGTTTGCAAACATAACAAAAACGTGCGAGATTTTGAACATGAACCATCTCGATTTGTGAGAATAATAATGTGGGTGCTGTAAGAGATAATTGAAATAAAATCCTATGGGATTCAAGGGAGGAGGAGCAAGGGATGAGAACGCGACAAAAAGGAACTCTTCAACGAAAACAAGGAGATGGAGAGGCGTGGATGGAGTGGAAGGGGAATCTTTTTCTTCAATCCAATTCTTGATGAATGGGTTGGGCAAAATAATTTCTCTGAATGAATAACAGTGGAGCGAACGGAGCAAGTGTGTGGGTGGTGCCGAGGAGAACTGGGTTGAAGCGACTGGAGGCGGGATTAATAATCGTGATGAACGAACAAGCTCCTGTTTAATTGAGAGCTATTTACGGCTTAGTTTGCACTTCCATATTAAGGAGCTGAGCTCGGAGAGAAAGGGCACCTTTTAAAGGAGACCATGGACAATGAATGACCGCATTGTCGGAGTTTTAGCACTTCTTGTCTTTCAGAGGCACTAGTTAGTGTACAGTTGCAGAAGAAAAGTTGGAAATAGGATTTCAAACAGAGGTTTACAGATTGGCAAAAAGAAGAGGTGGTGGTGATGATGGTGGTAATGGAGAAGGAGGAGGAGAAGGAGGTCGTTGTAGTAAAAGTTGTTGTATCATTGAAAATATCAATCGCGTACAAGGCTGTCAAAGAACACTCATGGGGAGTGTCTACCGGCAATGTCAATCATCCGAGTTGGAGGCCTTGAAAAGTGAAGTGAAAAAGCTACTCATGGCACTGGAAGGCGAGGGTAGCGTTTGAACGGGCTCAACGGGCTTGGAGGGTCTCCATCCATGTTGGCCCGCTTCGAGCGCTCCCTGAGATTGTCCTGTGAGGTGGTAATGTGAACCTGCTTGAGACGGGGATTTGGGTCCGGATTTGTTTCGGTAACCGGTGCTGCGGTTGTTCTCGTCGCTATCATCTTGCCTCTCCTCTGTTCGCGAATCCAAAGCTGAGGGCAGATCCTTGGGACCGACCAGAGATTTGGACACGCTCAACAGAGGAGACCCTGGTCAGAAACTGGATGCCACGCGGTAGATGCCCGTGTAGCCGCAAATCCGACCTCGAAGAATTGGCAGTAGATTGGCAGCCTCCCCGATGTGGCCCATAAACTCGGAACACTCGACAAGGAGGAGGTAGGTCACTTTGGCGTGAGAACTCTGGCTGCACGACTTGTGGAGGGTGATTCGGCGCAAACCCACGGCCTTGGGCAAGTTCTTGTACAACATTCGAGCCCCTGAAACATGAAAAGGCTTTTTATATTTTTTAAAAACATTTTTCAACGTCACCCTGTGCTTACCCGTCCAAAATAGCCAGTTGCGCTCAAATTTCTCTCCGTCATCTCCATTGAACACCTGGTAAACGCAAACAATGTATCCGGTGTTCTCGCCCACGGGCTTCTTGGAAAGCGGCTCCACGGGTGGCCGTGCTATGCTCACTGCCTCTTCAAAGAGATCAATGGAATGATGGCAGCGATAGCCTACACGGCCAGGGTTCAGAATATCGTAAGCGCGGCTTCTAGACGCGCGAAAGAATTCCTCACTTGCGGCTTGTGGCTTGTTTATCACATAGTAGTTGATATACGGGTATTCAGCTGTTTGAAGAAAAAAAAGACTCATTTTATCACGCCTGATTTTATATACTCTATCTACGTACAATCTTTTTCGAGATTTTTAAGAATAAATCCCTCTGTGGCGCCCAATTTACAAGCTTCCGCCAAAGCCTGCATGGCGACTTCTCTTTGAAGTTCCAATGGAGCAGCATTCTCGTTCGAGGGTATGTCGTAGTGGGGTGAAGTGGGACTAAGAGGACCCATCAAATGGAATGTGATTGTGAGCTGAGGGTTGCTGACTTCCAGAATATTGATGATCTGGTTCCGCCGGGGTTCTCGAGGAAGCTGGAATTGGAAATGTTCATGAAAATTGGACCATGCATGTTCTCTTCCACAACTAGTTGTACTCCGAAGTGTAAGGTAAACTGTAGAAGTTCATAATAGTACCTAATTGCTAGTTAGTGTTGGATAATCAAACAGACAATAGGAAATGGAATCATTGAGATCTCAGCCAACGGCTTGTTTCCAGGCAATATTTGCGTAGGAATACGATACCATGAAGTATCGAATGTCAAATGTGATGACAACCCGAGCTTCCCATCGAAAACGACATCGAGAATTGGAAGTTTTGTACGACACCCACCTTGAAACAAAATATTGCGGTGCACTTGTTCTAAATTGTTCTTACCATTTTTTGCGGAAATATCTCACAATAAGCTCTTAACAAAAATAAAAGGGCGAGAAAAAAGGTTTTCTTTTGGAATTGCTAAGAAAACCTCAAAATGAACGAAGCGAAAAGTCAAGAATTCTTGAAGGCGAAGAAGAGTCTCTTTGTGAATGAAACAAGAATGAGGAATGATGGCCTACTATACGGTTCAAGAGAGCTTCGAACCGAAAAAGAAGGCCAATAAGGTTGTCGTGTTTTTTGCCTACCGGGCTTAGAAACCCCACAACATCTCGTAATATTTGGGACGGGGGGGAGAATAAGAGCTCTTTGCCTTGCACGCCATCAACAGACAGAATGCAGCCCATTATTATAGGAAGAAGAAGAATAATTGTTCGGGTGGTGATGTTCCACTCTTTACTTGTCTCCTTGAAGGCAAAACATGAGATTTTCTTTGTCTTTGAAAAGACTTCAAGAGAAATCATCAGGTGCATGTCTCTACTTATACGTACAATGGAATTGAGATCTCAAAGTCATGTTGTTGGGTCTCATACCTCGCAAATACCTGTCAAAGACAGGATTTGCATGACATGAACGACGGATGTCAAGCAATTGGATCAACTGAAGAAAGTCAGAGTTGAGAAAGGTCTCGAATATTTGAAGTACACAACATTTTTTGAAGGGAAAACTCATGCATCCAAGGCAAGGACGGAAGTAAGTGAAATTCACGAGAAATGTTCTCATAAAAGCTTTACAAAATATATCAACCGGAAAGAAAATCAGTCATTGAATTTGTACCTGTCCTACCTTTAAGATTGGATTAATCTAGAAAGCTTTTTGAACGCGTTTGCCCTTTTTGTCTGTTGTGATTTAATAAGACCTTTTTTTATCGAAAGTACGCTAAGAATTGAAGATCCTTTAAAGTTCGTACATGCTTCCAAGTCAAAATTATTTCGGTCACAAAACAAGAGGATTAAATTTTGTTACATTTTAAACTTCTCTGACTACCTCACCATGACATCAATCAGGGTTGGATTGACAGTTCAGAGGCTAGTTTTTTAAGCGCAAAGATCGATCTCAAGATCGAACTTACAGTACTAAAGTACGATCTTAAGATCGATCTTTGCCTCTTTAAAAACTAGCCTCAGGTCACAATGCAGGAGAACAGCCAACCCTTTGAGCAGCAATAGCGAATGTATGGTACAGCAAAACAGGTAACAAGATACTGCAGATGAATCAAAATTGTCAAGAAACATAATTTCTTGCTTATATCTTCGAAAATCAACCGCAAAATATGATCAATCAAAACAAAACCCTAAATTTCCTTGGACAATAGTCTTTATTTTGATTTTAGGTAAACTGCTGAAGGCCTGAGAATGCATGGTGAAGCACGCGCATTCCATGTTAGAGCAGTAGTAAAAGTTGGCCGAAATTCAATAGTTTATTTTTCCCCTGTATCTTGAATGGAGGAAAATCAAGTTACAAAGCAGGTCTATGGGGTTCAACTCATGAGATTAAAGGCATGGAATATGTCATACACCTTCCTTTTAATTCTCTCTTATAAAAATATGTTGTCGCTTACGCATTAATTCGTTTACAAAAACGCCTCCTTTTTCCCTTTAATGATTTTGAAAAGTAAGTGCGATTTGATGACCCCCCCGCAGTAAAAGATGAATGAAAGATGAGCAACAACAAAAACGCAATTTATATACAATTTATGTACTGAGACTACACTCGAAGAGTTAACCTGAATCAAAACAAGAATTCTAAAAAGTTCGTACGCATTACATTCAAACAGGAGAGCACTAAACAACTCAACAAAATTGAATGCGTTGTAGGTTTACATTAGGGAAATGAGCTTTTCGCTCTCTATTCATCAACACAATTTGTACGTTTGTTTTATTGATTTAGGTTAACCAATTGGGATTCTTATTTTTCATTCAGCTTCTCTTTGCATGATTGAAACGCGCTTGCCACCCTAGAACGTGTGCGTGTTTTATTGAGAAAGTTCTCTTGTCAAGCCAGAAGCTACATCGAACATCCGTGACATTTAATCTGCAACGCTGTGGAAACAACCAAGCAGGGAAAAATACTGATTGTAATCGCATGCTACAGATATTATTAGTAACCACGATTACTCGAATTCCTTTTGAAGCTGTTCCGTCTTTCATTCGTGCTATAGGACTTTCTCCGGCCTGAATCGTGCTTTGATTGGTTTCGACCCCCTCCTCGAGAATCTCGATTAGACCGTCGATCCGGTTCTCGAAAAGATCCTCTTCGACGGGAACCATGGCGGGCAGAGTCCTCAGGTGAGGCCGAAGCTTGACGACGTCGGGATTTACTCCGTCCACCTTCATAGCGGCTTTGAGAGGCCCTTCTTGATCTTGAACTAGTTTCAGGATCACTTTTTATGGTGTCAGCTCGGGGATTATTTGAGTTCCTTCTGGATCCCGCGTAAGACCGTCGTCGATGGTAGATACTGGCTGTTTCCTCTTCGCTGTCGTCGGTTTCATTCCCTGAATTGACTTCCTCTTGAATGAATACCTTGACTCGTAGAGGAGGATAATCTAGAATGTCCTCGTCGACGTCACAGACTACCACATCGCCTACTTCTGAGATGCCATCTGACACAATGAACCCTTCCACACATTCCGTTTCGTTCTCATAACGACCTCTTTCGCGTCGTTGGCCTTTCTTGTAGTAGTCGTATTCCAGAAACTTGAGCTCGATATCGTCGTCCTTGCCGTCGCCATCCATGTCGTTCACCTCCTTCCAGAATTTCTTGTTCAGGTCATCTAGTTCCAAACTGCTGTTCATGCCAATGATCACTTCTTTGGAGTGCGTAAGATCAGCCAGGATCTTGATGATCTTGAAGAACTCTTTGAGATAGTAGACCTTGGCTTGGAGAGTCAATTCCTTCTTGTCATCTTCAGCGTGAACTCGACCGTGATAGGAAATGGCCAAGATTTGAGCGTCGCCTTTTCGAGCTACCACTGCTTTAAATCTGGAATTTGCCCCTGTCACATCCCGACCGATGGCCTTGTCCAAAATGAATTTGGGAATGTTCACTACCATCCAATCCTTGTGAACGAGCATTCCTGAGGTGAACGATTTCTTGTCCACATCCACCAAGAAGGGCCCACTGAACATTTTGCCCATAATCTTGTTCACGGCTACCATGAGCTTTTTGGTGCCATTCTGGTAGAAGATAAAGTCCAGAACATCCTTGTGTTTGGCTTGGTCTCGAAAGAACTGTGTCAAACCCGAGCTTCGCTCCTTCTTCGTATTATCCGACGAATCCGAGTCGGAGAAATTCACGGTTAATGCATTCAAATACATGATACTTCAAATATGACACTGTTCTCGATTGGCCTTTTTGATTGCATTGAACAAAGATCGTAAAACAATCTTCTATTTAAAGGTCTCGAGAACTATGGGTCAGACGAGAAGCCCAAATTGGAGGCATTACTTTCGCCAGGGATGAGAAAGCTTGGGCTTGATACAAAAATAGTTACGACCTTTCGAGAAGTTGTGGTTCGAGAAGCAATCACATGCCCTGAAGGCTCCTGAGGTTCAAGGCCCCTTTCGTTGTTATGGTGAGCCATGGGCAGTCCTAGCAATAGGCCAAAACAAGTAATTTTCTTTAATGAATTGGTCTAGTCCTTCAAGTTAGAACTTGCACCGAAGGCCCCTGGTCTTAAGGCTCTGGGGATTGGCTCGCACCGATTACAAATTCCCTTAAGCATTACTACTCCTGCTAATATTACTATTTTAATATAGATGACTCATGGCATTCTTCTACTTGTACGTGTTGTAATTTACAAACAGGCTAAAGCTGGCCCGCTCTGCCTGTGCAAAGTATGGTGAAATATTTTGAATGACAACGAAAACTTGACAAACAAAGGCAAAAGTGTTATCACACTCGTACTGCTTTATTGCTTTCCAAGGGAAGCAAGCGGAAGAGACGTCATATAAATATGATGCCTTTCGAAAATTTCATAAATCTTCATTTAAAGTGACACGTCGCTCGTTTCCATCCTCTTTCTCAAGTCGATACTCAATGAGGGACTTGTTATGTACTCATAAAGTTCTATATCTGTTCTACTGTCGAATTGGGATCTTGCATGGCTTTAATCACGTTTGACTTTCGAATAAGTGGAGAAGGAAAGAGGAATAATGTAATTTACCACTAACCGGATTAGTCATTGAATGAGGTGTAAGTCAAACAATGAATTATACGTTAGCTGATTTTTCCTCGCGGCAAACAATGACTTTGGATCCATTTGGGTACTCAAGATCGTTTTTAATCATTGCTTCTGTATGTGTATGTACAGCACATGGGAGAAGAATGTCTGGGGGCAGTCTTGTTCAAATTCAATTTCCGCCCAACTCGTGTTTTCACATGGGTAGTTTATGCCGAAGGGCCCTCTCAGCCTCGAACTACTAACAAAGCTTTAGGCTCAAAACTTATGAAGAACAGGTAGGTATCGGTTTCCAACGGATCAAGCGAGCTCGGAACATTAATCATTTTCTCAAACTTTGGTTTTCTTTTGAACGCAAAGGTTATATAGAATTCATTCATCGAAGGTGGTCTTACCGTGATTCCATCGGGGAGAAATCGTTCCAAGTTTTCTTGGGGAATGATGAAACAGTCTTTGCTCACGTCCTTCAGGTCTCTTGGCAAGGGTTCCCGCTTGTCCTCTCGAGCAGTCATGCGCTTGGGTCGGACACCACGGTTACGCCCACTGGGATCGACCTTTGGAGGCCCGCCTCCATTTGAATAGTAAGTATCGGTATTACGAGTCATTTTGCCGCCAGTGGCCGCAGCAGCCACTTGACCACCGACCGCGGCCACCAACCCGGACACACCTCTCCCCACCCCGGACATGGGCTCGGAGGGTGGGGCACCACGTGCCCGGGGAGCAGGAGCTGGGCCCCCTTGCGTGGAAGGTCCAGCTCCACGATCTGATTCCCGAAAGGGATCATTAAAAGCTCTAAAATACCGATCGGGGTTGGTGGGATTTGGATCACAGTTGTAGCTGTTGGGTCTTCGATCGGGTCGCTCGAAGAGAAGCCGCCCGTCGTAGTCCCCAAGGAAGCTGACCTGCTTCCCACGGGAGTAGGGGTCAGAGGGATCAATAGAAGGGGGTCTGCTTTCGGAGGGAGGGGTGCTACGTGAGGATGACTTCTTGCCCCACCCAAGCATCTGCTTCATGAACGAGGTGCTCCCGGGCTTTCGTCCGCCGCCCTCCCCTTCGGCGTCGTCTCTCTTGCCAGGGAACAAGAGATGCGTTCGATAGGGTCCGTCAGCATCCAAGGCCAGGACACCATGGGGATCATCCTCTTGACCACGGCGATGGTGGAACTTGCCCTTGCCCATGACCCCGGTCTTGCGACTGCCTGCCTTACGGCCGGAACTGCCGCCACTTTCTGAAAAACAAACATCGTAGTATTCATCAGTTCTGGCACTATTATCAAAGGTACAAAACGTAATTCTCAACATGGTGTTCCACCATCCGTCTTTCTAATTGAATTTCTCATCTTTCTCTCGATCTAAGTTTGTCTCAAATCAGTTTCACGCTTCATTCTCTAATGAAGCTTCATTGCACTGAGCACAAGGCCTGACGCTTTCATAAGGGTGGACGCTCTTGCTAATTAAATAAGTCACATTTAATGGCTTGCACCGAAATTTGACACGGAATTCTTCCCGATGCCCACAAAAATCAGGATTGGCCGTTACAGTGTAATGCCTTGAAACTAAGAATTCTCTGAAAATTGCCATTAATTTCCTTCTCCGTTCAAGACACACGCTTCATGCCTAAGAAAGGTGCTTCATATTTTAGATTAATCATTGCAGGATACGTTAGTTTCTAATTCTAGTTGAAAATAACTTTTCAGGCAAGTAATGGTTTTAAGAATCACGTTCTTTTATTAGCTTAAGATTGCAAGCGTCCACACAAAAGGCGACATTTTTAATGTTCCATCGATACACCTACCCTCTTGTTTCCTTAAAGAAAAAACTTGACGATGGATGATATTCCCATACTCTATTTTAATCGGAAAACATGTCAACATATTAAGTAATCAGAAATTCTGCTTAAACATACGTAGACAAGTGTGGCCACAATAGTATCTGCAAGAACATTCCCAATACAAGAGTTGGACCCCATAATCCCCACAACAGTTCACTTAATCTTAGCCTACATAATAAATGTAAGTAGGTACATAAGTAATGCTTGATATTCCTTTGCATTACTTTCATAAACTTGGGAGGCAAAAGCAGAAATATTCTTGATTACAACGTACATGGTCCAGCGAAAAGAAAAGGCTCTCAGGTAGTTTTCATCTTATTGGAAAAGGGTCCACCAAGTCGTGGGAGAACGCGATACGTGATAAACGGACCAAATGGTTATTCCCGGGAATGTCGTTGGTTGCAAAGTGGGTACCGAACTGACTCATTACTGGCTCCCAAAAGGCAGAGATCCATTGCAAGAAGTTCATTCAATGGTGGGATTACGGTGATATTCATGCATCAAGGTCAAAGGCAACCAAAGGAACTAGCCTTCATTCAGAATGTTTATGTTCACCAAACATGTATACCAGGGGTCGGCAACCGTTTTTGTGTCAAGGCCCACCATACAGATGGTGGCATGTTCATGGGCCCTCAAATTAACAATCAAACACCTCAGCTCCCACAAGTACAGTACTATGGAACTCTTAGGCCCATTATTTCGGAATTTCCTCCTTGCTCGTGGGCCCACCAACGATTACCCTTGGGCCCACATGTGGGCTGCACCCCACCGGTTGCTGACCCCTGATGTGTACAGTACATATGGTTCCAGCCAGGCTCTCTCTGCCTAACAAAGAAACCCAGTAATTAACAATCTATTGTTTTATATGTTACTTTTCCTCTACATTTCTAACCTTGAGGTCATTGGCCATATTTGTACTCTTTCCAATGAAGGTTTGAGCGATGGGAGCAAAGTCGGTAAAATATCGGACTTTTTTCTCCTCCAACGCGTTACTTGTTCTATAACGGCAATTTACAACAACTGATGCTTTCATGAGGTTGACAAAGACAAATTGAACTGAAATAACCTTATCTCGGTTTCAATCCAATGCGTGTGCTCATCTGATTGGAGTTGGTCATCCAATGTTTTGGTTTGTAGTTCAACCCTGTTGTGCAACTTGTGGTTAAAGGGTTTTTACCTGTAAACGATTTTGCAAATACCAACGACATTCTTTAGAGAAGTTCTGATCCAATTGCTGGCTCTTCAGTGAGTGTCTACGTTCAGCCTTGAGTTTAAGGCAAACGTGAAGTAAATACGCGTCGCTTTTTGAGTGAATAAGACCCAAAAGCAGATTGTTCTCAGTTTTTAGAGTTTCTTTTAGAAATGCACTCCCAGAGTGGCGTCGTGTGAGCGTGCATTCACGGTCCGGGTTATTTTCTGGCTGCGAGGAACACGATTGCTCTTGTTGCGAGTGACAGTATGGGTGCGTTTGCCCTCTCCGTCGACGGTTTGTTAGAGTCCAAGTCGTTGTTGGGGATTTGGCATTTTTCACTTTACACCGGCAAAGGCCAAAGCCAAAACTATTAAGGGTTCGGGTGTTCCTCGTTGTCGTCCTATCATCCTCGTTCGCATGACCCTTGGCCTTTGAAGGCCAGAAAATTTTGCCATTGCTGTTATGTCTCTTACGAGGGGATGCTAGTGTCAGTGTCGACGAGGAAGCAAATGCTGTCGTCCAGCGACTTCGGTCTCTTCTAAGACTCGCATTCAATTGTCGTCCAGGTGTGGCCTTGGAGATCATCATCTTCATTTGTGCGGAATCTCTTTCCAGTCAAGGGTTTTCCGAACGTGACGGCCAAAGTTTTGATGGACAAGTCTAAAGAAGAGAAGACTTGGGGCACAATGCACTTGAATCGATGGCTCGTTGAGGAGGCGTTTCTGTGATGTCGTTCGCCTTTGGGATGGATTAGGAAAGGGAACAATTCTTTCAAGAATTTGCTTGACGCAACAAGGTTATCGGTCATTTTCAATGTTCCGATTGCTTGATGAGCTCTGACTCTCTCGGTTGGTATCCAGGGTACAACAGAGAAAGACAATCATCCAAAGAGCAGCACGCAGCATCAACTACTGCAACTACTACTCCAGTGACTATTACGACAACAACGGCAACTGCCACGAGACCTCAGTCCACATTCTTGTTCATCCCCCATGCATTTCAGAACATGCGCCATCTGACTGAAACACTCATCCTTGTTGAACAGGGACATTCAACATGCCAATTACAGCCTCTCCTCTGCGAAGAACATGACAAGCAGCTTGACCTCTTGGAGCAATCAATTCATTCTTTCCTTCGCTCTTTCTTCAGTTTACTCACTCAAAATCTCTTTTTTTGCCACACACCCATTTACATATCACATGCACAGCCCCACGTCGCAAAAAAAACGAACGCTGATTCGAGGCTGATCACTTCATCACTTCACTCGGACAGCAATCGACGGCTGCCCAATAATGCAACTGTGGTTTGAGATCAATGATCATTCCGGGCTGATTGACCTGCTCCTCGTTCGAATTCACTTCTTCATTCACAAGTCGAACGTGAATCAAGGTATTGAAACTTTCGACTTCCGTGACAATACTGATGAAGAAAGAAACAAGGTAGCCGCGCGGACACCTGTTTCACAAGTATTGAAATGGAGCCACCATTCAGGCACTCCTCTTTACATCGTTAATGGTCGATGCCATCCGATGCAATGCCATCTCATGTAAATGATGCCATGCACGGAAAACTTTTTAATTAATTGGGACTTCAAGAACGTGTTCCGAGTCTCCGGATGGCAAACACTGACTCATCCTTGTTCCAACTTTCGACTCCTGTTCCTCCCTCCTCTCGCTCGGTTCTCGTTCGTTCGTCCCTGTGCCTACTAGTAAATCTATCTCAGCGTTGGATGTTATGATGTCGAGCATGAGCTCGCTCAGCGAGTTCATCTCAAGAGCGATGGCCAGCCGACTTCATACGTGTATAAGTATATGCACCTTCTCCAGGCAGGGACTGGACAAGGTGCGCTCAACGCCGTCGCAGTCAAGGTTTGCGTGAGGAACATAATCGCTGGGAACACGGAGCCTTATGTGGACCCCTTCATCAAGGAACGAGAGGGAAAAAAACCGTCTACACACTCACATGCCAGAACAAGGAGACGGTGGTGGATGGAGAAGGCGAAGGAGAAGGAGGAGGAAGAAGAAGAAGAAGAGGAGGAAATGTGAGAGAAGAGGTAAACGAGAAGGCTCAGTGCATGAGTGACTGAATGAAGGCGAGAGCGAGATACTGGTACAGTGACGTGAGTATTTAGCCGCTTTGTATGTGGCCATCTTGAGCTTGCGCATCTGAAGGTGAAGAAGGTGCGTGCACCGTAATGCCATCCAGGGAGAATTGCGACTGTTCCAACATTGGTTTAACCTGTTCCTTGTTCTCACTCTAGGCTTTTCCCACTCTGTCTCTTCTTTCTCTTTGTGGCTCTTAGTGATCTTTGGAACTCGGTCTGTGTTTCCACGAGAATGAATTCCAACCACATACCTGTTCAGCGTTGTTCAACTTTCGATGAGAACTTGCTTGTATTTAACCACGCGAGACGGAGAAAGGATCCAGAAACAGATGCCATGAAGGCTAAAACCACCAGACTCAGAAATGATGAAAGAAAAAGTTTTTCCTGCTAGTTCATCCGCTTGACCATTTTAATCCTATCTAGGAACAAATTGGAGGCGGGAAATGACCTTTCAATAGATGAGCAAATCTGTCGCACTAATGCCGCAGGCCAATAAGTGAACGAACGCATTGGGGAATGCGTGGGCCAGAAAATGGAATTAATTCCTTCGCCTCATAAACAAGTCAGAGCCGATGGAGCTTGGGGGTGCGGACATCATAGGCCAATTTTGTGGAACATTGAACCCGGGAAATAACTCTTTCTGGAGTTGGCCCATTGTTTTCAAACATCATGGCGGGAATGAGCAGTTCTTCCAAGCTTAAGTTTTTTCAAGTTTTTTTTGATTCAACAAAGAGAGGTTTGCGACAGCCTGCCACTTTGACAGAAAATGCTCCTCAAGATTTCCTAGAAATGCTTTTTTTTCTTGTTGAGCATATCCTCAAATTTGCCTTTGGGGCCAAGCAAGCAATAGCCAGAAGACAAGACAAGATCTGAATTATCTCTAGTGATTTGCAAGTCAATTTGGGACAAATATTTGATCTGGCAGGACTCCTTTTGAAGTCAATCCCATTTTGGTTTTTTACGAAATGTACGAACCAAGAAGGCATGAATGGCCTTTTCTAACAACCAGATGCATCGCAGCATTTAATCCGTTGATCTTGGAATTCCAATTTCAATTGGATCAAACTTAAGCTCGAAATCAAAATTGAGATCACAATCGAGACAAGTTCCGCTTGTTCCACTTTCTCTTTGAACTCGAGAGGGAGCAAAAAGCAGAGAACGAAATTACAAAGGACGCTGAGCGCGACCTCTAGCGACACTCTCGTTATTCGTTAAATCTTGATGTCAAAATGTTTCGTCAAAGAGCTTAAAAGCCAGTCTCTGATGTTAAGCGCAACAACATATTGAATCAAAAGGACATTAGCAAGGCTGACGTCTGTTACATGCATCAACACAAACTGGAAGCCGAGTTTTTGCCACTCTTCTGCTGTATGTTCCACTTTTTTCTCCTAGTTTGGAGTTCATCTGATATCTCTCAAGCCAACTCTTCATTCCAACGTAACTTGTTAAGTGACAGTGAGTATTCTCACGAGGGTTACACCTTAGATCTTCAGTGGTGTATTTTTAGCTTGAGCCATTAGATATCTGATCCTTCTTCACCCCTCTTTCCCTCAAGCCTCAATCAAGAAACATACTTTATCGTCTAGATAAAACAGGATTCGGAACTTTCTTGATGGAACTATCCACGTGATACGATCATGCATATTTGTGGCTTGAACCGAGAGGGACACTCTTGTGCACAATCCCGACGATCAATCTTCACTAGTGCTTCCTCAAGTTTAGATCGATAGTCACGCCGATGAAATTTGTTCTCACGTTCAAAAAAGAGGATTGCCAACGACATTGAAATAATTCTTGTAACCCCTCAAAGAGAGCAAGTAAGTAAGTGGTTCAAATGTTTAGAATGGTTAAACCAGTCCTATGAATGATTAACATGATTAACAAAATAGATACTCAAAGTGAGTAGGACAAACTCTGATAACTTTTCTTTCGTACACGCACTCCCAACAGTTTTGCATATTTCCTTAGTGGAATAAGTACGTATTTACGCTGTATTGAGCTAAATCGTTAATGATCGTGAGTAGGTGAATTGTTAAGGGCGTTATGAAACATTATAAATACCTATACATATATATAATAAATAACCGTCTTATACATAGTACATTGAAATCTCGATTTAACAATATTGTCCGTCACCCAAAAATATATCGTTAATTCGAGTAGCTGTCGTAGGAGTCGTAGTAAAACGGTAACCCCTAAAATTATTGCTAAATCGGAGATCGTTAAATAAAGATTTCCCTCCACATGTCTCTGGGCTTGATTGATAAATAATATGCTTTTTTTTTTTATTTCGAGCATTTGCGATAAAGAGGGTAAAAAGAAGAGAAATCGCAAAGCCAAAAGTAAAGCATTTTTTTATAATTAACTTAGTCTTAAATTTGGTTATATGTACTGTTCTTGTATTAATCAGGCTTCTTAAAGCTCTCAATAATTTATCCAATGTCATTTCAAGAAGAAAGGAAGAGATTTGAAAAAGAAGTAAGCTCAAAAGAGCTAATTAATTTTAGAGACGAAGTTAAGGAGAGCAAATTTTAACGAGAAATGAGTGCCTCTTGAGTTAAACTCGAGCCTAACTCGAAAACTCGACCATTTGTCATTTAAGTAACCGTTTTATTTTCCAAGCAATGTAACCATACCTTTTGGTAACTCAGTCAGTGGCCTTGCTTCATGGACGCGCCTTTTGGCGACTAAGCTGATAGAGATAGGGCTTGGCAATTAATAATTTATTTTTGCACTCATGTTTATGCTCATTTATGACATTGAAGCGTAGGCCACTATCGGACGTACATCATTAATAATTAACTTGAAAATACGGGAACGTACTTTTGAGTGAACGATGTCAACACTTAAATTATTTTTTGCCATTTAAAATGTTTTCTAGGAGGCATCATTTAACTGATTGAGATTTGGGGAGGAGGCGTGATGACGTTGTCGTAGTTAGCCAGTTTCCAACAATGGTAGAGGTCCCAGGTTCGATTCTCCAGGAAACTTTTAGACGCTGTTACAAATAAACAGATGGAGAATCATTCTAATACAAGACTTGAAATTGCTTTTCAGCATAGATAAATAAAATAGAGATATCTCAATTTTGACGTCGACAAAACCGCCCTCTATGAGGGATTACCTAACAACATTGGTAAAAATGATTGTTTCATAAGGAACGTCATAGAGTGCGCCACCGTGTTTGTAACGCAAATATCCTTTTTGAAGTTCGATTCTCAGAGTCAATTCAGCAAATACAGCCTACGTCATCTAGAGGTCACGGATCTCCGCACTGTCACGGCGGTCCGCCTGCTTAGCTAGAATTGAGAAGTCTGGGGGTAGTTTGTGAACTTTATTTTGAAAACAAAAAAACTTTATTTTTTGCGCACTCTATGACGTTCCTTATGAAACAATCATTTTTACCAATGTTGTTAGGTAATCCCTCATAGAGGGCGGTTTTGTCGACGTCAAAATTGAGATATCTCTATTTTATTTATCTATGGGGTAGTTTGTGCTTTTAAGAAAATTTGGACGAAGTGATGGCTGGCTTTGCTGGCCGGGCGAGGCTCAAACCTCCGACCCCAGCACCAACAATCAATCCAAAAAAACACAAAATTCGATTGTGATTGGTAGTGGGACAGTGTCAGATCCTTGCCACAAAATCAGGCTTAGAAAATCGCTCACTCCGCCGGAAAATTTAAATGTGTTACTTTGATTGTATGGCCATATATGGGTTCTCTTCAAAATGCATCAAGTTGAGATGGAATTTCCTTTTTAAGCACTAAAAATTTATATCGCTCTGATTCGAGCATTAATGTGTACGTGTATTATCATTCTTTTCAATATAAGGCAGAAGAATTTCACTTTAAATTGTAGCCTTATTTGTGATTAATTTCATGAGCAACAAAGTCTTACTTGTAAAGTTATATACCAAAAAACAAAAAAAATGTAGGATGTTTTTTCTTCTCTTTTTGTAGTAGCTTTTTACATGTTGTTATTTCTAGTACCGGTACAGAAAAAGCTCAGCCTAATTCAGAGGTGCTTTCGAGTTGTGATAAGCTTGTCAGAAAGAGAGAAACCTTCGCTTGTTGCTATCGAAATGCATTTGACACTCAATCTTCACCTAGTCAAATATTCTCAAGCAAGCTGTCCTTGTTTGAATGGGAATGGGTGCATGCAGATAGTTAGCAGTCGAACAAGTAATTTCTAGGGGTTCGCGATTTTTACATTGAATTCCAAGGCTATTTACTTACTTTGATCCAAAATTACTTCAATGGCCCCTGGGCACGTATTCTCAATTCGTACTTGGCACTTGAAGTCTTACCACTAACGTAGTATTTATTTGAAGTAAGACTTCAAATACCAAGTACTAATACAGAGTGGGGGCCCAGATCTTGAGCTTAGGAACTTATCCTAAGGTTTTGTATTAGAATCAACCTCCTTAATTAGTTGCCTGACATGAATGAAAGATATTTAACAGTACCAGCAACAATATTTCAACAACTTTGAGGTCTGTAACGCCGTTATGAGAAACGCGTTGCCAATGCTGTCAAAGCTACTTGACTGAACGGTTCAACGAATGCATGCCTGGACGTACTTCAAGGCATGTACATATTTTGGCCAATCCAGACTGAAATGTTGTTCTTCCAGCAATACTTTCCACGGGCTAGGCTAATCAGTTAGCACTAATCAAAAAAATCAATGACTTTAAAGGGTTCGGCATGCAAGGTTTTTAGAGGTCCTACGAACACTTTTCAGAGTAAGTAGGAACAGGCGAAAGCATTTTTCCGACCCTCTTTAAAATCCATGTTAGTAAAAGGATTGATGCTCTCTAAGAAAGATCACAAACTGACGAGAATCTCCCAAAAATAGTTTGGTCACAACCAACCTGGGTGAGATCTTCGATGGTGTGAGTGGGAAGCAGAACTCCCTCCTCCAGTGTGAGAGGAGTTGGTGTATCGTTGTAGTTTGAACATAGTAATCCCTGTTGCGCCTTTTTGTGTAAGGGATAAACAGAGAGGAGAAACACTCGGTTTGAAGATGTTGCAGCGATACGATTTGTGTTTGTTGGTTTGATGAGATTGATGTTAGAATCCCAAGTTGTCAGATTAGGCACAACCAACACGCTCCAAAGTTTGCTCTAGATAGAAGGGATAGGAGGGGGTTCATGAGGTTGGGCGAAAACAACTCTCAAACCAGGTCTTGGTTGGCATGGCCTCATCAAGGAAGGGGATCACAAGGAAGGCGGTCACCATATTGATGGATTTGATCAATGATTAGAATCGTAAGGATCGTGGAGAGCCACGAAGTGTTAGAGGCATCAAAGGATCATTCTAATCATATCTGGGATTCACAAAGTGAGGGATTTAAGGTGGCCGGAAGTGGGACGCGAAGGAGAAGAGAGAGACATAACTTACTGAAGGAGAAACTGGATTTGGCCTTCGAGCCTCCGGCCCGATTTTTGGAAAACTTATCCATAACAGAGCCTAATGAGCAATACTATGTTTCTGCCGAAGTCAAGGCGAGCACTTGATCCATAAAGCCCAACAACAAAATTCAATGGCCCTCCTCACTTGTGTCCTGATATGGAGTCTGATCCATCCACATGCACAGTCAAGGGGGCCATCATTCTAGGAACACTCAACTGGCCTCACATTTGGAAGTTGTCTTCAAAGCATTTTCAATGGGGTACTAGGCTTGTATGTGTGTTGACGTTTCTTCAAATGGCTCACGGAACACACATTCAAGTTGCTTGAAAAACACGTTTCACCAGCCACATTCCTCCGTGGAGGCATTGAAAATTGCACAATCGTCCAAGGGCAAAACCCTGCCATCGGTTGGAAATGAATTGAGACCTTTGATTCGTCTCAAATTGAGATCGCAGACCCGGATGATGATTAATTGTATTGTTATGACTTTTCGTCATTTGAGTAATGTGAAAGGACAGTTTGGCCGGCTCACGTAATTTCTCAAATATTTTTGGGTCCGATCGATTCTCGTCTATTTGGTCAGCTGGATCGCGCAGAGTCGAGCAGAAAATGCACTTCACTCAGTTCACCGGTGTTCCAAAAGCTCGTCATGCGTGAAAGACCGATTGAAAAGGCAACAACGCAAGGATGTGGATCATCATGAGGACAATGAGGATGAAGTTGAAGAGCATCATCAGAATACCGAAGACGAATGTTTGACAAGTGTCTTGACTTGAAAATAGCAACAGAATGCCTTTTAAAGATGGAATTCCGTACCGTCGCTCGTGGCGCAATAAACTCGGGATCATTATTCACTGTGGTGGGTCACTATTACAAACACGCGCGCAGATAAGCTTTTCTCGAGGCTATTAGCTTCCCTTCCTAGCCTCGCTCAACGAGGAGACAGTGCAAAATTGCACGAGTGATAATTACAAATGTGGGACCTTTTTCTATCTCTCCAATTTGAAATAAAATAATGTCAGGCAGCCCCAAACCTCCTTATGAGCACGAAAGCATAGAGGAGAGCATGGACGGCAATCTAGGCTTTCCTGTAAGAATTCTGCTGTCATTGTCCGAGAACCTCTCCAGAGGCACGGACAACTTTTTTTGTGTGTGGATTCTTGCACAAAAACGCTTGCTAGATTTTTGTTTTTTTCTCAAACACTCGGATATCATTAGAAATGTCTAGTTTCTGGGACACTTGTACGGTAGAAAATAAACGATGACACTGGCTGGACACAGGATTGTTGGATCATCAAACCACTTCTGCTCGTATGACATGGTTACAAAACAATACTGACTTCGTAAGATTACGAACGAACACCGTTTAGGCCAATTTCTTTCGTACACTCGTGCTATTCAGTGGAACTAGGAGAATGGAACACATTTTGGTTCGATTGGAATTCTCGGGAGGTTTGCTAAGGAACCAATCAAACGAATACTTTGCCTCGATCCAGTATTCAAATGGATCAAGTGCACACATTCACGCACTTCTCGAAGCACACAGCAGCCTATTTGAACAATTCCTCAAAGCGGCAGAACGTGACCACTTGGCCGGACGAGTTTTATTCGCCAATTAGAGTGGGCGGAGCGCGAGAAACGCAGTGAAGGGACACACATTGTAATGGAGAGAGTCCAAAACAAATTGAAGAAATAGAAACGAGAATCTGAAGGAATCAAACGGCCGAGCGGACAGTAGTATCAAGCGCCGTTTCAACCTCCCTCCCTCCGTCCGTGCGTTCTTTCATCCGACATTTCACGCTCGCCTTTGCCATTACTTTGTCTTGAGTCTAGATGAGATACCACCTACTCCAGGTTCAAGACTTTTGTCCTCCCCCTCGTCCTCCTCCTCCTCCCACTCCTCCACGTCCTCATAATCATCCTCCCCATCCTCTTGATAGTCTTGACTGTCCTCGTCATCCTCTCATCTGCTCACCTGATTCATGCACGCATGGACAACTTTGAAGCTCCATTCCCCATCCTGAGAAGACCTCACTACTACTATCGTTGTACTACACCAAGAAAGAGGCAGCACAGCAGAGATCCATGCACATGCAGTGCTCTCAAGACAAAAGGCCGGATCAAGAGATGTTACCCCAGTTCGCTCGAGCGGGTGAGAGCCTAACTGAGGACTGGGACGACTTTTTGAACCTGTATTAAGGATCATGCACAGCATGTTAACCCTTCTACTCAAGCGTATGGAGAGGCTGAGCACTCAAGTTGTGCTCTTGTTTGAAATGAAGACCAATTCCTCTGTCATGCTCATAGTTAAGGACGCTGGAGACAAAAGGGAACATGTGAGGTAATTTGACGTGACAATATATTGCAACGAGTTTTTTTTCCAAATTGTTAGGAGAAATCCAAGTCTTTGAAAAGAAAAGAATGGAGACAGTTCCTTGAGAGAGCGAGAAAGCGGAGAGGAAAGGACAAACGTATTAGGACTTGAGGAAAATATCACTCCGTGGCTCTCTGGCTTACTACTGTGAGACAATTTTCGTTTGTGGGCTATGCTGATACTTCCAGTGCTACGTAAGATTGCAACTACTATGGGCGATGTCCGCTCTTATCCTGATATCTTCTGAGTGAGGCTAGTGCCCCATTTGGCCTGCGGTGAGCATAGACTCTTCATTTCCTACTCCGCTTGTTCCACCTTTCTGTGGGGACAGGCAGAGACCAGGCTCATCCTCCCATGTAACACGTTGAGTGGAGATGTACCTACATTCTTCCGTACATTCACGTATCTGAATACTCAAGCCAGCCCTAGAGATGATGTTCCAACGCGAGGAAACCTAGAATCAAGAAAACTCATAAAAACTGCGTCGGCGTTTCTTGGTCAACATCCTTCAAGTGTGGTGTTGCCATTTGTTGCCGTTATTTAGGTCAAAATACCATGTCGAATTTTCACGGATACACAAGCAAAAAGACACCAAGTAAACCAGATTCAAGTCAGATTAATATTCCTTTATATAAATTCCTGTTAGCCCATTTCAGTACTTTTAGAAATTGGAAGGACAATGATCATGGGTACAAATTAAATGCAACTGAGACAAAAACATGTGGGGTAATCACACTAATTCTTTAGCATGTTTGGGTTGTGGATCATTTTTAATTAGGGGCTACTTGAACTTTCTTTGAACTTGTTAATTATTCTCTTTCTCCATATTTCATATACCATTACCGATAAAAAAGCAAGTCAAAAACTTTTTAGTGATATTTGTAAAGAATGTTTTGGCTGTGGAACATTGCTAATCAGGGAACAGTTCCACTTGAACTCTCTGTTAATTATCCTCTTTTTCCATACTTCATATACCACCACCGATCAAAAGAAGCAAGTTAAAGCTGCAAACTGACTTTTTTAAAAAGATTCTATTTGAAAAAAAACCAACGAATTGTTTTCCCGTTTTTCACATTTTTTTAAAGAAAATGTGGAATTCACTACCTCATTGAAGGTATTGATTTAATTAAACCCTAGTTTAAGAAAATAAACATTCAATGGAAAAATTTCACCACATTTGTTTCAAGATAATAAGAAGGTCGGTTAAGTACCCTATGTTACTTCCACAAGCATAGGTTAGAACCATTAAGCAGACACTAGAAAATGCAAGTATTCCGTTACCAACAACTCTTCCAATCAAACTTTGATTTTCCAGTTGCTTTTTTGCCTTTTGATGCATCAATTTGAATATTTCATCTAGTTTCAAAACATTTCATTGAGGTCTTCCCTGCCGTAACGGAATCACCCAAAGCAAGTCTTCCTGATTTGTAAAACAGGCCGCGAACGAACACTCTTGGGTCGCCCTCTGAAATGACAGCAGCAGGATCTGATGTGCTCTGTTCGTTCGTTCGTTCGTTCGTTCGTTCGTTCGTTCGTTCGTTCGTGTGTCAGTCTTTCTTTCTCTGTGAGTTTGTGCGTGGAACCTTCTTCCACTTTTCATTAGGTTCTCGCGTTCCGTACTGAATTAGAGAAGATCGGCTCGCGGACAAGTAGACCTGGGACAATAAGGAATATTTGCCTCAGATGGGGGAAGTCAAACATGAGATAATTGTTTAACGGGACAAGAATGTTGGAGGAAGGTATCTGGCCTGGATAACCACGAGCACAGGTGGCTTTGTACTCATGCATGTGTATGTACTGCCTACCCATGAGCCCTGAGTACAATTTGGTTAGAAATAGACACGAACGAATTCGCCGTCACAATGAGAGAGAGCGAGAGCGAAAATGGGTTTCAACATTTCCCCCTTAGAAAAGCGGCCAGTTCGTTGCTTCTGGTCCACGAGAATTTCAAGTTTAAAAAATCTTGGGTTTCATCGGGAGAATGCAACTCATCTCGAAGTGATATTTCGAACTACAGAGCCAGGCAGTAGGGGAAATTGAAATCTGACAAGGCATCTTGGAGTGGGACCCACTTCAAAATTGGGGAAAGTTCGAAGAGCTACTGCAGAAGTCAGGTGGAGCTCGAGTGTTCGTCATTTGTGACAAGAAATCGAGTTGTTGCCCGCACTCTCTAGGGAATCAAACGACCCCAAATGCATGCCGAATTTCTACCTACTCGACTAGCACTAGTCAACAGCATTAGGTACTTTTTCATAGATTGCCCATTTTCGTCTGCCATGCCACAGTAGGTTCATGGACCGGTAGGCGACTTGATCGCTGCTAGCTCGTTCCAATCTAATAGGAAACGAATTCCATTTGGTGGGGATCTTCTTCGGAACATCCCAAGATCCCGTCAATAGAACTGGTGTTGGGTCAGATATTTGGTAACTTCCGCTTGAGAAATGAGGTTGAATATTGAAAAGGCAAAATTCACAACTGAAATTGAATCCACATTTTCAAGTTGATCTCTATGGAAAATGAAAGGATCGAGTGTTGCACAAGTGTGAATTCAAACGGAATGTGATTCAGTATTGCAAAAGAGCTTCAAAGTCTGATTGAGCATTTGTTATGTTGGAACATGGAACGGCTTAAAGTACGTGTCAACGCAACAGGAATGCCGCCTGAAGTTTGAAAAGGTTTTGGAACAAACCTGCTACTACCGAAGATAGAGCCTAAACTAAAATTTATGTACTACGTAAGGTACAGGAGAACACTCGGGGTCTTAGAAGCAGAAGCTCAAGAGCTCTTTCTTAATGTTCCATTTCAACGCTCAAATGGTAAAACAATGTGCCCTTAAATTGAGCCAGTTTTACGACTCTCGTGAGCCTGAGATGAACTAACATAAGCAGCCTTAATGGAAAAACCTATACCCGAATTACGAGCTTATTATCGGAAAAGGGTTCGATCTTTTTGCTAGGGGCTTTCGCCCCCATGTAGCTACCGACCAGGACCGAGTTCATTTCTTGGCAAAGTTTATCCGATACGAACCTGAACTTTGGTTGGCTTCATCATGCTCAAGGTCAGACTGAGTGACGGTGTCTCTTTCTTCTATGGGTGACAAGCAGATGGATTCAGTGACAGGGCTAACCAGATCGGGATGCTCGTACACAAGCTCATCGGGTGAGGATGATAATGATGAAGGGTTCATACGAGTGGTAAGGCCAAATATGGGCCTTAAATGGAGTTCTTCATGATCATGAGTTGGCACACAATGGTATCTGATGGACATACCATGTTCACATTGACAGTAATGACAAGATGTACGAGGTATCTCCCTCTAAAAAGAGGTACTGCTTTCGAACACGCAAAGGTTTTGGTGGGATAAAATGAAAAAAAGCGTTTTTAAAACTCATCTGGGCATTAGTACAGGGATAGCAAAAGTAGTCTTTGATGGTTGTTTTACTCAGTAAGTAAGAAATACAGAAAGCTTCACAAACATCTTGAGATTCTAAGGTTAGAATAAGGTACTGAATAACGGCCATTGGAAAATGATCAATCCCCTAGTCTTGTCATTACTATGTATAACTTGCCCAAGTTTCGAGGAAGGATGATAACCACGTTGATTCAATGCTCCTCGAGCCCTTGAATGACACCTTGAAGAGGCTAGATAGTGATTTGATCCCCTGTCAGGAGATGTCAAACTGTATGGGAGCAAACCGTCAGTTCGACCGAGCGATGATGATGAAGAAGAGCCCTTGGTCGATGCTTCAGGAGGCAACACTTCCGATCCCCTTAAAGCCAAAACTGAGGGACGGCTCCATCGTTTCTCCCCCATGAGCTCGGACTTTGGGAGGGCCTGAGCTACAACTACGAACAACCAGCACGTGAGCTAATGGGACCAATGTAACGGGTCCCATCGGCCTTGGAACGGCATATGCACCTCACTCACAAATTCCACATCCAATCCAAACGGGATCCGAGTTCTTGCAACGGAATCCCTTCAACGTGTGTGTTCACAAAGCAAATGAAAAATTTCCAAATTCCTCCTGCACTTGAAAGATAGATGGAAAGGCATTCCGGATGAAATTGACGAGCAAACACTTGCCACAATTGTAGAGCGAATGAGTTGTGCATTGCTTCTAGGAATTATTCGCTCTTCAACGTTTTATCATCTATGTGGATCTGGGCTGATCCAAAACCATAAAACACGTTTTGAGCCTTATAGATTGGCCAAATAGGCGCACGAGAGCACCACTATAGAACCCATCATAACTCTCTGTTATCCCAAATAAGGAATATGCACGTCACAAAAACCGTCCAGATACAATGTAGTCTTTCGGAAAGTCAGGTTCCCGGCCAGCAAAAAGGCACCGACAAAGCAAACTTTGGCGACACATGTGCAACATCAAATTCGGAAATCATGTGCTTTCAAGTGTGAAAGTTGTCCCGAAACTTGCATCATGTTCTGCTCTCTGGTTTCAACCATCTCCTTTCACGTGAACATTGACCCAGAAATAATCGATTACGTACTGTACGTACACGGAAAGTAGGGGAACCAATGTACATAAACCAGCTCAAAGTTTCTGTCCTCACTCTCGCGCACACTTAGACTGTCGAAGCGATTCCTGTCTGACGGGATATGTAATTGGTAGTTCTTTCACATTCCTTTAGTCAGCTTTTGCTTTGGGTGTTGGTAACTAAACCACCGAAATCGCTACCAGAATTCGAGACGAAAGGTCCAGCCGTGGTCTTTCTGGTAGCCTATCCTCTGCACTACTAACACCATGAGGCAACCCGAGAACAAAGAAGAGGGATGGAATGGGAAGGAAGCACACCAAATGGATCTGAAGGGAGAAGGGGAGAGAAAGACACACAGAGAGTAAGAGTGGTTTGTATGGGTAAGAGGGAGCGAGTGAGTGTTTTGTGTGAGAAGGTAGGCGGACCCAAGTAGCCTTGGTTGTGCCAATTTGGGTGGTTTTGCACTCGTTTGGTCTTTTGACTTCCAGTCAGGGCATGAATTACGGTTCAAAGCACTTCACTCGAAGATCATAAAAATAGAGTCGATTCTTCCACTATCCTCGTACGAGAGAAGCAATATTGAGCACATTTTGAGTTTAATTTTCTCCAGGAAAGCGTTGAGATGTGCAGGGGAATGAATTTCGAGCACGAATATTTCGCTCATATTTCAAATGAAACCAGACCCATTCGTAGGCTGAAATAAGACTGCTTGATTTGTGGGACAGGTAGTAAGGCCTTGCTAAGGAAGTATTGCAGATCATACAGCCTTGACAAAACTTGACATCCTTTTTAAATGGATCAGCCGAACGGGGTATGCAATGCTGGGACATAAATCAAAAACTTGAAGATGAAAACCTAGGAATCGTTTTCATAAATCGAGGGGAATGAAAATGGGTCATGAGCACGAGGTTCTTAAAAAATAAGTGGAAGCGGACAATTCTGGTTCCTTCTGGTACAACATATATCTTCGACAACAATTTGGCACAAGCAAACCACAAGAGCAATGACCCAAAGAAAATGGCAGCCATGTTCCAAAAAGGGTCCCTACCGGAAGAAGATTCATTATATCATGATTTACTTCAAAGCTCAGGGTCCAAAATCTTGCCAAAGGGTTAATTATCGTCAACGAATCTTTCTTTCTTTGACTTTTTTAACTCGACAAAATCAAGCAAAAAAAATCTTGCCATCTTAAGAACAGAATCGTTTCCAACATATTTTTCTTGGCAACGCATTGTTTGTACCAGCAACTTAAAAGGTATGAGTCGAAACAAAAACCTTTTTTAGATGGACCAGCAATTTATGAAAACCTAAAAAATAATAATAATAATATCTAAAGTAACCAATAAAAACCGGAACTGATTTCATCGGTTGAGATAAAACAAAAATGCTGATGCTAGTTTTTCCTGGTTTCCTTCATCTTAAGATGGCTCAATCAAGATAAAAGGGATAGGGTCCCGGTGCGATGCTTAAGACATTCCCTCAAGACGCATGTTCTGCTCAATAAACTGGCTTGCATTCTACGGCGAAAGACATTTCATATTTCATCATTACTATTTCATCAGAAGGAAGGAGTTTGTTGCGGAGGCGAATTAATGGACGAATGCATCAGAATTACCACGTCATGAACTTCATCACTGCTAGTTCCGAGTTGATCTCACTGATGGCTAATATTTTAGCTGAGGCATCCTGTACTTTAAAAGAGATGATGATGCGATAAAAATGAGCCAATAAAAAAACCTCATGAATTTTTGACGAGTTCCAAGGCGCATCCGAAGTTCGAGAATGAGGGTGTATAACCCTATGCTACAATGTAACGATTTGTATATCCAAAAAATAAACATGTGTTTGTGTTTCTTTGTTGAGAAGAGAAAGCAGAGAATCATTTTTCATTTTTCTTTTTAAAGACAATATTGCAGACTCTTTGTTCCTTCAGTCAGTTTTATTGAATTGATTTTCCACGGAAAGACACGTTTTCAAAACAGTTAAATTGTAAATTAAATGCCTATGCACAAGTGTGTTTTACGAATCTCAATTTTGTTATCGCAATTTACATCTCCTTTGTTCCTAAATTTGGGCTCATTGAGAACAGTATAAAGATATCAATTTCTGTTTGAAATATCAAATTAATGGTTTCATGTCTTTGGAATCATCAAGCCTTTGTATGGTGGACCCTTGTAAAATTACAGAGAGGTCCATCTGATTCAGATTCGATGTTGTAATAACTATCAAGTCCTTTAGTGTCTTAACGGATTGCGCTTTACCGAAAAACGCTGTGACCACAGAATGTTCCAAATAAACTGAAACATCATTTGATTTTTCAGTTTAAAATCAGTTTGAAATCATGATTATTTTAGCCTCCCAATCCAGGGAAATTCAGTGATTCTTGGACAAACCCTTAGTTATTTCGAATTGCTTGGGAAATGCAATTTAATTGTAACGACACCGCTTAGATGAAACTGTACATCTCAGCCGCTGAAATGGTCGACTCAAAGAAGCCCGATTCTTAATTGCTCAGTATCTATTTAAGTATTGTTTTCTAAACAAAGACCTCCCATGCTCACAAGTCACTGAAGATTCAAACCTCGGCTCCAGATCAAATATACTTATATTGAAAGGCGAATCATTAGCATGTTTGAAGGATATACACATGCCATAAGTTGCCAAGGAGCGCGAATATTCCCTGGAACACCCTTTATCAATGATGTACTGACTCCTAAACAAACAAACAAACAAACAAACAAACAAATATGCCATAAGTTAAATATGATATGAATGATTGCAAACATCAGAATTGAAAAAAAGATCAGTTCAATATACCAAACGCAATAAAAGCTTGCCTCGTCAAAGCATATCTTTATCTGCGCTCTGACTAGAATTTGGTTTTGGATTTGGTTGATCCCCCTCTCCAGCCAAACTTTTCGCCTTTCCGGTTCGGTTTTAAGTCATCGCCAGTTCCAACTTTTTTCTTTAATTTTACAGTGTAAGTAAGGTCTGCACTAGAGCTTATCGCCTAAGCAATAACATCAGATGTCCCAAATTGTGAAAAGCTCACAGCCAATTCTTACTTATCAATCTCTACCAAAGGGTCCTTGGGTGTGTGTGCATGCTTGATGCCATTATCAGGTGTCATGATGATCTGCTCTCAGCGTCTTCACTGTCCTGACGGGGGCCACCTCTGTTTCTTTAGCGATTGCTCGTCAATCTGAGTGTTCCGTGTTCTTGACTACGATAATACATTCACTCCCGTGTGTGATGAAGGCCGTCTCATAGGATCGCCTTCGAGCATTGAATACTCGCATGCACATGGGCTGTTGTTTTTCCTACGTCACGGACTCGGGATTGCCAAGTCCACGGTGGCCTAGCGCTACAAAAGCACAAGAGATTTTTGCTGGCTCGATATTGTCAATGTTGAGTTGCTCGAACTATTCATGCAAACACACTTTTACTCGGCCAGGTGCCCTTTTTGCGTGAATCCCGAAGCATTGAACGGGTGGGTGGGTGGATGGATGAATGGATTAGCGAATGAACAGATGAATGAGTGACTGGTCTTACCATATTTGGATACGGAGGCATTTCCATGGACCGAAGCTCGATGGAGGGCCGCCGATTCCTGGAGCTGTAACATTCCATCACCTCTGGGCAACGTGGGGTTAGGCTATCACATATCACAAAATCACGGCAAACACTTTGGGCAGAGGCTTCTGACAGATCAGCACACTCACACTGGACATTCTCCGCTCACAAACGGCTTGGAACGAGCAATAATAATACTCGTGATTTGAACAACAAAAACAAGAAACAAGGAACACAATGAATGCCAAGCAAGTCCAAATGGAAGGGTTCACAGTTCACACCACACCCAAGTCATGAGGGCCGATTCTAGCGTGGCCTGCTGGCACTGAGAATGAGCTGAGATGTTGATGACCCACGCTGGCTGATCCACTCCACCTTAAGCCGAAGCCAGGCCCCTGGGTTGACATAGTCTTCAATCAAAATCTGGCACTTTTCAATCCCACGATTGTTGTGGAACCTCTTTCTGGCCCATTCACTTCACAGCAGCAGACACGCAAGATGGGGAACGATCAACAGCGCCTTCTGCACCACCAACAATTGTCGAGCCGTCGGAATCAGGAACAACAGCCTCCTTGTCCGGCCTTGCTTGTTGCCTTGTCTTCCAACGCCAATGATCACCCATTCACCCACCCACGAGAATGGGCCAAAGGAGCAACGGAATAACTTACGGGGGCACACTTACAGAAAAGGCAATACGGGAAGATATGATTCGCTCATTATCTGAGTCTTGTTCCCTCGTCTTCGCTCACTGAAGCCACATCGGCAAGCCACGTCCTCGTCCTTTTTGTCGCTAACTTTGGGAGGTAATACACGTACACGCTACCCATGTGTCCTGCCAGGCTGCGAGGGACACCTCAATTCGAGCTGAGATTTGACATCAGGCCGAACAAACGCTCGAGAAGTAAGAGTCAGTCAGTCAGCCAGTGAATAGGCTGCGAGGACAGCCGCAACGGAGATCAACCTCGAAGCGAGATTCACCACTTTCCAAAATGGAAAGAACATGAACAAGAAATATTCACTCGAAAGCTCACTGACCAAGAGGGTTTAAGAAGAAGGAAAAAAGATAGACGAATGCAACGTAAGATCAACGTTGTCCGGATCGGACCTCGGTCCCCGGTCTCCACGTGCTAGTACGTATGTAGGCAGACTCGACAAGAGGAAATTAGAATAGTGCGTGGGAACTCGTTACTCACCCCAAGCCAAGGGAACAACGAGCGAATTTGGACACTCAGATTCTTGGACTGCGCTTGAGAAGTCGACGAATTGTTGCGATCTTACCCGCTGCCCTGGCTTCATTCCCCACGATCATTGTAACAATTGAGCGCTCGGGAACACGCATCACCGGGATTAGGTTTCTCAAGTCTTGATCCTACCACTCCAAATGTCCATGTCCGTACCTACAATTGTCCAATTAGAGGGGTCGAGATGGCCACCTCGAAAGTTTGACTCACTTTGGGCTTGATTCCCCCTTTCAGCACCAGAGCCAGCTTGTCAAACGGATGTGTGTTGTCCCCTATGCAATAAACTTCGAAACTACAGACGGTCCTATGGGCTGATGACAGGGAGCCAGGAGAGCCACTGCCAGCCACGATCTCGCCAAGCCTTTGGCCGATTTAGAAAGGAATTCGTTTTACCGGCTACGGCTTTCATTGAGAACAATCGGGTCATCATGCAAATGAGATTTTGTTTTTGTTTCATCTCAGTTGGTCTGGCATCAAAACATGCCCGTTTAGACAATGCGTACACGAAGTGAAGAAGACATTTCACAAGCACCGTTCGCTCCGTGTTAGGGAATATGATCTCCATGGGGAGACGGATTATGACAAATGCAAATAAGACCTCGACAGGTTGTCGTTCGTGGCGATGGATTCGCCAACATCTTGGTAATTTGTCCTTCTCGGTCTACAGTATTTCATTTGCCTCTGCAGTTCCTACTCGCCTATTGATTTTGCTCGGATGCTTCATGTGGAACCATCAAACAACCATCTAGAGCTGGAGGATAAGATGAACAAAAATAGTAAAAAAGAGAGGAAAAAGACATTCGAACTTCGAAGTATTGCAAGAGAATTTTCGAAGATCTAGGAAAATCCGAAGAAACATTTATTTCATACCGATTAACGCGATGTTTTTTGGAAAAAATGAGCAAAACCTGCCGATTTTAACGATTTCCAAAAAAAGCTAGACTAGTATATGCTTTTAGTGTATTATTTAAGACTTTGAGTACAAGGAAGAACTACTGATCCGATTAAAAACAGCCCATAACACAAATGGAGCATAAATGGTGCACGACACGACAATGGATTATTGGGCGCGTACATTTTAAGGTCTTCCTCTTACTAACCCTTAGTTAGATTGGCATGTCGAATTTTTTCTCCTAAACAAGCATGCTCGTATCAAAGTGGAAAACTCTATCTATTTATTTACAAAAAAACAACGACATGGCCGTTAATATCAGTTATAAACATTATAATCATATAGCTAATACATGGTAAAACCCTCATGAGCATTAGTTCATGGTGGGAGTGTCCCTTTGAATCTCGAATAAGGTAAATATTGCACATAGTTTAGAATTTCATAACATGGAAAGTTCCACTTGGGTTCCATGGCAGTTTCCTAAAAGGTCCTTGCGGAGAAGGATCAATGACTTGCACATAGTGACGCTTGTTTCTGACGTCACGGACCTGCAGCCAGCCGACCAAACCACTGTCCTTGTCAGGGTTGTCGTTGATTGCCTCTGCATTTTGAGGATTAATATTAGCATGATTAATAGCAATACTCTTATCTATATCATTAGCCGCCGAAGTAAGGGAAGTGGGTATTTTGCTTGGTTTTGTGGTCCCGGGGTTACTTCGTGGATCAATTTGAGCCCCAAGAGAGAAATTTTCCCTGCCCGCACTTCTCGTTTGAGGAACCCTTGGCGGAGCTGAATACATTTTGCCCGTACTGATAAGCATGCCAGAGCCCGAGGTGCCTCCATATTGAAACACAGGCCATTGGATCTTGCCATCTTTAGTGTTAAGCAACATCTTGGGGGTAGGAAAGCGAGAGCTCGTGTTCTCAGAGTCACTTCGCGTCACTTTATTCAAATGTCTTTTACGTTGTCCCAATGAGTTGCTGCGAGATGACGATGGTATTGACCTCTGGTGATTGTCGTGTTGCAATGGATGTGTTACCATGCGAAACAATTCGGAAAAGCTGCTCGTTAGGCACTTGAGGCAGAAGCGGTGATGTTTCCGGTAACGTTTGTGGCGCCTTCTCCTCGAAGTATAAAAGCGTGTTTCGTTCGAACCGGCTCTAAGCGTACTCTTCGATTTGTACATATGATACATGCTATTCACACTTTTGGCACTTTTAGAAGATTTTGGCTTCTTCTTTATCGTCCTCGCCGAGAGCACCTTCACTAAGCGTTTTTCTATTTCATAACCCACTTTACGGCGAAATCGATCGGTGGCTGATGAATCAAATTGCGACATCAGGTCCACCCGTCGTTTCTTCATTTGTCTCACGTACTGATCTGTTTCCAACATGAAGCTATCCGAATCGGATTGACCCGAGACATTTTGGCTCTTCTGGGCTTTGAACATATCCAAGCTTTGGAGTTGTTGCAACGAGGAAGGCCTAGGACATGTTCCGTCCACATCAGGAGAGGTTTTGGATAATTGAAGAATGTTCTTGACGTTCTTCACTTTCACAACCTCAGAGCAAGAATCTTCGCCCGTGTCTGACTGACGTGCTTTGTTGTTATTCAATTTCAGGTCCTTTTTGCCCGTGACGGGCGTGGCCGTGAGAAGGTCCGAGATTCGGAAGCGACCCATGTGATTTCGTTCGGGCAATGGAGGCGGAGACGGATTGGATTCGGAATAGGAGAGTGAGGGCAGATTTGACGATTCGTAGTAGTCGGCGGGTTCAGTGTAAATGAATTCATTAGAAGTGGATGGGCTCTTTTGAGCGAGACGACGGGAATGGCGACGGTTTTCATGACACAAACAAGGAATGCAGGCGAGGCATTGGCTGGCTGAAGGTCCACACAAGCCTCAGAAGGACTCCTTGGTGCGGTAGGTGTTCTTCCAGATTTCCACTAGAACCACGCAAGAGTGGAACCTAGAAAGGAAGAGAATGATTGAATGACTGCCGAGTGAGTTCCCAATCAAGTTGATATGCTTGTCTTTTACCGGTAGAACACGAGGAGAGGTATACTGATTCGGGAAATGATTCCCCAGGCTAACAGGCCATAAAATTGGAGTTGAACCCCTTGGGTGATCCAACTGTGAGTCATGAAAGTATCTAAAATCCATAAGGTGATGTTGGCAAAGAGCAGGAACGTGATCAATTGACGCCCTGGTTTCACGTATTGTTGCATTCGTGTCGAGCAAATCCTCCTCCCTGCCTCAGTCATGATCAACCCTTGCAGAGTGACCTGAAAGTGATAAAAATTACTATAGCTCCTGAATCGATAGCTTTTGGCATCAAGTAAATCTGTGACACACCTGAATCAACAAAAGTCCATTCTGAATGAAAACAAACATGTGCTTTTGGTTTTGAATATCCATGCCGGCGGCGATCATGCTAAAAATGGCGTAGATATACGCTCCAACCACCGTAACCGATGACAGGAGGTTGTCCAAATCGTAAGGCTTGTGGAAGCTGTGAGATAACTTTTGCATCTGGACAAACCCACCCAAACACCCGAGAATGGCCAGTCCCAAAATAGCGATTTCCATTCCAACAAAGATCCAAAACATCTCTTCACTGAATTCCGCATTGTCCTACAAGATGAAAGAGGAATAATAAAACAGGGTGCTCAAGAGAAATTCACCGAGAATCAGGTCATGAGGAGACAAACCTTCATCACAAAGAAGATAATCAGGATGATGATACCGCCCACCAGACACAAAAGGCCCAAGAAAAGGCCTTTGCTGGCACTTTGGCAATCTACTCGCCAGTAGCCCCGTCGCTTTTTGGCGCTTTCCTCGTCGTCTTTGATCTTCTTGCCCTCAACTCGTTGGATCTTATCATTGCCCACGTTCTTCCACATGATGTAAGTTACAGCGGCCGCGATCAGACTGAAATGAAGTTCCACCTTAATCCTGGAAGGGAAGAAAAATGGAACGAAAACAAGCCGGAGCTCCGATTGAAAGGCTTCCAATCTGGTCACTTGGTATGCTGCCTAGGTGCATCCTTGGACGGCTAAATCATTGAAAATAATCTTGAAATCAAGGCAACGCCTTTATCCTGTAATCCGATTGTGTAAGACAATATCATTTAGGATGGTGTTGAAAAGTTTAGCAGGAATGAAAAAAGGCTTGAGGTCTTGAAACGAATAGAGACAGAAGGAGAAGGCAGCATACCAAAAGATCAAACAAGAAACATCGGCAGTGGTATCGAATGAGGACTGTTCATCGGATAACAACTGGTTTTCATTCACATTTTTCTCCCATCATAAACAACACAGAGCATTGTGATCTCGTCAAGAAATTTTCACATTGAATTTTACCGATTCTCTTTAATTTAAGAAGAGAAAGTATAGCAAGGAGAAGGCAAAAAACAGACCCTTGGCCTTTAAAAAGCGATAGCTTGTATTGTTGTGGTTTTTATCTCGGAATTGAGCATGCACCAAGAAGTTATTGGCACTCACCTATATTCGATAATGAACGGAAACAAATAGGGCATTGATGAAGTCCACAGTTTTCCCAGAGCATTGTCGTTGAAGCATTGATAGAGTGAAATCACGTACTTTAGATGCTCTTTGGCGATCGGCAGGGAAGAATTATTGCAAAATGTTCCTACAAGAGCGAGGAAGAAAACCAGGATTGATAGAGTCCACAGACGATGGGAAAATATGAGCTTATCCTGCTGTGGCTTCCCACCAAGAAAGGCGTGCTCATGAAATTATTGCATTGGAAACATCAGAACCTCACAAATCAAACCTTGGTTGAAGATTTAAAACTTCTACTAACGATTACACCTCAAGAAAAAGCAAGCAAACTGGTCCTGTTACAGATCTCACATTACCCTCCATGGAACAGCACCCATCTTGTGTTTTTTTGATCCCATGCCTTGGGGAGCTTCTTCTTTCAGTTTGGGCATTACAAGGTCTTACTTACCAAATTGAGCCGCAGAGGGAGGGGCTTGAATTTCGCCCAAAGGAGCACTGCCTTGCCCAAAAGAGTTGTCGACGTATTCGTATTCGTTATCGTTTACGTTGGTGAAACTTCGATCGGTGAAGTAGTTATTCGTATAAGGACCATAGTTAATTGTTCTGAAAATGATCCAATCAGATATAATTGGGCCTTTCTTTTTACTTTGAAGCTTGGTGCTTACCCAGCTCGAAGGCCCAAGGCCAAAG
This sequence comes from Tigriopus japonicus, assembly GCA_010645155.1. Classification (NCBI taxonomy): domain Eukaryota; kingdom Metazoa; phylum Arthropoda; class Copepoda; order Harpacticoida; family Harpacticidae; genus Tigriopus; species Tigriopus japonicus. Next base: position 3,554,403 of record CM021319.1, read on the forward strand.
GTGTTTCGCGGATTTTGGTGGAACTCGCGAATACGTCCCCACCTCCAGTGAGAAGGAGTCGGGTTTGCTCATTGTCTCGATAAATGTGATGAATCCACTCATTGGCCGATTCCCAGATGATGGTTCGAATCCAAAGACACAGATTGGTGGCCACGAGATGCATGAAACCAAACCGAGCAAACAAACCAAATCTCTCAACAATGACCTGTGGGCAAACGGAGGATGGAAATAAATGGCTCTCGTTTCAAATTAGCTTTGGTCTATTGACTCACTCACCTGTGAGTTAACGAATAGAAAATGCATTTGAAGGAAAGTGAAAAGAGCTTGAAGAACAGGATGAGCGATCAGGATATCTTCCACACAAGAATTTTCCATTGTGGCGTGCATGGCAATTTCTAGTCCGGTAAAAATGAGAGTGCCCAAACCAAAGACTGAAAGAAATAATTGGGTTCAATGAGCCTATGTTGTACCACGCGTCCCAACCATTATCATTCGCCTTTATTTTGTGCGGTACAGTTTCTTCATATTTCCAGTAATTTATGCAGATAAGAAAGCCAAACAATGCCAAATGTATATAGTTGGCAATGAAAGTAAGAGCAAATCTCCTAACTAACTCCATGGTCGTCTTGCACCACACACACGAACAACGAATGCCCGTGATGGTGGTGGCTTAGCAGCTTCAAGAAGACGGTCGGTAGAAAGAGAGAAGATGTGTGATATTGTATTCATTCTCACTTTTTTCCTGGCTCGCCATATGACGACAATAGAAATTTATTACTGCAGTCCCGAGACTCCAGAGGAATGGAATCTTCCGATTTGTAATGCATACACTTTCTGTCGCTACCTACTACTCGTTAGATCTAGTACAGTACACTCAACCACCCGTGTAGGCCATTCACTTACTTCGTCTAATGGAATTACGTTCTTTTGGTCACTTGGTGACGTTTTAAGAGTGCATGGCGGTATTATCACTCAAGGGCGGAGAAATAGAAACATATTGGTGCTTAATTCAGTGAGTGACATGGCATTGGGCCCCAGAGATCCTGTTTCATTCAAGTCCAAGTTGCTTTCGGGTGAATGAAGGATAAAATAAATCGCATAGGAAGGTCGAGGACTGGGAAAAGGCCACTCGCTGAGCCAAGATCGGTCTGGAGTTTATTGAGCGAAGAAAGAGCGACGTTCTTTTCCAAAAGTAGAGAATAAACTTCAATCTCGTGCTATCAAATTGGTCCCCAGACATTCGCTTTGCCAAGGTAGTGTACTACAGGGTGGGAAAGAGCTGGGAAAAGTGTCATGATGCAAGAAAAGGAAACAAAGCAATCTCTTCAAAATATTCAATTTCATTTAACTTGAAAGTGGAAACACCAACAAAGATTATTTATTCTTTTGTTCGTATTAATGAGCATCCAAACCCGTGAAATCAAGTGGCACGTGGAGTGTGTAATTGGTCAAATGTTTCTTTAATTTGGCTGATGCATTCTTAGATCCTCGTGGTCAATCAAAACGTGGGAACGTTTTAATGACAAATTGAGCAATAGTAAGCTTCAAATGGTCACACTGTCTCATGTAATATGACCCAACCCTGCACAAGACAACCAGTAAATTTATTTATTCTCTGACCAACGACAAACCAAAGTTTTCCTTTGAGAAAGAATCAATTTCGATTCAGAAGGGCAAAACTTGTCCGTGCGACACAAACGACAGAGCAAACAAAATAACCAAATTCACATGAACTGTCAAGTTCCTTTCATTGGAATTTCCACTTAAAAATTTCCCAAACTTAGTATGTCCTGTAGCCAGCAGTTTGTAAGATATGAGACCAAACCAAAGAGTTGAAAGTTTGTGTGTATGGAAATGTGCCTGGAGATGTCCATATTTGAAGAAAGCAAAGCTAACGGGAAAGGCACAGTAAAACTTTCAGGAACTGAGGCGGCTCAACTGAAGAGACTGAATCAGTTTATTACTCCTGACTCGGCAAGATTTAAGTGGGGGTCGTCGCTGCTATACCTCAAGGTCTGTAAGCAAACACAAAGAATTTGGAAATGCCTTCCCTTGCTAAAATTGCAATATCTAGAATGTTCAAAGCATTAAAGATACGACGTTGACAATTCTATGGTGTTAATCGTGGTGGACGACTCATTTGTTTCAACAGGGCACTTCTGAATCCATTCTTCTGTACCAGATTGGCACCTTTATTCATAAAAAAATAACCAGTTTGTTTTGGTGTTGGATAAAAATGTACGTTTGTAACTTTTCCTTCAAGCATGAGCGGAAATGAGTTTCACAATTGCGACAAAATTAAACCAATAAGTTCCTGCTTCCTTCGTTAATGTACACGCATCACAAGAAGAACTTCTTCAGGTATAGATCAAGGAGCTCAACAAGGTTTTTGTCAAGTATCTTATTTGCAAAACAAAAAATCAAACCATTTGACAATGGTACAAAACAGTCCAAAGTACTGCAAGCAGCAGATAATTCCTCAATTTTCATTGAGAACCATAAGACATCTTAGGGGAAGCCAACTTACTCAAAAGAGTTTTGATTCAGCACATTTTCCCGGTCATATTTTTTTGCTTCCGTATTTTCGGCTGAATGATGAAATAAGGGCAAAGCAGTTTACTACTAGTGAATTTTCAGATAGGAAACGTGCAAACAATAATAAAATTCGCTTTCTTTATATGTAAGATGAGAGGGCTCTTTGTTTTCATGTAAGATGAGGATTCGAATAAGAAGATTTATGTCTTGGATATCCAAAAATGAAAGGACTGCCAAAGTCGGATGAAGCACTTGTCTCATAACATATCTCATGAAATGGAGAATCGGTAAAAGAAAAAAAACGGAAAAGGCTCTGTCACGGCGAAAATAGTCAGCAGTTTTTGGTGCATGTCGCAGCTTCTTATGTCTGTCGAACTATTAGGGAGTAGGTAGGAACCATAAAATTAATTTGGTTTCACTTTCGTAATACTGAACTTGCCCATTACCAAACTATAATGTTAATTTTGTAATGTTATTTGTAGTCCTCAGAAACTTAAAAGATAATGGGGTGGACTTGGAAGTTTTCAGAGTTAAGGCTATATGCAGTGTTTTTGTTTTTGATACAAGTAACACGAATGTAGGTGTAAACTGAAGCACAATTTCCATTTCCTATTTCTATTTCCGATGGTATCAATAAGTCTGCAGACTCAATCATAGATATCATTCTTCAAGTTGAAATCTTCTACCCTTATCAACCTCTTGGACTCGAACCATGCGATTTGATTTGATTTAGCACGTTGATATATTTTGGTTTCCAACCATCATTTAGCCGAGATCTTTCAGATTTTACTGCAGAGATCATGTTGAGGTGCAAAAACACACCACTAGGCATTTTCCTCGTCATCATGGTCATGGTTTATCTTACTTTTTGTGCATTCTGCGTCAAAAATGTTGGCAGTTCCGACTATCTTGAAGCACATTTCAACGAACTCTCTGTGCTCTATGATAAACCTAAACTTTCCACAACTCTAGATTAACCTGCATTTGTGAAGATTTTGAAAACTTTGGAAGAAAGCATTTATTTAGGTGCAACAATTTTGTTGGACCAATATCTTTCACTTACCCAATGCGCCAACTCTCAAGTAGAAACTGGTTCGGGACACCTTCTTCCGGTCAATATGAGCTCGACGAAGGGTGCCAAAACTAGCCACGGATCCTGTTTCTGGATCAATTTTGCCCTTAGAGCTTTGTATTTGGTCAGTCTTGTTCGACCTTGTCAAGGATGGGCAGTTATCCAAAAGGACAGTGATGTAAATACACATGATAGCCACGATACTCCCAATGTATAAATACATCATGTAGATGCCCTGAAATGAGTAAAACCATGTTTTTGAAATGTGAATTGAAGTACTATAATAAAGCAATAGTTACCTGAAAGGTCAAAGGGCGAATGTTGTTGTCCATGACTTCAATCAAGCAAAAGGCCAACATCAAGAGGACCAAGAATTTGCCGTACATGGAGCTCAGAGTCACCCACAAATGAGAACTGAAAGAAAATATCAATGACAGAAAGAGTAAGGAAAAATAAGTTGGAAGACCTTAAAGCCTACTATGGTTCACGGCGCTCCCAAAGGCTTCCACTAAAAGGGTTGCAACTCATGGCTATGGCGGAGGTGGATGCACTGCGAGCACTGGATCCTGCAGCCATTGAGTTTGATTTTTTATCCGGTTTCTTCTGGTCACCTTTCGAGTTATGGCTGTGTGCACTTTTCACGGAAACCGGTTGATTGGTCACAAAACTGGAGCCTATGAAAAGAGGTCAAGACAGTTTCTTTCTGCAAATAACACCGATGACGTCTTCGTTGAAGTGGATTGGGCTTACCGGGAATGGGTGGTGGAGTAGGTGGGGTGTTTTGATCCTTGGCGGGGCTTCCACTTTTCTCACTGATCAAGTCCAAACTGAGGATAGGACCGCCGTTATTGGACGTTCTCTCCTCGTAAATGGCACCTCCTTCCTCGTCCGAGTTGTACAAAGCCTACAAACCAAAGTGGAAGAAAAATCGTTAAACCAGGATCAGGAACGAGTCAACAACCAGGACTGTTGACCAATCTAACCTCTTTTGTGGTTTGGTCAAACGAGAGAAATTAGAATTTCTCTAGTGATTTCCCCAATGAAGTGGCGAATTTAAGCGATATCTGAGTCAACCATCGTACGTGCTTGAGCTCTGACCATTTGCAACGTAATGTTGTTCTTCACCTAATTATGCTTGGTGTTTTAACGCGTGGTTTAGGGTTCAAAAGTGGCATACGTGGAGGACATGCAGGGGTAACTTGCAGCAAGATTTGAGTCATTAATTTGATTTTGTGTCGAATTGAAGGTCCCTGCTTGCTCTCCCTTCAGTTTTGATGCACGATGTGAAGAGTGTCAATTAGGCATGGTTAATCCAGGACTTCTTAAGGTAAAAGGATGACGGTAGACTTTGTTCTTACGTGGACAGAATTTTGCAATTGATGTTTGCCGAATTCGCAACCATGGCCAATAGAGTAGCAATTAACTGTTCCCGGCCAGTTTCTTAATTGCGTGACCAGCCCGCTAGGAGCGTACAACTCCTTCATTGAAGCACTAGTTGATATTTGTACTAACTTCAGTTGTGAATCTCAACTTATTTCCCCAGGGAAAGGTCTTCAACGACTGAGGCTTTGGGTTCGACTGAATGGCCACCGACTGATCAATGATCAATCATTTGCAATCGTGAAACGGAAAGCTGGCATCCAACGATCGGAAGCAAAAGAAGATGCTGATGATGTCGGTCGGTGATTTGCTTGCTGATGGTGGTGGTTGCGATAATAGCCGTAGAAACGTCTTCCTTGCTTGCACTACACTCAACAAAGTTCTTATGGCGATGCCGGATTCAAGTAGTGAAATCCTATTTGCTGTCAAAAGGCTTTTGATACTGAAGTGTCTTGGCCAATATTCCATCATCTGTTACATCTGACCAAACTTTCAACCACTCACGAGATCATTTGAATTTCAGTTCGTTGACAAACAGTCGAAGATGTCTTCGAGTTTATCCGAATCTTTTCAATCAGTTCTTGGAAGTCTCTAATCAATATTGAAGAATAAGAATCTGGAAAATTGTCCTCTTGACTATGCAAAAAAATTGTGAACTGGCGCAATATTGGTTGAGAAATCGATCGAGCCTAAGAAGTTCTGGCTAATCTTTCCACATCAATGGCTTGAGAAGGTGATGATAATTTAACTCCCTCGTTGCCATATTTCTATTTCTAGTTGCTTGCTTTTGCAATGACCGATGTGTATCTAATTATCACGTCAGCTAACTCAACTGGTAGAGTTGATCAAAATGTGCCGATTTGTTCTACTTGAGATCCCAAACTATTTCTCTCTAACAAAGTATGAAATGTCTTTTTATCTCAAGCTTACTAGTTGCAGGTAAAGGGAGATTGCGTTAATTTAGTTCACTTAAGGGTAGTGGTTTCATTTAAGCTTGAATATCAACATGCATGTGTTACGTTTCAATTACGAAAATTGAACGTGCATATCTCATTAGAGAATTCCTAGTCATGAGGAGAAAGTTAATGCCATTTGCCGTCATTCATACCAATTTGTGTATTTCATACAATTTCTTACCGGTTCTCGCGGAAGTTTCTTGTGCTTCCTGTTCTTGGAACCCGGACCTTTGTGATGAGATGACGTTCCAGTTGGAGGTTCAGTAAATCCCACACCGTAGCTGGGAATACTGGACGGGTTGGAGTTCTCATGGTTGAAGTTGGCTGATGTCGATTGAGGCTCCGGGATCTGACTTCGATGACCCGAAGGCATTTGACCGTCCAAACTATCGAGATCCCCCAATTCTTCGCTACCTGCTGAGAGATAGAAAGAGAAGGGTCGGTTAGATCAGGTCAATGAGGACCCAAAGTTACACAATTCAGTTGTTTCATGCCAAAAAGGCCACAATTTTGAAGTCGGTTTATCTCTTATAAACACCTACATAGAAGTACCCGTCGGGTATACCGATTCAAGGCCTCTAAATGTCTGCGATCTCCTCTCTGTTGGAGTTGTTTCTTTAGATGCTGTCGCTGTTCCTCCTGTCTTTGCAACAATTTCTGCTGATGGTGTTTGCACTGACATTTGGGTCGACGGGTCAGGGACCTTTTCAAGGAGCCAAACAGATCCGAAGGCTTCACCAAATTGCTCCCAAATGACATGGGTTCGCCCTTTTGTGTGGATTTGAACAAACCGTGAGACACCATGGCACTATGAAATTGAAACACCACGCCCTGCTCATGAAGGAAGATGCTACATGTCGGATTGGTTGACACTTCAGTGAGTCTTCAGTTCGATCCCTCGAGAAGATCTTGCTAAATCACTTGTTGTTGTTATCACCGAGTCTCCAAGGACTTAACTTGGTTTCACTTGCAAACTTGACCATCTTCGTTCAAAACACATCCTACTCTTACTCTCCATGGGTTGTTTCATCCACTTCCAACTTACAGTCACATCAGTTGATCGTGGTGGATCCTCCTGTGGGCGAAGACAGAAATCGACGCGAACACTCATTTTGCGTACTCTGTCCATCCATCCATCTATCCATCCATGCTTCTTCCTCCTACGTCGGTCGATCCATCCATCCATTGGTCTACCTTCTATCTAACCGAGTTTCCTCTCGGACGAACGAATACAGTTGCAGTTTGACGCACTCGAGTCGCACTGCAAAAGGTAGCAATAAAGGGGCCCTGCACAATACGTACAGTCAATTCGGGCTTCCCGCAACCAACGAGGGCCTGAGAATGCTCGTGGATGGACAACAGATACGGAAAAAATCAGAAGAAACTGTTTCACTTTCGATTAGAGGCCAGTAAAACAAGCGTACTGCACGAGATATCCGAGCCTAGGTTTGGGATGCTTCGAGTGTGTGGATGTGGATGAGTGTGAGTAAGAGAGATTGCTTTAATTTCCCTCTCCCTGTTCTTCAGTGATGGTGCCCCGTTATAGTAGCATCGTGGATCTCAACCAAGTCAAGCATATTGAGTGAAAGGCGAAACCAAAGTTGTCGGCAAGATCAAGCACAAGAAAACTGTTTTAGGGTTAGGCAGAACATGTGAATAGCCAATGAACGCTTGCTCTTGGAGTAAAACTTGCTGATGTGGGTATGATACCCAGTAACGTGAAATAGATGTCAGAATGGGTCGGATTAGAATTAGTTTCTCGCATATTTTGCATGTTCCATTCATGCCTAGTAAAGACAAACGTCTCAATGAAATTTGGCAAGAAAATATGTTGTCTCCCTCTTAGAAAAAGAGCCAGTTTTCCGAACTAAGAGAGGAGGGAGGCCCTTGGCTAAGTCCTTGGCTAAGTCGGTAAGCATTCATCAAGCTTGGTGAAATTTTGATTTCTACGTCTAGAATGTTGAATGACTTCATTTGACGAAAGAATAGGAAATTTACCGCACGAAATTGTTGATGAACTTCTTAGAAAACTGACGGACCAATTCAGAAATGTGGGTCTCCGATAACTTTGATCCAAAAAAAAATAATCAGAATAAAGAGCTGTCAATTCAACTTGACATAAAATTCTGCCATATGATAAAATTCAACATTGACCTTTTATTTGCTTAAGAGCCATCAATCCATCTTATTCTTATTTAAGTGGATACAATTGGTTTCAAAAGGGTTCGTGATTTCGAAACTAATGTGATTTTGGCAAAAAAATGGCAGGGAGGAAAAGAGGTTTGGTGGTTTTGAATTTTCTTATTCCGTTCTTTACCACGTTGGTTCCGTCGTTCTTGTCTTCTAAGAAATCTTGGCTTCCACAGAAGTTTTTTACGAAAGATTAAAGGCGTACATTTAGAAACAACATTAAAAGTCTGATTCACAAATGTTTCGCTTCAGTGTTTTTGAACTCCAAAAAATAATATAGGAGGTCACGAGAGACCTATACAAGCTTTGCGAAAGACAATATTTAGCGCTCTAATGGTACCCTAACGTAACCTTCCATTTTATATCATGATATTACTTTAAAAAGTATCTGTATCGTTGAGTACACCTGTTTATAAATGCTCGCACATTGTGTCCAGAGATTAAATTCTTGATTTGTTCCTTTTGTAGCTCTGATAAAGAAAAACGTTATTTTTACTTCAAAGAACCAAGAAACGAAGTGACACCAACGAGATCGAACTATGTACAGTATAACGGCAAAAACCACTTTCACCCACTCGGTTTGAGTATCGATTTCACGTTGTTTTCAAACCCATTTAAAATGAATACGGAACGCTTGCTGGACGATTTCTGACATTTGACAAAGATCACATCATGTGTCTGCGTCGCCAAAAAAGAAGAAGCCGAAGATTTAGAAAGACAAGACTTGCTCTTTTATCCCGCTTCTGAGCCTGCCTTATTTGCTCACTTTCATTGGAATTTAATTGAGGTGTATCAATTTTGCAAACATTTAATTGGTCGATTGCTCCCAACTTTCGCCTCCAACTGAACCAACCATTATTTCATCATGTCTGATCACGGCCAAATTGAGTGGGGATGCTTTTTGACCATTACATGGTAGATGGCTCATCTTATCACGAACGTGTTGGGAGGATGGATGCAGGATCGGATAAACTTATTGAGCAAGACAAATGGTAGACGCGACTGCTTCCTCATTTTCACACTTTAGTTTTCGTGATGTGAAGACATTTTGAAACGCGGTTCCTTACATTGTTCAAAACACCGACTGTCGATAGTCAAGATTGGGTCAACTTTTCCTTTTTCTATTTACATTTACGATTGCAAAAGTCACTTTCCTTAATATCATTAAGACACCTTTGTTTGAGAGAAGCAATGAGGTTTAAACATCCCAACCATTCCCCCTAGGGGCAGCATATAGCCATTTATGATGCTCTAGAAACTAATAAATCATTGAATCAAAAAAGCCATTTTATTTTTTATTTCCTTTACCTCACCGTCTGTTGGATTACTGTAACTGCTACGTGAAATCAGACTCTTCGTGCAAAATTTTAACTTGACAGTGGAACATTGCACTTGAACTCCAACCTTGATGTAGAAGAGCGAGACGTGCCACCAGATATTGACCAACTTCTCGCCCTTTTTCAATTGAAATGCCAAAAGCTTTGTTAATAAATCAAACCAATGTGGTTGATCCCAAATCTTTAGACACGGATATCATAAACTGTTCAACTATCTCTTTGATTGGACCGCTTATGATACCATAGTGCAATAGCACCTACTTCAGAACATGTAGGGGTCAAAATAAAAAAGTTTTAAAAAATAAAAATTGATTTTTTAAACCATGAACATTAGAACGATTTCAACAATAAATGAGTCATAATTCTATGATTACCCCAAAAATTACTCCCGGCTACAAAAGTTAACCTTTTCTTAAACTTCCTTTATACAAGACAAAATATAACTTTTGTGCCACAATCCTTTGAGGTTGCATAAATTTTCCTCATTGTTAGTTGCTCTTAACGGAATCCATGTTGAGGCTGAAGAAGAACAAACATTTTGCAGAAATGTTTCTTTCAGATTTGCAGAGTGCAAGTTTTTGGGGTGCAATACTTTTTCAATTGGTTTTATTTTTGAATGAGATCACGTCCGTCTTGATAAAAGCAAAAAAAAAACATTTCGTCACAAACGAGACACGGTATTGAAGAATTCATATCAAGTTTTTATGAAAATTCCCAAACACTATGAGAAAAATTTCAGACTGAGGAAACCAAGGGAAACAACTTTGATTCAGTGAGTTTCTCAAAGTCAGGTCTAGATTAAAAGTTATATACCTAAAAATCCATTAAATACACTATTCTTTGAAAATCTAGGCACCACACCTTTAAAAAAGAATTAGATACCTTTTGAATCAAAATTGCTTGAAAATATGTTGCTCAGCTCCTGAGTCATTTGAGTTTAATCGGTCCATTTTTGACCCAAAAAAGCAAAAACACACACACAAAAAAAGTTCACTTTTCTACGTATTGTCATACCATGTTAAAATGATTTCAATTAATACTCAATACGCACTAAAACGCATATTTTTGAAAAGCTATGTTTCAATTGATTTCAGTACATTCGGTGAGATTTTGAAATGAAACTTGAAAATAAATTATTGCATAGATGTGTCCTCGTACTTTGTGAGAATTTGATACTGCTCGAAGGACCATAGTCAAATTGGATCATAACCAATTTTTAAAATCATACAGAATTACGCAAAATTTGCATTGAGGACCTACCAATATGACCTTGCCATAATTTAAAAGCCATTATTCGAAGAATTGCATTTTTATGTGTTTCAGCAAATAATATATATTATTTTGACATGCTATGACAAAACATACAAACGTGAATATCTTTTATTTCATTTTGATTTATCAAAAATATATGTTATTTGTTTATGAATTTGAGTTTTCAGATACCCTGAGCGTTTTTTCGCATTTTTGGGTCAAAAATGAACCGATTAAACAGAAATAACTCAGCAGCTGAGCAACATATTTTCAAGCAATTTCGATTGAAAAGGTATCTAAATCTGCTCTCAAGGAAACTTAAAATGAATTTTTCAGTACCGTGAAGAGCTTTATGATACCACACAGTGTTCATTTGAGCTGGAGAAGTCATATTTAAATTTCAGAAATTTTTGAGACCAGTTTTGAGATGCAAATGGAATGCTGAACATTTATTTGAATTCAGCTCATTAGGTCAGGGGCAAAAACTCTATAATGTTACTTAAAACGTGGTTAAAAATAAAAAGAAATTGAAAATTTATTTTGACTGAAGCCTTAGATGTTTCAAGAGAAGTGATGCTCTAAAATATTTCAGAAGCTTATTTTGCGGATCCATTTTTAGCGTATTTTTGCTAAGCCTTCTCGAAGGACCAAACAGGAGGGTCGAAACATCCATTTAGACGAACGGTTGGGTAGATTTTGATAACATTTTAGGTGGACACACCCAAAAGACTTCTTGGGAATTGAGTAGACGAAAATGTTAAATCATCCAACATATTTTAAGTGATTTTTTATCATTTTTCACCCGTGACCGAATTAACAGAATTTAAATATATTTACAAATATGCAGTAATACATTCACAAGTCAAAACTGATCTCAAAAAGGTTAGAAATTCAAAAACAACTTCTCCAGCTCCAATAAACACCGTAACCATATATCAGGGTTCGTCAACCGCTTTTGGGTCAAGGCCCACCAAATTTGACTTTATGTAATGTGGGGCTCACCAAACAGAGGCTAGCAGGTTTATGGGCCCAAAATTCAATGTTTCAAAGCGCTACTAATGTGCTACGAAATACTTTGCTTGACACAAAAGATAGAGCAAAAACTAGTGAATCTATGAAGGATATAGTACCTCCTGGTGCTTTTTCGGCGAATGTAAATTTATCGAGGGTAACCTATCAAAAAGGTGAGTTTGCCGATCAAAATGTGGCCAACAATAAGAGAAGAAAATGACTTGTGGCCGACTCGCTTAATTATTGACGCCGTTATCAGACCATCTCGAAAATGATAGTTTGTACAGGTTTTCAAGTGTCACTCATAAATTTATTAAAATTGTCAATCCAAACCGGAACGAACGAGGCAATGCTGGTGGTTTATGAAACCTCAAATTTCAAATCTGATTTATAGTAAGGAACAACTTTGCTTTTCAAAACATCTATTTTGTCTTAAATTTTCGAGGGACAATGAGATTGTCGGTGTATATGAGTACAATTGGAAAATTTAATTACCGAATACTTGCCCCATAAATACGTATAGCATGGACAGGCAAAATCCTAATTTTTAAGCCCTAAGAGAAGAAAAAACTTCAGGTGTGTATGTTTCAACGTATCCTAACATACCGCATAAGCGATGCAGCAAATGTTATTTCCTCTTGCTTTTGCTCTTGCTCTTTAGTCGGTGGTTGATGACGGGATATGATTCCAAATGAAAGTTTCACTGCCAAGTTGAAGAGTCGGTAATCATCCCTCGAATCCACCTTATGCTACTTGCCACCTCTACGAAAAACAAAACTCGGACACATTGATTGGATCAACCGCATACAGGAAGATTAATTGCCTTGCTCTGAACTTCGGAATGCTTGTGTTCATATTTTCATATCGACAAAGAGCACCATCACGGTCCTTCATCGACAATTTCACTCTATTCCTCTTAAATCGACCAGAATATTCAGCCGAACGAGAAAGTTCCTCTCTCAGGCTAAAATTAAGTGACCAAATTAAAGGAATTGCAAAAACATGTTGGTTTGAAAGGAGTGTCCGTTCAAGGCTAAGAAATGTGTCGTGTTTGGTGAAATTGAGAGCAAATCCAAACCTCAGACTCTAGAGTAGGCCAAAGGACGGACCGTGATATAACTGAAGGTTGGATTATCATTGTTTGGCGAATGTTGCGAATCGAATCAAATCGTTGTCCTTTGTTGTTTGCACTAGATAAACAACCCTGAATGAGATTCACTCGGACGTGTTGATTGTGTGAGTCTCGGTTTTTTTGTCATATTCCCTTTCAATAACGGACGAGTCAAGTTGGGAGGGGGCCGAATTTCTAAAATTGCTCCCATTTCTTGGCCAGATTTCTCCCCTATTTGTAACCTGGTTTGAGGGTGGTGAACCAATTGCGGCACTGCTAACCAGATTGTTAGGCCAGTGTGACCTCGAGAATGCAAACCAATAAGTGACGACATCGAAAGGGGATGTCTCTCATTAGGAGCGTTTGCGGTGGTTACACATTTCGAGAAATACAAGCAGGCTCCAAGTTAGGACGACCAAAGTGCAAAATCATCATCATGAACGCCACAATTACTCTGCAACTCATTGGAGCATGCAAACTTGTGAGTACGCCCTACTCACGATCTAGATTTTCCAAAAAAGAGCCTCTTTAGTTTTCTCGTTTCAATGAAGGTCAAGTTCGCTAAAAGTACTTATCTAAATCAGAGGAACCCCTTGTCAATGGTATGTTAATCAGAGATGCTTTTGATAGGGCTTTTCATTTTCATTCAAAGTGCATTGGAAGATGACATAGATGATCGAGAAACGTCTGGTTTCTTGGAGACATCTGCCTCTATCCAATCCAAGATGTTGTTCGAATCCAATATTTCTACTAATGCTAGTACATACATTCTCATCTTACCCCTAAGCTTTCTGATGGCCAAAGGATTGATGTGTTTCATGCCATCACTGGCTGCTGCTGGAGGAGGTACGTATCCCACTGGTTTGGGTCTGGTAGGTGGAGGGGTGTGTCTTCGGTGAGATTTCTTGGAACTCCGATCACTGACCTCTCCATTCACTTCATATAGAGGTCCTTCCTCATAGATCACTTCGGCACACGCCGATTTCTTGCCCACTAAAGACGGCTGTGAGCTTTGGTGTCGTCGATGTCTCTTTTGACTAGGATGATGATGATGTCGTGCTTGATGTCCAACCACTGTGGCACTCTTATGTTTGGAAAGTCTCCTTGGCTCCAATTCGACCCTATCGCTTTCGTTCTTGAACGATGGCATGTTTTGAGGCGTCAGAGGTGTCTGGACCTCGGGCCCTGGCGCACTTTTCTTTTCAAACTTTTTGTCGGCTTGTTCCTGCCAATCAATTTGATCTTCCCACATTTGAAGTAAGAGTCCGGTTACTGTTTTGATCTCACCATCCTTGGAGGACATTCTTGGTTCGGGAACTAATTCATGATGATGTGTCTGAAGAGCCAGTGCTTTGGCTTCAGGGTCTTTTCGCTTTCGTTTGGATTTGTGTTTATGTTTGGAGGCCTGTTTTTGTTGCCGTCTTCGTTCCTTAGCTTGGATCAGTTGTTGTTCCGGAAGTGGATCCAAAGTGTTCTTCCGCACTGCTTTGAGCTGAACCGGAGGAGATGTGGGTGGGAACTCAGTGGAGAAGTAATACGAATTGGTCGAAGATGTCGTCAGATCTTGGGGCTCTTCCAAGGACTTGACACCAAAGCGACGAGGAGAAAATATCACTGGCTTTTTCGCATGATTCTCGTCATCACTACTCAAGTGACTGACCGGGATTTTGAACATTTGCCGAAGATCATCATGATCATCAGATGGCTGGCAAACATCCTCACCAGCGTCTTCGTCTTCGTCCTCCTCTCCTTCGTTTTTTTCTTCCTCGGCGCTCTTGGCCATCATACATTTCTTCAGAAGAAGATGGGGCCGAGGATATAATGGAGGCGGCGTGAGTGAGGATGGTGGAGACGGTCTTCGTTGGCCCTTGTTTCGCACCAACGCCGACGAGGATGAGCCTTGGTGTACGTCGATGTCTTGGCCAGAACGCCGACGACATCGACGGAACATTCTCCGGGTGAAAGAAGGCATGGATAGTTAAGATTGCCGGTTTCTTCTCGGTGCCGAAGAATAATGACAACATATGGCTCTTCGTTTAGTCTGAACTAGTAGCCCACAATTACAGGATTGTGTGCTGCGGTGAACGAGGAGGAGGAGGAGGAGGAGGCAATGCTAAAACCAGCCATTGAAGGCATGGTCGAAATAGAAGACGAACTGAAATTAGGATTCACTGACTGTCCAGCCATTTTCGACATGGGAGTCATATGCAAGGGATTAACTTGGGAAGGAAGCAATCTCATCGATCGGAACGGCGAAGGAAATTTCATCATGGGTTGGGCCAAGTGTAATTGAAAGTTTGGGTCCGCCAAACCCAATCCCTGGAACGGCAGATGCCATCAACCCTGAGAGACGAATGAATGGCTCAATCAATCCAGGATTGGGCAAAATTTCATTAACACAATAACCGCTGCTTTCTTTTCTTTCTCTTTAAAGATAATTTTATGTCGTCGGCATACACTATCAATTAGGCGTTTAATTAGTTTCCCGTATTTCACTGCTTGACGGTCAGTCTCCTTTTTATTGGTTCTTGTGGTACGGTTCCCGTTGGTCGTTCGTTGAAATCTCACATCCTTTTTGACAGTGCTCACCAATCCCATATGTTCAACAAGTAGAAGTATGAGATATTTCGAATTAGTCGCACATAAAAATAGCCCCTTTGGCACTTCCACTCTGACACAAGCAAACGACGAAATGTGTGAGTGATCCTCTTTTGGTCAAAGTGAGAATGTCTTTTTTTTTGTCGTCGTAGTGGAGCGTGTCTGTACGTACACTGTAGATAGCAAAAGCGGATCGAACTGCCAGATGAACTCTAGATGAGATCATGTCATTGGTCTCCTGCCAGTCTGATTTGCTGGATAGTACTATGTGTGCCTTTGGGATGGATGTCTCAGAGGGCCCTTCAGTTGAGTTGTTGGTGTTCACTTTCGAGGATTAAAAGAGTCAAAGGACAAGAAGCAGGCAGGCATCAGACAGAGGAATGAATGGTGTTTTTGTTTCCTTCATCCAAGCATGCGCCATCCACCCTCAAAGCTCTTTCTTTCATGATGTTCGAGTCATAATTTCTAATGAACTAACCTGCTGGGATATCGATTCACTGTCACAAACGTGAGATATTCGACGAGAAGACAAAAGAGACAACAGTTGAGGCTGAAGAAAGCCAAAGATGAGATCGGAGGAAATTTACCAAAACAGTTGGTCATTTCTTGCTTTGACTTTTTCCATCATTTCATCTCCTCTTTGTTCCCGCTTCGGTTCTTTTTAGATTGGCTAAACTGGGCGACTAAGATTTTGTTCCTCAAGATTGAAACATGTCAACGTACGTCAATGAAAATGTAACGCAAAAGTTCTTCTGGCTTCAATATTCCATATTTCTAAATGATAGTTTGGTTATTATTGATTAACGTATGATTTGATCAAAGCCCAATCAATAGATCAATACTTTCTGCCTTGAAATCAATTAGAAACCAATTTACTAACATTACATGACTCTAAGAAAAAACCATTTGTTGATGTGAACAAATTTGGCCTTAAAAGAAGTTGACCAACCAAAAATGTAGATGGTTAGACTCTAGGGTTATAAGGTCTTTTTTAATTTTCTTAACCGGACAAGATGTTCGAGATTTGCTCCATTTGCATTTCATATTTCAAAACAGAGAACACCCAAAAAAATAGATTTCTCAAATTTTTCGATGTTCTACATTGATTGGCCTGCAAAGATGCAAGTTTGAACATTCAATAGCAAGAAAGGTGGCCTTTTAATTTGAAGAAATTATCTTTAAAAAATGGCATGGCGGGAAGAGACTAACACGAATTTATGAGGTGTTACGATTTTGTTCAAAAGCAAGTATAGACTTTATAGATAACGTTTTGAGAAGAACGGAATTGAAATACAATATATGAAGAGAACAAAATCGCAGCGTTCAGTATATAACTCATGGAATAAAAAGCTTCTTCCTGGCGAATAAAGCAAATGTCAAGATTTTGATTGTATCTGAAATTTTTCGGAATTTCCAAGCCTTCAGAAACAAGTTTTCAAATTGGGACTGGGAATAATTGTCACTGTGCGTAGCAACCTTCGGCCTTAGGAAAATGAAATTAACTAATCCATTTTCAAAGTCAAGTAGTTTGTGTGTGAATGGATGTAATTTATCCGGATTAATACATCAAGAGTAAGATATTGGTTTTTTTTTCAATTGGTAATAACTGCAAGAATGAAATAGATTTACACCACTCAACCATTTGTCACAAAAAGATTTTGAGCGCCCTTCTCTCGCAACTTTTTGAGGTTTCGTGAATTTAGAAAAGAAGTATCGTTGCAGGTCCGTCGATTTTTTTTCCGAATTTCATACTTGAATCAAGTTTCAAATCAAAACGAAAAGGGCTCTAAATTTACAAAGTGAAGCATTTGTAAAAGTTAAGATAATCAATGAATGCAATATAATACAATGAGATCTACGTTTCAGTTCAGTTCGTCTATGCACTTCATGTGAAATATTTTAAGACATTAAAATAGGTTCTGAAGGTTTTAAATACCACTAGAATCAACGGAAATAAAGCATCAACAGAAATCGGATCTCGTGGCCGCCAAAAATAGACCAAGATGATTTGCAGCATAATAGATTAGGATCAACTTTGCGGTAACAGGTAACGGAAAAAAAATGTTGAGTTTGCTCCTATGATAATCTTTATTTCGAGCTATTTACTCATTGGATATACATTTTTAAACAGTCACCATGGTTGAAACCATGTAAGTACATTTTTCAATGCCATAGGGGCCCTAAGGGCCCATTTTGTAGGTTTTACGTAGCGCCGCCATTCGATGCGAGCATCCACTACGCCGGGTAAAGGGGGTAAAGTTACATTTATCATATCTTTTTGTAAGAATTTAGAGTCATTGATGTTTTTTTGTCCTGGGCTTTGGTCAAATTGGCAACAAAAATGTTTCTTTTGGTTTGAGGCCTGGGTCATCGTACATTCTTGGGATTTTTACCTTCAAAATATGACTTTTAAAAAAGGCACATTTTTGCTTTTAAAATGCAAATCAAGCAGATTTTTTACTGTTCTTACTTTTGAAAAGTTGGAAAATGGCTAGCGATGGAGCAAAAGAGCCTTCGGCCTATAGTTTGATCTTGGTGTGGATTATTCCAAGTAATGCCCATTAAAGGAAATGCAGTTTCATAACGGAAGAGCAACGTACTCGCCTTGCATTACCTACCGAAACTGAAATCGTTTAGACATTAAGTCTCACTTATAAACGACACAAAAATTAATTCAAGGTTGCGTGAGCAAAAAAGGGCAAAGTTCCGTTGTGAGGTGGGGAAGACATTGCCAGAATGTAAACATTGCTTCTCCAATGTTAAATTTGTTTCTCATTTAAGGTAGAGAAACCAACTTTCCCCAGAATGCCGTGTCACCTTTGATTCTACAGGGTATATCGCCTAAAATTAATCCATTCAATCAAAGGCGTTGTCACATAACTACAATCCCAGATGCATTACCTAGGCAAACAAAAGTTCAATTTACATAATGGCCACCTTTGGTCTTCACCACGGCCTTCAATATTCCCACAGGCTTGTACCTTTATCAGTTTGACCCAAAGCCTCTTCAGAATGGACTAGATGGAAATTTTCATCCAATGGGGAATACTTAAGGTTGCTTCAAGTGAGCGTTTTAAATCTTACCGCTAGCGGTAAAACAGGGCCGTTGGCTGTGCTGAGTTGGCCAGCCCATTTTGGCGAATCCAAGTTTTTCGCATTT
>CM021319.1:3577766-3597174 GCA_010645155.1 Tigriopus japonicus
GATTTTTTAATACCGCTACAAGGAATGGGATTCCCTGTAAAGAGAGTTAATGATTAATATAGTTTATAAAATTACCGTTTATATGAAATTTGATCTGCCAATGAGTTACTGTTGGCAGATCTGTCCAACCCTTGAAAAGTGGGTTGGTCAGGAATAGTATTTAGAAATTTGTCCAATCCTGCCTTAAATGCTGTTAGAGGATCAGCTCCTACATATTCCCGACGAAGACTAATGGGTATCAAATTGAACAGTGAAGGAGCCCGATAAAGAAGAGAGGAGGACTTCATTGTTCGAACTAGTCTCGATTCCCTTGGATTTGGAGGTGCTCTCAAAAGGCAAGTAAAACCTCTACGATTGCTACAACTGATCTCAAATCCTGGGTTAGGACAGAGCCCATGAATGCTCTTGAAAACATACAGTATCAGATACCTTTCATACCTTCTCTGAGTACTGTACAGGCCTAACTTCTGGAGCCTCTCCCAATACGAGAGCTCTCTCATTCCTGTGATGTTCCTAGTAAAACATCTTTGAACCTGCTCGACCTTTTGCAAACCTGCCGAACTCATTGGAGCCCAAATAGGTGAGGCATATTCAAGATGCGGTTGAACAATCGACTAGTACTGAGTTAGCATCGTAATACTATCTCTGGACTTAAAAGTGCGATAGATCCAGCCGCACGTTTGAAATGCCTTCCCCACTTTCAAGTGGATATGCTCATCGAACTTCACATCATCTTGGATGACAACTCCTAAATCCTTCATGGACGATCCCTGCTCAATATCACAACCTCCATTGTCTTTGAGTGGAACATCTTTTTTGGACGTCCCATACGTCATTGTGCGGATTTTCATCCCGTTTTAATCCATGTTATTCTTTGCAACCCACGAATAGACTTTCTTCAAGTCATCAACTAAACTTTTTGAGTCCTGGCCACTCCTTCCACAAACTAATTTTGTGTCATCAGCATATGAAGAAATACTGGCTTTTGTTCTAAACTTCTGGAGAGGAGGCAAAGCCCTTCATCAGCAAAATGCAAGCCTTTAAAAACTGCAAATGCATTTTTTCGCTTTTTGGATGCTTTTGCAATTGTTGGCCATTTTGCGATCTTGATTGAAAAATAACATGAAAAAGTCCTGTGTTGAAGTTAACGACGTGTGTCCAGTGAAAAGCAGGAAAAAAAATATCCAGCCAAGAACCACTGAATTTCTCTGGACTTGGAGGCTAAAGAAAGGAATTATGATTTCCAGTAGGAAGAAATCAATTACGTTCTTTTGCAAATAAGACCTTGCATATGATAAGCAGGATACGTATTTCAAATTTCAGCTCAGTTGAACGTCGGAGTCAAAAGTTATGCTCTCTCAAAATTCAGTGCAAACCCTACCAAGAATGAATGGACTAACCCTTTTCTGGTAATTGCTTTACCTCAAAAGGGCGAACTCATTTATTCTATGCTGTCTTCAGAACACAAGTTTGAGAAGGCAATACTTTTCACTCCGGCATTCGATTGACCTGAAAATTGAAATATGTTGTCTACTTACAACAAGCAAAGTCTTGTTTGTAGCAGAACGCTATAGAATAAACCAAGGGTTTGCAAACTAATTTAGCAATGGGCAAAAGTGGCCGGACCATTGGCGCTCGCGGGCCACACCATCCAAAACGGCAAATAATTTCAAGTATAAAATTCTACAATCTACTTACCCTACATATGCATAATTCATCTTATGTATTTTATAATACTCTCGCAGGCCACGCGAAATCACCTCGCGGGCCAGGGCTTGCACACCCCTGGAATAAACCCTTCTTGATATCATAATTCTCATCGTTAGCCTCTCACTCCAGAAATTCAGTGCTTCTTGATCCAGCATAGTTCATTCCAACGTTCAAATATTAAGGTACTATAACTAGGGCTCGGATAAAGTTGTCAAATGCAACTTGTGCAAAAAATTGCAACGTTTGGCCATTTTAATCAAAATTAGGAACTTGTTTTTTTCTACAACAAACACCAACTTGGGCATTTTTTGCCTCTATCACTGAAATTCTGCGGGATTTTGTTCGAAATATGAATTTGATACGTACTTTTTCAGGACCTTTTCAAAGTATGTATGTTTTCTTAAATCTTAGAATAATTGCAAGCAAACCTGCGTTCTTAAGGAGGCAAAGGTTAAAGAAAAGACAAAATTAAGACTACAAACTTTCCCCCAGAATTGAGACAAATCTTTGGCCAAGTTTGATATTTTTATTTAAAAAGTGACATTTTTAGGCCAGAAAATAGCGAATTTTTAGCAACTTTCGTTGGAAGTAGTCCAACTTTTAACAAAAAATATTGCAACTTTAGGACTAAAAAACTGCACCTTTAGGACTGAAAACTGCAACTTCAGGCCCAAAATAACAACTTTGTTTAAACAATAATTATAACAATTGGTGATATTGAAAGTGTAAAGAGTAGTTCATTCACAAGACTAATAAAAGCTAAACATAAAACTTCAACTTGATTTAACTCACACTTAATTCTCAACCCAGTATTCATATCTAATAACCACAACTCTGATACTTTATTTATTTCTGCTATAAAAATCAAATTTGTCGTACAAAACAATTAAAATGGTTTAAAATCGTGTGGAAGACTCCTCCACTTGGGATGGGTGACACCGGAAGGTTGAAACCGACACCGACACCGGAAGGTTGAAACCGACACCGACACCGGAAGGTTGAAACCGAAACCGACACCGGTGTCGAAGTTTCCCATTGACACCGTGGTGTCGATGCCGCTGGTGTCGACGCCAACACCGACACCAAGAACGACACCAACACCAGTAATTCATATTAGAATTTGGGGTTTAGAAATCATCATCCTAAGTCTTATCAAATACAAGTTCCACCCTTTCGGTAGCCCATAACCTCAAATGAAGGGTAAGCAACATAACTTTCCCGTTTGGAATTTCTAACAAGTAGGGTCCAGAATTATACTTTTTCGTCGAATTTCCCAAACTTTTCTAATATTTTGGTTGTTTAGAGGAAAAAATATCTTTTCTAAAATTATTTAGGCCAAATAAGAATGTCACAAAAATTGAGCAAAATGAACGAGTTAATCGCATAAGGGTGAATCCAAAATGAACCAAAGATTCCAAAATGTCAGCAAACAGGCATTTACACTAAAATTAAAAATTCTGAACTTGAATTACCATCATATTTGCAAAAAATGTTGCATCTATTGGGGAAATTGAAAATTCTATTGTTAAATCCGGTTTGTGTTAAGTGTGCCTCCAGCAAAAACTAATTAGATTTTAATTGCCAAACACATATTTGATAGATTGATGTACACACACAAAATAGCCAAATAGTGGCTTTGTATTAAATATTTATGAATATATGGCTCTTTTTCCAAATATTTGGTTTCTTTTGAAGAAAATGTGTATCAAAAACTTTGCCACTTTTTAGCAAATGGTTTTCTGGGACCTGCTTATGACATTGTGGAAACTAATGGGCTCGAAATGGTTTCATGGTGTTTTTGAGCTGGAGAAGCCATTTAAGAAATGACAAATGCTTTGGAGACCCATGGGGATGTTGAGTATCAATAGTCTATTCTTCTGCTTAATGCATGAGCAAATTTTTATTGAAATTCCCCTAAAACGTACTTAAACTAAAGTGTTTTAACATTTTATTTTCATTTTATTGTTAAATATCCTAATCAACAACCCTATCTACATTATTGTCATTTTAGGTAAACCTTTAATAAATGTCATTGAAAAAAATTATCAAATTGTGATTTGATAGTTTGGTTGAAGTGTTACTGAAATATGAAAGGAGAAAGTTCCATAACTTTTCTAGGTCAATAAAAAATAGGTTTACATTTTCCAATACCCTCCCTGGGATATGATAAATCTTTGCTTTGCAAGCCTTAAAATTTAATTTGGCGGGATTTACGGAACTTTTGAAAAAAACTTACAAAACCTTTAAAATGTCGACACTGACACCGAAATCCAAAAAAGCCGGTGTCAGTGTCGACACCTCGACACCGACACCGGCTTCTCACCCACCCCTATCCTCCACTACTCTTACACACAAAATGAAAACCTTCAAAAGCGTATTTTGTTATGGTCGTTGACTGTTCTTGTTCTGGGTGGGGTCTTATAACTGAAATAATAAAACTTAAAACCAAAGCCAACCAAAATCCCAGAATGGGTCCCTCCTGCTCTAATTCAACTGAAGTACATGAGAATATTTTCTCGCAAAAGGACAAATGAAGTGATTCAAATTTCCCTTTAAAACAATGTTCTGACACTAGACCAGTGCTGCCAGGTCCCTCTGGTAGCCATACGCAAAAGCCTCTGCCACAATGTGCCAAACGGGGCCAAAATATGCCAGATTCCCAGCACAAAATATGCCAGACTATTGATATATAAGTCGTTCTGAAGTCAACAAAATATGCGCATTTTTTGCCGTTTTGTCTGTTTGCAATTGAAAGTTCGTCAATTACATGGCCATAAATTTACGTAATTACAATTACTTGGCCCAAAAATATACTTAATTACAATTACCTGGCCCAAAAATGTAATTGATTACAATTACTTGGCCCAAAAATGTAATTTATTACAATTACTTGGCCCAAAAATGTAACTAATTACAATTACTTGGCCCAAAAATGTAATTAATTACAATTACAATTACTTGGCCAAAAAATGTAATTAATTACATTATTGTAAATGTAATGTAATTATTATATTACAAATTGAAATTATGTAATTGTAATTACAATTACTCCCCATCCATGCATCACTGGTAGAGAGTCGTTCCACTGAAAACTCGTGTGATCATGCAGAAATCAAAAACAGTCAAACATACCCGTAATAGTTGAAAAACTTTCAAAAATACCCGAAATAGTTGAAAAACCTTCAAAAATATCCGGAGTAGTTGAAAACCCTCAAAAATACCCGGAATGGTTGAAAATAGTCAAAGAAACAAAAAATCATGCGTTTTAATCCATGTTATTCTTTGCAACCCACGAATAGACTTTCTCCAAGTCATCAACTAAACTTTTTGAGTCCTGGCCACTCCTTCCACAAACTTATTTTGTGTCATCAGCAAATGAAGAAATACTGGATTTTGTACTAAACCTCTGGAGGGGAGCAATAAAGAGAATAAACAGGAGTGGACCTATTCTTGAACCTTGTTGAACACCTGAGTGGAACACCTGACGTGATATCATACATGCCACTAAATGATCCTGCAACTTTAACCATTTGCTTCCTATCAGTCATGAAACTATCAATCCAATTCAGGACCTTACCCTGGATCTCAAACTCTTTGAGTTGATCGAGCAAAAGGCCATGACCTACCTTATCAACTGCCTTGGCAAAGTCAAGATAGACTATTTGCATTTTGCTTGGCATTTTCGAGACTTTTTGGGAAAATGAGCAAAAAACCGTGATTTTCAAGAGTGGTTTAGGGATCAAATTTAATTTTCAGAAATAGTTTTTGGAAATTTCATTTAAATATGGATACAAAAACAAGTGATTATTCCATCTCGTAATTTTAATTTGATTTTTCTGATTCAAACTTTTTAAGATTCTGCTGATGTGGTAGCTTGACTAACAAAGCCCCCTCTCTACTCTGTGTAAGGATTGCAAGTTTACGCACCTTAATAACTGACAGATATCAACAGGGGAGATATTTTTTGCGAAATATAGTCATTTTTTTAATCTAAGTTCGAAAAATGGAATTGATAGTTTTGGAACTGAATTATGAAAAGCATAAATTTTTGGATATTGTTGCGCTCGCTCACAGGTCTCTTCTCTGAAGTCTTTTCACATCCACAGGCAGAAAAAATCAAAGATAAGTTAAGAAAGCCCCATAAATCTAGATTCGACAACCCAGACCTTAAAATCCTAAAGCAGAACAATAGATTATGATAACATATAAAAACATAGCTCTGACTATGAGTTGCTCATTTTGACAACAAAGGAGGGCACCCAAGCAAAATGTGTTCAGGGCCTGCTTAATTGTGCGGTAGTCATCTAGGTGACAAGAATGTTGGGTTTCTTTAAAATCGTCCATAGCCCAAAATGAACACAATACACCCTGACACGAAAGTTGTGTCGTCGTCATACTTTGAGCCTAAAAATGACGGCAATGTGTGGACACTTAAGCGCAATCAAACCACCCATGTGCCCCAACAAGTGGCTAGACTATTCTTGGATTAGTTAGGATGTAATTTGAGGGCAAATAGGTGACAAATTATTCCTGGAACAGCAATTGTCAAATTGATGTCCGGCGTTTTCTTTTTGCACGTTTCCATCTGCCTTTAAACCGCTGTGAAAAAGCAGTGACTGGTGGGAATCAAATTTTTTCTCGGTTTTGGAGAAAGGAGACTAGTTTTGGAACATATCTAACAAAAAATAACGGGAAATATTACTGTCCGTCTTAATTCAAGAGCTCATGGAATCTCAACCGTTCATCAAAATTTTAGGCAAAGGGATGACACCTGAAAAAGTGCGGAAAAACGTTGAGCCGTCCACACTTTCCAATTTGGTCGATAGCATCCCAAATATCATTTCCGAGGAAGAAGAGACTGGTTGGGGACACATTGGGTGTCAAGTCGTTCAAATCTATTCTTGTGAAATGAATACATTTTGGTTCAAAATTACGACAAAACTTTCATGTCAGGGTGTACTCATCAAATCGATCCAACATTTCCACGGTGTATTGTCTGACGAAAAATCAAATCATCGACTCAAAAATTATCGATTTTGATAAATTTGGAATAACAGGGCAAATTTTTACGTTCCCTGAGAGAGCCAAATTTGATCATTAGGCTTGCCAAGAAGCACAGAAATCATGGAGTGGGAGGCTAACAATGAGTATTATGATTTCCAGCACAAACGAACCATTTGCGTTCTTCTGCAAATGAGACCTAGCTTGCATTGAGAAGAACACGTATTTCAAATTTCAGCCCAATCGAATGCTAGAGTGAAAATTAATGCCTTCTCAAACTTATGTACTGAAGAGAGCATAGAATAAATGAACTCGCCCTTTTGTGGTAAAACGATTACTACAAAAGTGCTAGTTCATTCATTCTCGGTAGGATTTGCACTGAACTTTGAGTGAGCATAACTTTTGTCTCTGACGTTCGATTGAGCTGAAAATTGAGATACGTATTCTTGTCCACATATGCAAGGTCTCATTTGCAGAAGAACGTATTGAATTGTTCTTACTGGAAATCATTATACTCATTGCTAGCCTTCCACTCCATGATTCCAGTGCTTATTGGGCTTGCCGAAATTGGGTAACATGGACCCAAATCAAACTTACTCGTGTAGGTTACACTGAGGACAGTCTAGTCGCCCTTTTAGCACTATGACTTTGTTTAATCAGCTTGCCATCAAAAATGATTGATGAATTGAATAATTTGGGATAATTCCTGCCTAACCTGAAGAGTTAGAATAATGTTTGACACTATTTTGTACTATCTCTATTGCGCAAATGGGAATACCTGAAATGGCAGCTGATCAAACCGATGTTTTAAAAATGTGTCAAGTCGAAAAATCTTTCCACAAGGCACTTGAAAAATTCGATCATGAGACTAAAATAATAATGGATCACCTCATTTGCACCGCGAAAATACTTCAATGAAGCATATTAACAATGACTTTGTATTTTATTGATCTCCCATCAATATAAAGCATGAAACGCAGCCCAAGAAGTATGGTCTGATTGCTGATTCCCTTCGGGATTGTCTGAAATGCTAAAATGTCAATGGAAAGATTTGTCTTGAAAAAATGGGAATTGCAGTATTCATCTCGCTGCCATTACAGTTTGACTATCACTTTCAATCCAATGATTGCATTGATTGGGGATCAAGT
Source organism: Tigriopus japonicus (assembly GCA_010645155.1). Classification (NCBI taxonomy): domain Eukaryota; kingdom Metazoa; phylum Arthropoda; class Copepoda; order Harpacticoida; family Harpacticidae; genus Tigriopus; species Tigriopus japonicus. The sequence continues at coordinate 3,585,626 of CM021319.1, forward strand.
AACGCCACAAATTTCACCAACAGATTTGCACTCTAAGTTATTAAACATTCCATTTCTCTCGTTCACATATTTCCATACGGCTAATCAAATAGAATTGCTTTTAACGATTCAAGCAATGGTTGGTGAATGAGAGGAAACCTGGAGTCATTGAAACACAAAAACAGCCTGTTTTTAATAATTCCATTTTGATCCGAATCAACATGTGAAAACCGCTTTTAGACCAACTCAGGGGTCTTCAAGATCATCTAAAGCAGGGGTCGGCAACTGCTTTTTGGTCAAGGCCCACCAATTTGACAACGTGCTGTCAAGGACCCACCTGATAGACGTTGGTCCAGGGGCCCACAAAATGGTGCCTCCATTTTTGAGACGCTTGTTGATGATGGAACAGGACAGGAGTCGGGACTCACGAGACTCCTGAGCAAGGTTTCCAGGTATTTGATGGCATTTGTCGCCTAATTTGCTCCCAAAATTCGCCACCTCAGTTCAAAAATCGCCACATTTTCGCCAAAAAACTTTTTAATTGTTCACTTGTGCTGATGCAATCCTGGAGGGTAACCTTAATTGGTGGATTCTTTACTCGATGCGATTTGTTGAAAGTTTCAGGTCTTTGTAAAAAACACATATTATTGAATAAAAAGCATTTCCGTCACATTGACTTCCCCCAATGAAGAAGTTTAATTGAAGGTAACAATAATCGCCACTAGATGGAGCCAAAACATGGGCAAATTCTCTTGATTTCAGATCTATCCTCGACTTAAACTTGTTGCCAAAATTGCAGCTTCAATCTTAAAGTGTATTTCTCTTCATATTTCGAGTCTTTAAGAGCTCAGCTACGATATTGTTGTGTTCAAAAATCAAAAAGCCATCCTGATTAATCACAAATTAAGGCCAAAGACCAAGCAGAAGCAGTGACCCATTTCTCCCTCAAGGTGGTGCTGATTGTTCTTTTTCTCTTTGATTGAAGCTCAACTTTGCTTCCTTAAGAAGGCTTGATCTGATGGCGAATTGTTCATTTTGAGAACAAGAGAGGGCACACAAGTAGAATATGTTGAGGCATAGACGTCCACGGTTAAGGACATGCAAAATCATGTGAGAGTCATCTAGGTGAAGTGAATGTTGGTTTTCTTTAAAATCGTTCATAGGCTTGTTTTGTTAAGATTACACTTTACATTTTACATCGCAGATCGAGATACACCTCGAAGTCCCAAATACAAATTTTCCATTGGTAAGTAGGGATTTCTACGCAAGCCATGTAAAACATGTCGTGTAACTGCTCCTTTAATCTCCCATAGAATGCAATTTGCGCTTGAAATTGAAATCAGAGAAAGGCTAACAAACGAAATTTTGAAATTGGACTTTTTTAGAATTGTTAACGAAAGAAAAACATTTAGTCAGATGTAGTACATCCATACACCTTCTTTATCTAAAATGGTAATGCCATGACTTATGCCCAGTATTTTGACCATGAGGTAGCATGTGCACTATTTAAACTAAAAACTTAAGTAACTAAAATATGCGTGAACCTCCAAAATGTAAAATTACTTTCTGTTATCTTTCGAATTCCTAGGATTAGAAGTTGACCAACAGAGGATTCTGCCTTGCTCAAAATAAAATAATTAAATTGCATGGAATTCAATTTCTCAAAATTCCCCAACTGAACGTCTGAGCAGAGGCTGCCATGTATTACGTTTTCCTTGACTAGATGAAGAAAAATGAGAATCCAGGCGGACCTGCATGGGAATACTACAGGCTAATAGTGTTATAAATAGGGACAGGAAGTTTAGACGAATAAAACTGTCAAAATAGACGAAAAAAGACGAACAAAAGTACCTGATTAGACGAATAAAGACGAATAAAATTGCTCGATTAGACGAAAAAAGACGAATAAAAGGCTACATTAGACGAAAAAAGACGAAAAAAACTAACTTACACGACAAAAAAGACTAATGAGTTGCCGGTCACGAGGATAAAAAGAGGATTAAAACTGCTGCCCATGAAGTAGACCTAATGTGTGGCCCAATAGAGGACATTAAACCAAGCTTGAAAAATTCACCAATAGATGGGAAGGTTGGGCCAGTAAAGAGAAAAGACTACATCTCTAGAAAAGACTTGTGAGCTTAGTGCTTAGTACTTGGCCACTCTTTCACGCCGTCTATTGGCAAATTTTTCAAGCTTGGTTTAAAATCCTCTATTGAGGGGAACAGCTACCCCCTTGTGCAAAACGGCAAAATCTATAAAATTAACGAACGGAAAAGTGCCAAATGATCAAGAAATGGTCAATGGTCAACCGTCCTTATTTCAACATTTTCAATAGAGTAATATTTAGCAGCAGGTTTGCTGACACATTAGTTGTTTGCATAGTCAGATAGCCTTTCATTCCAATAGTGGTGACCTTTTCTTTCTGCGTCTGTCAGGAAACTCTACAAGTTAAAATACAAGTGTGGATCATATTTTGCTCGTGCAATAACGCAACTGAAAATCAAACTATTACTTTGGCCCAAGTTTTGGAGTTGAACTTTTTAAAAAAGTGTCTATTTGCTTTAAAATTTGAGAAAAAAAATCAAAAAATCATTTTTTTGACTAATTAGACGAAAAAAGTTGAGTGTAATTGCCGGATTAGACGAAAAAAGACGAATAAAATCCAAATTAGACGAATAAATTTATCGCGACGAATAAGAGTAAAAAAGACGAATAAAGACGAAAAAAGACGAATAAGTTTATTCGTCTAAAGTTCCTGTCCCTAGTTATAAACTTACCACGGCACAATGCACCGTGGAAATGTCGTTAACAAAAAGTATCATGCATATATAAATTTAAGTATAAGAGCAACCCGACATGCTTGGACAAATAGTTCATGCATAAACCTCGCTATTGCTGGACTGAGATGGTAGCTTCAAAATTGATCATGTTTGCTCCCAATCAAGAGATTATTTTAAATTGTACTGGAGCTGTGGTTTATGAAACAAGGAATTTTTCTTCAAATTTTATCGCTCAATCGAACGACGGAGTCAAAAGTTGAGCTTCCTTGAAGTTCAGGCAAGCAAAGAACCACTGAATTTCACTTAACTGGGAGGTTAACGCAAATTATCATGATTTCCAGTAGGAACGAATCAATTACGTTCTTCTGCAAAAGAGACCTTGCATATGTTGACTTGAATACGCTTCTCAATTTTCAGCTCAATCGAACGTCGGAGTCAAAAGTTATACGCCTTTTAAATTCAGCAAGCAATTGTTGCAAGATGCTTGCAACAATTGCTCTTGCTTTTGTTGGTACAACAAGAGGTAGAACGAGTTCATTTTCCGCCTACCCTTGCCCAAAAAGCACTGAATTTCTAGAATATGAGGCTAACGGTGTTGAAATATGATTTCCAAAAGGATTAATTCAATTGCATTCTTCTGCAAGTGAGACCTTACTTGTATTCAGTAGACGACGTATTTCAATTTTCAGCTCAGAGAGAGAGAGAGAGAGAATTTATTACTAAGAAGTCAGATGACTTTTTTTTTTTAATAATGAGTTAAGGATCAAACTGATACGTTTAGGTTTATGCATGTTTCGAATGTGTTGTCCTGAATCTGGTTTGTGTCTTATTTTTTTAATGTGGCAGTGTGCTGACAAATTTTCGGACTTCTCTCTTGTAGTTTTCTTTTGATGATGCATCTCTCAGTCCTTGGTGGGCCTTGTTCCAGAGAAGCACACCCTATGCCCAGAATGCTGGGCAAAATCGAAGGAATCGAATCTCAATCGAATGCTGGAGTGAAAAGTTGTGCCTTCTCAAACTTATGTTCTGAAGATAGCAAAGAATGAATGAACTAGCCCTTTGCCTTGCAAATTCATTATACTGGCGGGCCGTGAGATAGACTTAAAAGCATATCAGATTTGTGTATCTCCAGGCCTTTAGAGGAACGTTTGGACTTCATTTTCAACGAAAAATCAAACCTGCATGATTTTTGTCTATGTCAGACCGCAAAATACCAACGTGTGTATCTGAGCTTGTGCTCAAACTTTACGTGTACGAGATCAAGACGACACCAAATAATCGTCTTGCCCCTAATCACGAATGTTTAGATCAAAGTCGGACAGGGTCAGGAAAGTGCTATTTCCCAATCCACCTCTTCCAATCTTGGTCAACCAATCCCTGGACAAAAGCTTAGTGCCCCCTTGGGGACGTGGAAGTGTATTCTCTGGCCGGAATTATTGTGTTCGGGCGTTGAATTAGAAAGAGATTGGGTATCAAGACAATGGAATCTAGCGGGTCACTTGCTTTACAGGTTAAAGACCGAGTTTAGAAAACCCATAACCTCAGAAAACACCAACCGTTATTCATCCTCACGGAGAAATCGCAAAGAACTATCCTCTCGCTCCAAAATTTTCCACAATGCTGCTTTAACAGACTTCTCTAGGGCTTCATACACTCCGCCACAATGAGGTGCTCCAGGTGGCGGTACTTCCCATTCCAAAATCATGTTTGCCATCATTATCTTTTCTTGGCTGCAACAAGGTTTGTGCCATTTCATGTTGCGTGGTCGAAAGATGAACGGCTCTTGTTGTCAGAGAACTAAAAAAGAGGCAGCACCATCTTTTATCCAATTTGTTCCTTGAGACAAGAACGACATATGGTCCGAAGCATAGAGGTGGTCCGAAGTAATTAACTGAAGTATGTAAGAATTGAGGGACCGGATAATCCAGCTTCTTGTGCGGGAGATCGGCCATAACTTAATTCATGAGTCTTGCAGTCGCTTTCCTGCACACTTCACAGCAAAACTCTTGCCTTTTTACAAATTCCCTGGCCATTAAGGGCCTAGAAGTTGTGAACAATTCCAAATCTAGTGGAACCTAGCCCTTTAATCCTCCTATCTGTGTTGGTCAGCTAGGTCAAAGTGCAGAAGAACAGAGGGGTAATCAAAAATAGTGATATCATGTTTTGAACCAGGAGTGCTGCGAGTTTTGACTCTGAAGTTTATCATTGTTAAAAAGGGTAGATTGTATTGAACTTTTTTGAAAAGACCTAAACAAGAACCAATTTGGCAACATTCGAACTAGTTTGATTTTGAGTTCCATCGATGGTTATAAAAATGGATTTCGAGCTGGTAGTGCTGCCATATTTTATGGTATATAAGGTCTATTGCTTGTTGAAAAGTTTAGTTGTGGTCAGTTTTTTGTATGGGCCCTACAATTCATCTGATTGGCTGGATCATAACAGAGCAACTGAATGTAGTCCCTTAGCCACTGATCAGTTGATGAGTGGAATGTTCTTTCCTGACTGACATGGGCATGCAAACGTTTTCCTACTTTTTGGTCACACACCAGGATTTACTAATTCTGAAACAACAGAACACTGACACCTCTAATGAGTAGGGATGGGCAAAAAGTGCAAATCAAAAGAAGCTTTTGGTTACTAAAAATTGCACAAAAATCAGCCCAAAATGGTAAAATAAAATGCAGAAAAAAGTCAAAAGCGCAAATAAAAACCAAAAAAGCGCAAATAAAATTTAAAAAAATTCGGAGAAAAACTGAAATTTCTGAAACAAAAAGCTTCAGATACTTTCTAGTAATCTGCTTGTTATTTTTCAATCTTGAAGAGGAATATTTAGAATTCGAAGTAGGAGTAATCAATACTATGCAGCCTACGCTGGGTGCTGAAAATCAGATTTAGTTTTCAAATTTGAAAAAAAAATCTTCCAAAAGTAAACATTTCAAAGAAAAAATAGCAAACCAGAGTGGCCACGCGTACTTGCGCGTTCTTAAAAGTACCGAGTGTAAGTGCTTCCCCAGACGGCGTAGGTTCGAATCCTGCGGGGGGGTCGGATTGAAGCTGTCGGGAGAAATCCTTAATTTACAGGGAATCACATTCCTTATAGCGGTAATAAAAAATCCGCAAAAAAAAAAGTTTCGAAAAAGAAACTCTTTTTGTACTACCATTTGAGCCAGAGAAGTCTGCCTTGTTTATTGCTGAAACTGGCCATGCTTTGTGAGAAGACAAATATATTTCCCAAGAATATTGTAAAAAGCTTGCCCTAAAAAGTGGAAGGTACAAATGAAAGCGCGCAAGACATGTTTTCTATGCCAAATCCTGCAATTGTGCATATAAATGCCTGTAAATTGAGCAGCTTAGTATAATTTGCGACAAGCAAAGCTCCCCAATTCTATGGGGAACAACTTTACCTTTATTAAATTACCTAAACCTATATAAGTTTAGGCCCAGGGAAAAAGTTATATACCTAAAAACCTATTAATTATAACATTTTTTAACAAACTATTTAACCCATATTTAGAGACCATTTAGTTACCTTATGAATTCAAATTGAATAAAAATTCATTCACCAACAGCTGAGTTATTTGTCTTTGAATGGTCCATTTTTGACCCCAAAGCCGAAAAACGCTACAGTTGTATGAAAAAAGAAATTCCCAAAGATTTCACATAGCTTTTCAATATTGCAAAAATAAATGAATTTTTTTGAGTTTTAAAACTTATGTCAAAATAGCTCAAAATAAGAAAAAAAATTCATTTAAAATGCATTTAAAATACATTTTCCCATAAAAAATCTTTTGCAGTATCAAAGACACTCAAAGTTGGGTAAAACTTAAAAGTTTTGAAAAAAATCAGTTAATGTTTCAAGTTTCGCCTTTATTCCATTTTGAACATGGTCCTTCTAGAAATCCTAATTTTGGATATGAATCTGTTAGACATATTTATTTGTAATTTTGGCACAACACACATCATAGCGTACTCTAAATAATTATGAAATATGCTTTCCAAAAATCTTGTTTAAGTGCATTTTAAGTGCACTTAGATCAGTTCAGTGTCAAGTGGGCTTTAAAAACGATTCCGAATCCGAATCCGAAAAATCTTGCCTGAATCCGAACTAATCCAAATCTGATGGGATCCGAAAAGTCGGATTCGATGCACAGCTCCACTTCATAACATAAAAGTCACAAGAGCAGCTTGAAAAATACGAAAAACCCTTAAACTGTCTTAATTCTTACGAGCCTCTTACTGTTGCCCAAAGGGGACGGTATATCGCCCTCCTTGCTTTGCCAAACAAGCCTTTTCTGGTTTCATCTAAAGCACTATGTAAAAACAGGGTACGGTCATAAAGTGCGCCACCTAGTGGATTTCATGCGGCAACAGCTCGCAGTTCCCATGATACATATATTTTTGAAGATTGCAACGGTCAACCATCAGTTTTAGACAAACTAAAGTGCCTCAAATGTTGACTGAATGATTTTGATGAACCTGTCGTGGTTTTTGTTTGAAATTATTGGTAAAATCCCTTTCAAATTGGCATGGAAACCTGACTACTGAAAAGGTAATTCAGGCATGATCTATGCCAAAATTCATCAGAAAAACACTTAAGGTTCTATTTGAAGTTCCACAATCAACATTTTAGGCACTTTAGTTTGCCCAAAAAAGATGAATGACCATTGCAATCTTCAAAAATATGTGTATTGTGGGAACTGCGAGCTGTTGCCGCATGAAATCCGCTAGATGACGCACTTGATGATCGTACTTATCTGTTATTCTTGTTAACTCTATATTAGTTTCATCCAACCGCAATATATTTTTTGAATAGATCACTGGATAGTACAATAGGTTTGTACTTCAGTCTTTTTCCTTTGAGTGGGTTGCAGATTTTTTATTACTGATGCAAAGAATGGGATTCCCTGACAAACAGTTAATCATTAACGTTATTTCATGAAATATAAATATAAAATCAACATTTATATGATATTTGGCATACCAACGTTTCCTTTTGGCAGATCTGTATAACCCTTGAATTTTTTTTTTTTTTTTTTGGGGGGGGCGGATTTTTCAATACCGCTACAAGGAATGGGATTCCCTGTAAAGAGAGTTAATCATTATTATATTTTCAATAATTATTGTTTATATGAAATTTGATCTACCAATGAGTTACTGTTGGCAGATCTATACAACCCTTGTATAGTGGGTTGGTCAGGAATAGTATTTAAGAATTTGTCCAATCCTGCCTTAAATGCTGTTAGAGGATCAGCTCCTACATATTCCCGACGAAGGCAAATAGGCAACAAATTGAACAATGAAGGAGCCCGATAAAGAAGTAAGGAGGACTTCATTGTTCGAATTAGCCTTGATTCCTTAGGATTTGGAGGTGCTCTCAGAGCGCACGTAAAACTTCTACGATCGCTACAACTGATCTCAAATCCTGGGTTAGGACAGAGCCCATGAATGCTCTTGAAAACAAACAGTATCAGATACCTTTCATACCTTCTCTGAATACTGTACAACCCTAACTTCTGGAGCCTCTCCCAGTATGAGAGCTCTCTCATTCCTGTGATGTTCCTAGTAAAACATCTTTGAATACTAGGAATAGTATTCAAAAATTTATCTAACCCTGCTTTAAAAGCCGTTAGAGGATCAGTTCCAACAAACTACCGACGAAGACTAATGGGCAAAAGACTAGCCATGAAGGAGCCTGATTAAGAGGAGAGGAGAACTCAATTGTTCGAACTAGCCTGGATTCCTTGGGATTTGGAGGTGCTTTCAGAGCACCAAAAACATCATCATCCAAATCAGAGCATCCGTAACCTCAGAAAGCCTCTACCGTCACTCTAGCTGACCTCAAATCTTGGGTTAGGACAAAGCCCATGAATGCTCTTAAAGACATACAATATCAGATACCTTTAATACCTTATTTGTACAGCCCTAACTTCTGGAGCCTCTCCCAGTACGAGAGCTCTCTCATTCCTGTGATGTTCCTAGTGAAACATCTTTGGACTTGCTCGACCTTTTGCAAACCTGCTGAACTCACTGGAGCCCAAATGGGGGAAACATATTCAAAATGCGGTTGAACAATCGACTTGTACAGAGTTAGCATCATAAAACTATCTCTGGACTTGAAAGTGCGATAGATCCAGCCGCACGTTTGAAATGCCTTCCCCACTTTCAACTAGATATACTCATCAAACTTTCCATCACCTTGGATAACAACTCCTAAATCTCTCATGGACGATCCCTGCTCAATATCACAACCTCCATTGTCTTTGAGTGGAACGTCTAATTTTGACGCTCCATACGTCATTGTGCGGAATTTCATCCCGTTTTAAGCCATGTTACTCTTTGCAACCCAAGAATAGACCTTCTCCAAGTCATCAACTAACCTTTTTGAGTCCTGGCCACTCCTTCCACGAACTTATTTTGTGTCATCAGCAAATCAAGAAATACTGGACTAAACCTCTGGAGAGGAGCAATAAAGAGAATAAACAGGAGTGGACCTATAAATGAACCTTGTGGAACACCTGAGTGGAACACCTGACGTAACATCATACATGCCACTAAATGATCCTGCAACCTTAACCTTTTGCTTCCAATCACTCATGAAACTATCAATCCAATTTAGGACCTTACCCTGGATCCCAAACTCTTTGAGTTGATTGAGCAAAAGGCCAGGATCTATCTCATCCATGGCCTTGGCAAAGTCAAGATATTCTACATCAACTGACTCGTGACTTTCAAGTCCCTCAATAATCTGCTCAATATGGTAAACCAGCTAGATTATTGTACTGAAATGAGCTCGAAACCCATGTTGTCCACAAGGAATTATATTATGGAATTCCAAATAATCTACAGGGTGCACCACGTAAAATCGTACATGAATAATTGGTAATTTGAGGGAACTGAGCTGTCGAATCAGAAAGCACTTGTTCCAAATGATGTTAATTAAAACAATATTTAACTGATCTTTTAATAAGTTATTCAACGTAGAGGACCTTGCTTTTAACCATGGTCTTGAATCTCTTCTCTGCACTTGAGCAAATGATCTGCACCTGCTCTGCTGGAATTATAGTCCATGCAGCTTTAAAGGCTGCAGCCAAGGAAGCCAAATCTTTTAAACCTTTCTTCCCCACTAGCGACCCTTAATAGAGACTGGCCGTCGTAGGCTAACACACTCTGCCGATGGTTCACATTGGTGATTGGTCAATAGCATTCAGTTGAACATTATTCAGCTTATTCTGACAAAGTTCAATAACAAAGCAGAGTACTTCTTCTTTGTTGATTTTGGAGTGCTTTGACTTGGTGATGGGATTGCCCAAATCATATTCCCCTCTGTCTACCAGTCTTTATAAACCCATTTTTTCCTTTAAAGAGTACCAAAAGGCAAGGCATCCCTGACTTTAGTGACTTCTGAGTCAGTGATATTTGCTCATAGACTAGAGCAAAGCACCCATTCTCCAAGCAGTGACCCTACCTTGCAACTTCCAGTGAAAAAACTTGCCCAAGCCCAGATTCCACTTCACTAAGATTTTTTTGTCAATCACCCAATTGTGAGACATTAATTGGCCTTTGTTTAAACTCCACACTGATTAATATTCACTTTTTGCATATCAGGTAAATACCTTAGGCACATATGCAGCAGGCTTGAGGATTTTCACTAACAAAACCGCACTATCAAATAGGCTAACTAGTTTAGACGTGTTTCTGATAAGGGAAGGTTTCCTTTAATCATGAACTTTGGCTTCCCGCATGTTGGATGACGTCACTGATTGTCCTTGTCAGTTGAGTATTCATAGATTTCATTAGCCAGTCTCTAGTAAGGGTCGCTATTCCCCACCTTCTTCTCCAGAATGGCCTAACAAGTAAAGTTCTTGGATTAAGATCTGAAGAAGCCTTGAAGCAATTGCCCTCTTAGACAATCCTTGGATAACCAATCTTTTTAGGAGCATCTTTCTTGGTTGCCTTTTTCTTGCTGAAATAGCGGAAGTCTCCAAATCCCCACAAAATAATAACAAGTGATTGGCCTATGAGCTGGATTTGGGGGTCTTCATGCTAAAATTGAAATTGGAGTTGCTGGCCTTTATCAATCCACTGTCCGATTTTAAGTGGGGCACCCTGTACAACTTGGACCTTATCTTCTTCTCAAAAACTTTTGCCATACCTGAGGTCAGTGAAATGGGCTTATCATTACTAGGATGCGACTTATCTCCACGCTTAAAAATTGGAACAACATGAGCTACCTTGAATGAGGAGGGAAACTTGTCCTGATCCAAGATGCGACGCATCAAGTAGGAGAAAACTAGGGCAAGAGTCCTTGAGCGTTTCATCAGAAACTGAGATGTCACACTATCGGGTCCAGGAGAGCTCGAGAGCTTTAAGTTCTTGATGGCTCCAAAAGCATTTTGATCTGTAACTACCAGATCCTCCATTTTTTTCCTGACTATCAATGCCAGTCTCATCAACAACATTACTAACGTCATGGTCTGCTTTTCTTACTCTATTTTGAATCGAAAATACACTCGAGAACTGATCTCCAAGCATATTGACCATAACCAGGGCAGTTACAGTAGTTCGTTCCTTTTTTCGCAAGAGGACCTGTAATGCCATTACATATTAAAAAATATGTAATAGTATCGACCAAAACACTCTAAAAGTACTCGTTACTAGTTACTTTTTCAAAGTTCACTGTTCTCTCTTTTATCGCTTTAAAAAGTCTAAAACTGAACTTTTAAAAGAAAAGAGTTCAAAGATCCAAATCAACAATTACTACCGATGTCTGATCATGATATCATTTGGGAA
>CM021319.1:3597258-3708042 GCA_010645155.1 Tigriopus japonicus
TTTGACTCTATACATCTAACCACGTTGGTCTCAGCACATAAAGCATGTTATGGAGACAAAAATGTCCCCATATAAATTTTTAGTTAAGTCGGTAGATTGTAGTAGACTTATTTATTTGCTGAATGAGTGTCCATTTTATAGTGCCATGAACGCAAATTCAGGAGAGGGCTTAATTAACCTCACATTGTAGAGGTTTCATGTGTTGTGCCGAAAGGAGTTGTGGGCACGGTTTGGGAGGAATACGTGTCGTTATCACGCGTTCTTGACATCCTTCGACAGGCATCTCCAACATTTCCCGATGAATTCATGAGGCGCTTTAGACTAGTCCTCTGCATTTTGTTAGTGTCATCCTTGGATGATTTCATGGAACTCATGGAAATTAGCTTGGTAAAAAGACGCAAGTTAACGCCACAATTACACCCAACCTCTAACACACTTTTCTCCCAAATTTAGATTTCTACCCAAATCGTGGCATCTCACGACATATCTTTCAACGTTATCAATCGATCAATTTGCACGTGAAAACACCCTAGCATGATACAAAGTTGTTACGTAATCATCCAACGTATTTGATAACTAAACAATTGAGCAGATATTTTATGTTTCGTTTTAGCCCTCTGTCGCCCAAAACCTTCTGTTCAGAGCCCGTTTGTTCCAACACAAATCGTCACTATAACTTCAAGTTTCACGTAATTTAGATCAAAGATTTAAATTAAGTGTAAAAGCCTCTGATCGCTTTCAGATGCGTGAAGACAAGATGGTTATTTAACACGGTGTCCATTAATATAAAACAGGGGTCGGAAACCACTTTTGGTTCAAGGCCCACCAAATTTGATAAAATGTTGGTAGATTTAGGGAGCCTATAAATTTGTGATCAAAGAGCTTTGGGCCAACCAAAGACCATGCTTGGGCCCACATGTGGGCCGCGGCCCACCGGTTGCCTACCCCTGATATAAAAGAACATAAGACAACAGAAATAGGATGAAATACGAGAGACATACCAATGCAATCGGTTCGAGATGGCGAAATGAACTGACAATTTCATAGAGCGCAACAAAAAGTTCGGCTGAAACAACGTTCTGAAAGAACAATTAGCATCTATTTTAAGTCAAAGATACATGTAGAGTAGTGGTGTAAGTCGCTTTGGAGGTGTTTGAAAGCCAGGGATTTTAATTTTCATCCCGGTTTGACAAGTCTGCACGTTTTAATTCTGAACCAAAAAATCATTTTTTTCTAGCTCAGCACCACTGATTTTCAAACGCTCATCTTGGCAAACTTGGCAGCGAAAGTGACTAAAGCCACTTTCAGCCACCGGGCAAAATTTTCAGCAGAAAAATGATAGAATTTTATGCGATAAAAGTGCAAGAAAATTGCAAAGCTTAGTATTCAAATAAGTGCGTTTTTTGTTTGAAGAAAACTCTATTCATCCAAATTCTCACTATCACAAACAAATGATCTATATTGAAATAACAGCTGTCAAAACAAGTCGTTTATTTTCAAAACAAAGGAATTTCTCAATATCATGTCAATAACAGAAATTGTCGCATTTTTGGAAAGGAAGCAATTGAATTGATTGTGGAAACTTCTATTTTTCGAATTTAAATGTGTTTTCGGGATTTTCACCTCTTTTCAACCTTTTCATAGTCACTCACTCACTCCAACATACTCATACTCCAACATTCACAAGATTTTTGGTCAGCTCCTACACTACCAATGATGTTGCCCGATGAAGAGAAAAGAGGAGTTTTCATTTGAAGAAAAGAAGAATTTCAGCGTTGCTGGATCAGCTGCAACGAGACTTTGCATCCGTTCATAATCACCCAATCGCCAGTTTGACCTCAAAGCGTTTGTGTTGGTCGTTCATTGTGATTTCTAACTACATTCGTTCCTTTTTCTCAAGCCTCCATTCGATCTCTCAAGTGGTATGTTTGGTGGGTATAAGTCATTTGTAATATGGGAATACAGAAAACTGGGAGACCATAGTGGTGTGTTGGTGTGCCTCCCTTAAAGCCTCTAGATGGTGTGTACGGTACGAAACCGCAAATTGCTTGGGAACACCGAGGTAGTTAGATAGATGGCTTGGCTCTGTGAGTGTGCGTATGAATGCATGTATGTGTTCGTGTCTGAGGGTACCGTAGATGGGTGGTAGGTCTTCTGTGATCCGTTTGTCGTACCGTACCAAGCTAATTAAAGGGAGGCAGATCTTGTGTTCGGGTTTTGCGCGCCGTGATCTCATTGGCTGAGAGCGTTTGACGAGGGCCGACGTCGTCCAATAGGGAAAATGGATGTGTTTCAGAAAAGAACTTGACGAGAACGAGTGCCAGATCACGCTACCTTAATGTAGTGTCTTATATTTTAAAAAGATGGAGAGCATCCATGGAGGCAAAAATGACCCCACTCCAGTGGATTATCTTCATCCCAGACCTAGTTTACAATTACCCACGTTAAATTTTTCGGTGCAGCAAGTGGCTACAGTGTGTGAAACTTTAGAAGAAAGTGGTGATATTGAGCGGCTAGGTCGGTTTTTATGGTCCTTGCCCGTGGCTCATCCGAACACAGAAGAGCTCAACAGTAATGAATCGGTCCTTCGAGCTAAGGCCATTGTGGCGTTTCATCTGGGAAACTTCAAGGAGCTCTACAGAATCCTCGAATCCACACGGTTCACTTCCAAGGACTCGCACCTCAAACTCCAGACCCTCTGGCTGGAGGCTCACTACCTGGAGGCCGAAAAGATGAGGGGACGGCCTTTGGGGCCTGTTGATAAGTACAGAGTGAGGAAAAAGTACCCTTTGCCCCGAACCATCTGGGACGGTGAGCAGAAGACCCATTGCTTCAAAGAACGGACACGTAGTTTACTCAGAGAGTGGTATCTCCAAGACCCGTATCCGAATCCGGGTAAAAAGCGAGAACTCGCCCAAGCCACAGGACTTACTCCAACCCAAGTGGGCAACTGGTTCAAAAACCGAAGACAGAGGGACAGAGCAGCGGCAGCGAAAAATAGGTAGGAACATGAGAGACAAGTATTGTATCTCCAATAACAACCTTTAAACCCTTCAAAGACGCATGCAACATCCAAAACATAAAAAGTTCATTTATACGGTGAAAATGAAAAAATGAAAAAATGAAAAAAATGGATCATATTTGACACTGATGGTATCGCTAGCAGCCTCTCACTTTTCCAGCAATTTACGGACTAAGTCTAAAAGACTGCAAAGCTATATTTTGCCCCGGGAATGGCTTGTTTCCCATATTGTGAAAAGCTGTATCACATCGAAATGTGGTTCTTTTTGTCTCAAGAGTCCCACATGAGTCATTTTTCTTTGCTGTAAACAGACTTCTAAAAAAAAACCAGACTTCTAAAAAGGTAGCATTCGAAAAACGAATGAAGGAAAATATATGCAATAAGAAATGACACCATTAGTGATTAGCGTTAAACTGCAAACTGCAAATTATTGCGTAATCAATGAAATTTTAGATATATGTTGCCATAACGTTAGTTATACGCTATTCAAGCTTTGAATCAAACTTTTTTTAATTGTTTGGATCAAGCTGTTGAACAAAAGTTCTTCATCTTTCAAAATTTGCAATGAAATCGAAGGGTAACACATTAATATTAGGACTCTGGAAATGCTCTTGGTCCAAATCCGATCAACCTGGCTTGAATTGTGAGGTCTCATTTCGATATTCTTGCAAAGTTATACATTACCAGTAAGGATAGACGTTCTGACAATGGCTCAAGCTACATTATAACCTTCTATGCTTACCATAGTTCTTGTGACGAGATTGGTTACAACTGCTGAAGATTTCAGGCTAAGATGTAAGATGTCTGGCAAATGTTGGCGAACGCAAAACAGCTTGCAATATTTTAAGGGTGATCAGTTGTAGGCTGTGAACAATATTTCTTGTTTTAATTTCAATAGGCTGACCCATAGACCACTGTATTACTGTATGCAGTAGCAAGGTCTTTGGCTGACCGCACATGCATGTGTTGAAGCCTGGCCTCGTTTCATTCGTAGGTCAAGACGAGCTTAATACAATGAAGTTTTCGAGAGCAGAGAACCCGAACCCTCAGTTTTCGTAGGGCGTTCGTACATTTTCCAATTGTTATGAACTTATGATTTTGTCGCTCAATCAGCTCATTCAAGGTCAATACAGCAATAACAAATGTAGCACCAAAGATTCCCTTAAGATCTCCAATGTATTTAAGGACAAAATGGTGATCAATGACTTTGAAAATCAGTTTATAATATTTTGCTTTCTCTCGTTTCCCCTCAGTCATTCTCAGCCATGACAGGGCTACGCAACCCCTGGCATGTTTCAATCTCTTTAATTGCATTTAATGCATTTTATTTGAGTTAGGGTTAATTTCAAGAAATTTCACGGACTTGTAAGAAGCAAAAGATGCAAAATGGTCGGCCAAGTAACTGGAAAGTGTACACGACTTGTGAAACTCCGAAATTAAAATTTGCGCATATAACACACGTTATGCTAAGTAGAGCAACAACTGCTTTGGTCGAAAACGTACGTCGTTGATAAATTATCTTCTTTTATGCCCAAAACTTTTATCTCATTTGACGTAAGAAACCTATGATCATAACATTGTATATTGTTGTTTTGAATCAACATTTAAAGAATTTACATTTTGTGTCTTGAATAATCCCATTTCAGTTATTCATAGAATGGATTCCTGTGAACAGACACAATAATACATCAAATAAAGTGACTAAATTTAACGCTTAACTTTAAGGTTAGAAACCACAAATCGACCAATCTTAGAAAAGAAAGGAAATGAATTTGATTTTTTTATCCCCTACAATTTGATTGGGGAAGTTTTTGTCATTTCAAATGAAATTCTAAAAGAAGATTCTTAGAAATCTCGAGACTTCATTCAAGCATGGGATGTTTTGTCATCAATATCAAAGTTTAGGTGAAATTGCGCACATGGCTCCACAACAACCGTCACGAAAACATTCGAAAGTATTTGTTGCATGCTCACAAATTGTGGAACCTTAGGGTTGTCCATTGTTAACTTGATCCATGCAATAGAAATGTCTTTACGTTTCGCAAGATAGGCTTGACTTCCAAGAGTGAGCAAAGAAGTGTGTTAATTATTTTTGAGTTGCACCTTCCCTACTTCCGAGAAGCTCGGTCTATCTAGCAAGCTTCCCTTTGCCTGTCCAAGCCAACCTCATCGCTTGCTAGTAGAGAGGTTCGTTCGTTCGTTCTTTGCCTCTAAATTCCTGCCTCATTGTATCCACGCTCTATGGTCTAGGCGCAAAAGAGAACAATGTGCACCAAACATGAATGAGACTGAATCATATTTCCATTGGACTATATTGAGACGCAGCTTGTCTTTTTTCTCCCCCATGCATTTGAAGATTTCTTCAATCAATTGGTATATCATAAAATTCGATTCACTCCTTACGCGAAAACGTCTGTTGAGGAACTAATACGATATGGATTTCACCAATGTACCAAAGATTTTTTCGAACAAAGAAGTAATATTTTTTTGTGGCGGAAGTAAAAGGTAGCGAGTGATAATTGCATATTGAAGATCTATGGGTGGATTTACTTTGCATTAGCTGATTGAGTGACAATATCATAACAATGTATACTGTCCATACTGCACTAACCAAGGGTTCGCGTTCTTTGGTCTTGAAAGTTCGTTCCAACAACTCGTCTTTACTTAAATACCCTAAGATACGTAGATATTGACCGCCGCAAGCTAACTCTCGGCTTTAATCTCACTGCCGATTTCCTGAGGTTGCGTGATCTATTTCTTTGCAACTGAAAGTAAGTTAGGTTGGATTACATTCTATTGTGTAAGATGAGGTTAGGTTTTAAGTTAGGTTAGGTTTGGTTTTAAAATGGAGTCACGCAACTTAAGATTTTTTCAATGTGAGATAGTAGGTAAGACAAGCTAACACACGCTGCCAATGTAGACATTTATGTAGATATACTTAGTCATAGACATGTATAGATGCAAGATACTCAGTTTTTTTCCGGACAATAGCTGAAAATGGGTTACGTGAATCAGTCCAAATTTTCCGAGGAACATTGATGCGCTTTGCAGGGTTGGTTCAAGCAACACGTTGTCATGTCTTCTGTCCAAACAATAAAATAAGGTTTGTTGCATCTAAAACTGTTGTTTTGAATTTGTGGCCCTCCATTTTTTATACAGAATACATAAGGCGTGATCATCCACTGATGTGATTTGAGGCAGGGCTAGACAAATTGCAAATGATTTTCATGATCAACCCTTTTTTCAAAGACTGGAGTGAACCAACCCTGAGAGTGTGTCCAATTTAATTATAAGCAGAAGCAAGTTTACTCCCAGAGACAAGGCTTGAGTTAAGAGAGCTTGCTGATGGTTGATTGCAACAGAGTGTTCCAAGTCAACTTCAAAAGTGGTCTACAAAATGGTAGGTGGGACTGGCTACTGATGCAAACAAATTGGCCATTTCTTTGTTTGTTTGTATATTTGTTTGGGTTTTCAGAATATTTGTTTGTTTGGGGTAAATTTGTACAATTCTCAAAATAAAACGGTGCTGCCGTCATGATTTGTGGTGATTAAGAAACAGAAGTATTTAAAGATCATATTTGCCACAGTTCTGTGTGCTCGTGAAAGAATTGATTGGTTTGAAAGAGATATTTCATACAACTGGAGTTCTTGGTTTTAACTGTAGATGGTTTTCAAGACCTTAACTTACTTTTGACCACTTTTCCTCTCCTAAGGGGTGTCACTTTTGGCAGCTCTGAGCGTTTGGCAGCCCTTTGCTGAGAGAACAAAACATTCAACATCTGTTGACTTCTTTTTCCGAATTGTTTGTTTTTTATTTCTGATTCGTATTTGTTTGGTATGCGGTCACTGTTTGTCTTTATTTGTTTTTTGCTATATTTGTTTGTTTCCCATCAGTATGACTGGCCCAGAATTTCGTATCTATCAATATCTGTGGATGTTTCACGCTGGTGATTGGTAAAGATCATTCAGTTGAACATTCAGCGGCTATTCAATTTCTGACTGAAATTCAATGACAAACCAGAGGTTCTTCTTTGAAGATTAAGTTGTCAATCACCCGATCGTGAGACATTCATGGGTGCTTGCTGAAACTCCAGTGATTAAAATTAACTTTTAAGATATCAGGCAAATGCTTTAGACACATTTGCAGCAGGCTTGAATTTTGTATACAGACCAAACTGCGCTATCAAATGAGCTAAATAGTTTAGATGTGTTTTTGCTAAGAAAAGGTTTCCTTTAATCATGAACTTTCACTTCCCGCATATTGAAAGATGTCACAGATGGTCCGCGTCGGTCGGGCATCCAAAGATTTTGCTGGCCTGTTTCTATACTAAGGTCGCTAGTCTTGACCAAGAACCACAGAATTTCTCTGGACTGGGAGGCTAACGAGAGGAATCATGATTTCCAGTAAGAACAATTTAATGACGTTGTTCTGCTAACGAGACCTTGCCTATGTTGACAAGCATGTATATTTCAAACTTCAGCTCAATCGGACGGCGGAGTCAAAAGTTCTGCTCTCTCAAAGTTCAGTGCAAATACGACCGATAATGAATGAACTAGTCATTGTCCGGTAATTGCTTTACCACAAAAGGGCGAACTTTTATTATGTACACTACTCTCATTACATAAGTTTGAGAAGACGTAACTTTTCACTTCTGCATTAGATTGAGCGGAAATTTAAAATACGTAGTCTGATGAATACAAGCCAGGTCTCGTTTACAGAAGACCGCAATTAAATGAATCCTACAGGAAATCATGGTTCTCATCGTTAGCCTCCCACTCCAGAAATTCAGTGCTTCTTGTTTTGACCTACGATTGAAAGCAAATCAGATTTTAACAAATTCATTTGCGGTCAGCCTGCTGAAATCAATTTGCGGTCAGCTTGTTGAAATCAAAGCAATATTTACTTTTCACAACTCTCAGCTTATCACCCAAAACTTTTTTAAGCTGTTTGCTTTTGCCCATAACATTTGGACAAATCCTTAGTGTGCCAGACTTTTTAGCTTACTTAAAATTTCCTTGTTTCTTGTCTGGTTTACATGCAAGTGAAGATTATTTTTTCTGATGAGCACCATCTTTTTTGATGGCATCAGTTTGTCGAAAATTTGAAGAATTTAAGGCTTTCCTTATTCCCATGGACCTTCCCAAGGAAAAATAAATCCTCCCATCCATCTTAATTGTAGTGGATAAGATTCTCAAACCGCCGTAATTCCATGCTTGAAAGTACCATCGACAGTTGAGATCCCATCCCTGTCTTGTATTTAAAACTCCCAAGTTCATACACTAGCACTCAATTTGTTATCCAACCGAGTTTATTGCTGATGTTTATGATTAGGGACGGGCAAAAAATGCGAAAAATACATGGTTGAAATAGTTGGGCTTGCATGATGGGATTTGGTAGACCAACATTTTTAGTTATCCTTTGTAGAATTCTAGACATGGATTAAATGTGTACTTTCATTTAGAATGCTCTTTTGCCTGACAAACAAATTAAAGAAAGAAATTTGAAGAATGAAGATTTTTTGTAATTTTTTTAAGCTCTCTGCACCACCAAAATTTTAGTTAAACTAACTTTGTTAAGTTAGTGTTTTTGGTCCATCAATCACTTTTGGTTTTGGTATCTAATTTTCCCTTAATTAATTTAAATTTTTGGTCATTTGGCTTCTGAATGTGTCCATTTTGGTCTCACATTGGTAATACCCACAAAGATGGAATACTTAATCATAATATAATCTAGAAACACTGACATTGTATATTTTTATGAACTTACTTTAAAATACTATCAAATATAACAGTAATTGTGAGAAATACCGATTGCGTCAAAGCTTTAAGCAACACTATTGTAGACATTGGTGTTTCCCAAGATGCCGCAAGCATCATTTAAACATTTTTGAAATGAAATTCCAAAATTTACATTCAAAGAAATTAAAATCGTCATAAACGGGGACAATTTCAGATCTTTTTGCAATCTTTGTTGCACTTTTAGCCATTTTTAACCACGTTTACTTGCTTAAAGTTACCCTGAAATTCAACAAGCTATCGAAATGTGTGATCAAAACTGAATGGACATTAAGCCAAACTTTCTCTTGTGAGACATGTCTAAGGGTATGTCTTAAAGTCGTAATCATTCTAAACTATTTTTTTTCTTTTGAAATCCAACTAGTTGTGACGGAAAGGCAACTCATAATCTTTAAATCAAAAGAAAGTCGGTATTTATTTTTTATAGATTGTCCCAAAAGGAACTTCCATTTCCATTTTTCCCATAATTTGTGCTTAATTGTTGGACTGTTTGAGTTTTGAGGCATTTTTTGGGTTTTTGACCATAATTTTGATTTTTCATATTGTTTTCGTGCACACTTGAAATATAGTTTATCGTTTGTATTTTGAAATTTCTTTAAATGCCAGATGATTTTTGAAGAGTATTTCAGTGCTTAGTAAATCAAAAGCATAGTTTGTGCTTAGTAACATGGAAGCATATTTTTGACCTTACTAACTCTAAAGCATATTTTGCCAGTTTCTTATCATGACACGGTTTTAACAGACACTTCAACGAATGTTATTTCGCTATCTCGACAAAGGCAATGCGTTTTTTCGTCTTTTCTGGCAATTGATAGAATATTTTAATGCCAACCAATTTTTGTTAATAACCATTTTGATTGTGTTGAGTTGTTTACCTTTGGCATGACATTTGATTTTAAAACCTCCTACATTTCAGTAAATGTAGTAGTGACTCTGGTACAAAATTGCATAAGGTTTTGATAGCTGGATTTGTTAACGCTGTTTTTCATATTGTAATGTATATTCAAAACAAAATGTCAACGGACCAGATTTCATCTCCTACTTGTCAGCTACTTGTTGGTTATGCTTAAGAATAAAAAATTTTGAAAGAAAAAAGAGATCAAGTTAACAATACAGAGAAAAAACAACAAGAATCCTAAAGCAAACCTTGAAAAAGCCTTTAATTTCAAAATAATCCACCATAATTTATGCTTTATTAGTTCATAAGTTTATAACCTTTCCAAATCTTATCTGCCGAATCAAAAGGTCTGATGATGGATAAATGGTCGACTTAAAGTGGAAAGGTATGTGGCATTTCCTGGGGAGAAGCATCTATTAATCTTTGAGAATTTAACGTGTCTTTGGTTGAACCATTACGTTAAACAAACTGCTTTAAGAAACATCACCGCATGCTGATTTACGTCATTTGATTGAATAAGGTCCGATTTTGGCCCCCTCATTTTGGTCCGTTTGATTGAGGAAATCAGTCCCAACGAACTCAGTTGCGAATTTCGGAGCCCACAAGCCTCCACAACATGGGTCGAATCCCACATATCCTATACCTTTTCAAATCTTCTTCCAAAAAGGGTGAAGAAATTCGTACGTAGACTCTCAATTCTCCGGTCAACACCAATCATAGTTCATAATATTGAGAAGTTTTCCATCAAGAGAAAAATTAAAACATGTGCCGGGGAGTTGCTAATTATTTCAAAATGATTTACGTAATCAAAATCTGTTTTCGGGGACATGTTCACTTTATCGAGAGCCTGCTGTATTATGTCCCATATGCCCACACGAAGGAAAAAAGAACAAGACTACTTGAATATGTTTAAGCTTCAATTTGAAATAATTTACTCCTGAAACAAGGAATAATTCTAAAGTCTATATGCATTGCACAATGAACATAGACTAACTGATTTTTGGGTACACGGTCTGCTCGATCCCTTTGGTGAATTGCTGTCATTTGATCAGCGTTAACAACAAGGCGGCGCTCGCAAGTACGCAGTTTCATTGCCGCTCTTTGCCGCCCCTTTTCACGTTACCGCGCAAACTGACTGAAATGCCCGGCTCAGGTTTTGGTTGCCAATGGTGGTTGCTAGCATTTAAAGACGGTTCAATGGTTTTGACTACAAAGAGTTAAATATTGAAGATGACAGTCAGCGGGAAGCCTTAGCCATCAGCACACCAATCGGCCGGTGTACGGTACGCACTACGCTATGTCTCACCCCTACTACCTCTGTTCTTCGTAGTTTTGTGAATTCCATTGGGTTTAATTATTTTTTATTAATTCCTTTCATTAAAGTTAATTTCATTCACAATCACTTTCTTTCACAATTTAAAAACCAAGGGTCAAACGATTTCTTGAACTTTTGCCGATGGTACAATGTCGCAAAGGTGGAAAATGTACTGGCAAGGCTCTTAAATGGGCGGAATAACGGTGAACAAGAAAAAAGAAACTAGAAACGTCCACTATTATTCATATTTTAAAAATTTAGAAGCCAAGGTTTGATAACCGATACTTGACGAAAAATTAGACATCGGCATCCTGGTCGATTTTTAGCATTTCAAGGTGTTAAAGGTGATGATGTGGTCTACAATCTCACAAAACACATACCAAGTAAATCAACCCCTTTGTAGTATCTTTTTGGACCAAGAAGTCTAGTTTATTCATACTATGCTCCCTTCTACAATAAGCTTCGGAGGGCCCGAAGTAAAAATGTATTTTTTGTAAACGATTGTAAATATGTGCCCAAAGCATAGTGCAATTGGGATCATGCGACTATGGCAAATCGTTCATGACTCATAAAAATTTTGTCGTAAGAATGAGACAGACGACCTTGCCGCTTATCTTTTGTTAACATATTTCCTTATCACTGTACAAAATATGCAAATAAAAGCCCTAAAAATGCATTCAAAAACTGCAACAAAACTGCCAAAAAATGCAAAAAGTGGGCAGTTGATGAACAAAGTTGATCAAAGTTGCATTTTTATTTTCTTCTTTTTCTAAAAATAGCACTGTTATGGAACAAAAGACTTGGGAAAACACTTCAACCCTTCAACACTTCATTTACTTTAAAGAAGTGTTCAACCTAACAAAATTTGGAACATTGAGGATCACAACAAAGCAAGAACATCCAACATTGTCGTTTTATTGAATATTTAACAAGGTGAAAAATTCTTGCAAACTTGGCTTTTAAAATGTACTATTTTTTGGGTCATTTATCCTTCATAATTGTAGCGCAGAGCAAGTAGAGAGAGTGAAGAGTGCTCAAGTGAAAAGTGGCAGTATGAATCTACAACCTATTAGGGGCACATGCAATTATTCATTAATAAACACTTATCATTACACCAATGACATGTTGATGCCATACTAGTAACATTTTGCCTTTGGGGTCTGAACCATGAACAAATAGCTATTCAAACATTAACTGTTGTACTGAAGCATTTTGATGTAGTGCATGCATGCATTTTGCTCTCATATCTGTTGTATGGAGCACAACTAAACTCCATTTAAACTTCACGACCAGCTTACACCATTAATGCATTTGGGAAGAGCCAAAACTCATAACATTTCATTAAATGTGCCAGAAATGTAACTAAATATTCTTTTGGAGGAGAAAGAAAAAAGTGTAAATTGGTAATCAACTTGGTATCTCAAGAGCCAGAAAGTGTATCTTTTTCCAAAAGTGAGCAAATAAATCAACAATTTTTTACAAAAACCGTCAAAAATACACGAAATTTCGATTAAACTTGCCAAAAACGGCAAAAATGCAAATAAATAAAAGATGAAGTAAAAGCATTTTCATGAAATTTGCAGCCCTACATCACCACATTTTCAATGTTTTGATATAAATAAAAATGAGTTTAGACGCAGTGGGCAAATTGGTCAGCTTTTAATTTTGAAGTGAATAACTTCAGTCGCATTAAGAAGGTAGTTTGAATGTGCTGTTTTGGTGTAAAATAAATTGTAAAAGAAACGTACAAACTGCATGATCGGTGTCCCAAAACCCAATTCAACACTTGTAAACTAAGTGTTGCACCAATTTTATCTGAGTTCTTTGATAGACTTGGTGACGGTTATCATTTCTGTTTTTGAGTGGAGAAACATTCACTTCTTTTCAATTACCAGTCTTGCTTTTAAAGCCGCTTTAAAAAGGCCTAAGGTTAGGCAAGAGCAATAAGTTTAAAAAGTGCGCCATTTAGTTTGTTCTTGTCGCAATTCCATTAAATATGTGACATCAACGAGGATACAGCAGTTTTGAGTAAGCTGAAGTGTTTTAACCGTTGAGGGACTCCAGAGAAAAAATAAAAATGTTTTCAGTTATATCATGGCATGGATCACAAGCCAATTCATAAATGATTTATTTCCTCAAATTATTCAAACTTTTTACGCCTTTCTTAGAGGAAATTTACCAATGGCAGTTCATATGTTTCTGACTGTACTCCTTTATTAGAGTGCACTAGGTTGGATCTCAATACTAGTTTAGCTAAACTTTACCACAATGGATTCTTCAGCCAGCACTATTTGCATAGTTACTTGAACTTACCTTCTGTTTCTTCTTTCAATTTTGTTACTTTCTGAGTCATTTTGAATGGTAAATCCTGAACAGTTGAGATTAAGAAGCTAAAACGTCTGTGCCGACCTTTTCTCCAAGCAAACATGAGATGGCAGTATCCGACGATACCATATTATACCATAATATATATATTCCTGTTGGACCAGGTTGTTTCAAACCCCATGATTGAAACTCTCGAGGACGGTTTTTGGCGACTGCACGTTTTTTTTTTTGCTTTTTCGCAATATCCCCAAATATCCAGTATCCCAAAATTATGTAACCTTGTGAACAAGTTCAAAGAGAATCTGAAAGTACTTAGCTTACTAATTATAGTACTCATTAAGGATATAAGGATATTTTTGGGGGAGTAGACGTGGTGTCGTGGTTAGCGCAGTTTTCTACAATGACAGAGGTCCCACGTTCAATTCTCCTCCCGGCCTTTCTCATGGAACTTTTAGACGCTGTTCCACACCTACAGACGGAGAATCTTTCTGAAACTGGCCTTGAAATTAACTAATGAAAAAATTTGGACAATGTGATGGCTGGGCGGTGGAGACTTAACCCTCCGACCCTAGCACCCACAATTGCAAAAATTGGAAGGCAAAAACAAGAAATGGGAAAACTCCTAGAGCGAACAAAACGTGATTTTCTCAAAACCAATAATCTATTGGATTATATATTTTCGTCCTTCGGTCAACAATCTTTATCCCATGACCTAATTTTTTAGCTGTGTTTCGGCTTTGTTTAATGGGTCTTCTAGTTGTCATTAAATGAAGGTAAGACTGTTGAATAGTCAAGGCTCAAATCATTCATTGCTTTAACTCAATTGCTTATTGGGCCCTGCTGTGAGCAGGATTGTTTCGCCGCTCATCGCAGTTCATTGGATGACCCACAACATTCATGTATGGATGAAATTGGCTTTTCGCCTCATGGATTTATGATTTATGGATTTTCGAGGCTTCTTTTCAATTATTTACCAAATGATCATTTTTATATATTGTTTAGAGATTCCATACCCCCCCAAGTTAAAGTAACTTTTTGGTGTTTTGATGTGCTTGGTACCCGTTTGATGGACTGAAAGCATCTGAGAGCCCAAAAAGCATGTTCCAATACTTTGATTTCAATAAAACTGTTCATCCATCTATTTATCGACAAATCAATCCATGGATGGTATTCTTCCAAAGTGAGGAGGATTTGAGGAGAAATTAGTCAAAGCTAGCTTCAAGCGCTGAGTAGATCAAAGCTAATGTCTACCGTTGCTTCATAATCTTCCATAAAAGCATTAATAGTATCAGCTTAGAAACCTTTGCTTTTTACATATACGTAGGTGAAAATTTTAAATTTGAGAAGGCTGCAATTCCCGTAATAAGTACAGTACTTAAGAGAGCAACTTAAGCGTTACTCTCGTAATCAATTCGGAGGATATTAATTACAAATGAACCACGAGAAATGTATAATTCTCAGCTAATTCACAACAATTTCACGTCTGAACTCTATCAAAACCATCGTAATCAAAACGATCATAAATCAGTTTGATGATCTGAGTAATTCGTACTTCTGAAATTCTTGTGGACACAATACATTTTACAAGAAAAATTAACTGATTATAAGATATATAGTCCTTGAACCAAAACCAGTGTTCAATTAAAAGATTCTGCATTGATGATAAGAAAAAAAATGTATGTTATCAATGTCACTGATGTGATCAATGATCTGTCGGTTCTCGGACAACTTTCTCCTGTTCGAGGCAGTCTTTATTCCTGGCATTTATCATCCTCTTGTTATCAGATTCAGATACTCATGATTTGCCCCAAAGAATAGCAAGTGCATAACAGGCGTCAATTATTGAAAGTTGCACCTTTCCACTCTCGAGTTGCACCTTCGTCCAGATGGGTTGCACCTTATCAACACTTGGGTTGCGCCTTTCCAGTCAAAAAGTTGCACCTTTCTATGTTTACGGTTGCATCCATGAGAAGTCATGGGGATCTGACTAGAGAAATCAGAACGCAAGTCCCATTTCAATCTTTTGATAGTAACGATCCTTTAACGAACAGCTGACTGGAAGGTCAAAGTACATAAAACTTGGAGGTCACCGTACTAACACAGCTCCCAGAATTGAACCCTGGCCCATTTTCGAACCTCTCAATATATGTACTTAAACATAAAATTTGTGTCATGAAGACATTCCACATATTTTCTATTGTATTGGTTGCGCTTAATTTTGCCAACAAGCTTTTTATGTCCAGTCCAAAAGGCTTAATATCTTTTCTCCATCATACCTTTCAGATTCAATCAAGGTTGCGGCGGTGACGATTCGAAAGATGGAGACCGTGTCGACTTGGGGAGTGATGATTCGGACTCGGAGCTAGATATCGAGGGCACCACGAACTTGTCCGATCATTCGAGTGAGGCCTCTCCGAAGGAACAGCTCGAAGCGAGCACCACAAAAGAAAATGAGTCTCAAAAGGATTGGTCCAAACCCGACCACCATCATCCACATCATCATTCAACGAGCAATCTCCACGGATTGTTCGTTCCTTTCTTCCCAAGTAATCACAATCTAGCCTATCCTTATCCCTTTCAGCAACATCTTTTTCTCAATAAGGATTGAGATTCAAGGCTTGATTTCCTAAAACCTAAACCTCTTCCTGTCTCTGTTTCCCGCAACCATCGTCATTATAATCTTCATCATCAACTCAAAACAACAATATCATCAATAACAAAAACCATCGCCAACAACACAACCACCATGCATTGTCTCCTTTTACTTGACTTTGTATAGCTAGTCAAATCATAAAAGTGATTTCTAAATATTGATGCCCATTTTAGTGAATAAATGAAAATACTTTTTTTTTGTTTGCATCAGCAATTTGCCGTTTCTTTGCAAGGAATGATGTAATGGAGCTTGTCTCATGTATGAATGTGAATTATATTGGTAACGTCAAGGTATCTGAAATTGCAAAACCCAAAACTTAAATAGTCATAAAGAGAGGAGGCAAGAAAAGTCATGCATTATTTTAATAAATGGGCGCAATTTCATGAAGAGCTTCAAAAGTAGCGCAACAAATCTAAATTTTTAAAAATGGATCAATGACAAGAAGTTTACCCATCCTCCATCATGAGCTTTAAATCAAGAAATATCTGGCCACCCTACTTTCTTAGGTAAAAAATGGCGGTGATGGACAGAGATGATATTATACTATTAGATACAAAGAATAAATATAGAACAAAAAAATGCTTCATAATGCTTTAGTGTTCGTATCGATCAAAAAACTTAAAATAAATTGCACTTATGAATTGTCGTCATCCCTTTAAGAGGGGGTGGCCATTTTTTTCATATTAGTAATTTTGTCTGATTGATAATCATTCAGTTGTACAAAACAACTACTACCTTTGCGAGAAACTGGATTCTTTTTTCAAGTAAACGTAAACAACCTCGGGGCCGCAATCACCACAATGCTCACATTATGGCCGTTGAAACTTTCAGAGGTAATTAAAAGTTTCGAGTAACGCCCACAACAACGTATTTTTGAGGGTGTCAAGGGGAAAAATAAAATAATATAGTCTCCAGCTAGGGTTGCTTCAATCCCGCCCGGTTGAAATTAATTGACATCTTCTCGTTTTTCTCTAAATGCCCCTTATTCGTCCCTCACAATTGCGCTTACCTTTACGTGAGTGAGTATGTGAGACTCAAATTCAACATTTTTTATTCTTGTGTTTCATGGAACTCTTGAAGAAGATTTGAATGATGGGGATATGTTATAAATAGGGCTCCGATTAAGTTGTTGCTTTTTTGGCAAAGTGCAGCGATTTTTTAACCCTAAAGTGGCAGTATTTTTGTATAAGAGTGCACTTAATTCGACGCAAGTTGCTATTTTTTGGCCTTAAAATATCACTTATTCACATAAACATGTCGGGCAAATTTGACCAAAGTTTTGCCTCAATTTTGGGCGAAAGTTTGTAGTCTTAATTTTGTTTTTTCTTTAAACTTTGGCTTCCTTAAGAACGCACTTTAGTTTTGCACACATTTTTCTAGAATTTGTCCTGGAAAAGTATATGTATTTCGCGCAAAATCTCGCAGAATTTCAATGATCGGGGCAAAAAACGCCACAAGTTGCTGTTTGTTGCGAAAAATCGAAAGGTGCTAATTTTGATTAAAATGACCAAAAGTTGCAATTTTTTGATTGGTGTAAAAATTGGTGCAAATTGCATTTAACAACTTTATCGAGCCCATATATGATCGTATTGCATGTCTTTGGATTGATGTTTAGAAAGATGCCAGCCTTAAAAAGGATAGGAAATGTTTAAAGAAGCAGAAAAAACACTTATGTCGCAAATCTGTAAAACCATACCACATACGTCTACCCCACGTATTTTGTGTGTTTTACTTACTGCACCCACTTATATAGTTCATTTTTATTTGACAATACTCTTTATTAGTCTAGTGATGGTTTAGTGCAAGATACCCACATAGAACTTCCTCATGTAAGCTCAAAAACACCACATCATGTTGGAAATTAATAGAACTCCCATGAGTTTCTTTCTTTTTTTTGCGGATTTTTTACTACCGCTACAAGGAATGCGATTCCCTGTAAATTGAAGGATTTCTCCCTACAACTTCAATCCGACCCTCAACTGGATTCGAACCTACGCCGTCTGGGGAAGCACTTACACTTGGCTCTTAAAAGAACACATTAGTACTCAAAATAGAAAGAGAAATCCACTTTAAAATGAAAGCTGCATTTTCTTGCAATAAGTTTAAGTTGAGGATAGGTCTGAAATCAAGAGAATTTGCCCCTGTTTTGGCTCCATCTAGAGGCGATTTTTGTAACCTTAAATTAAAATTCTTCATACGTAAGACTGGGAGGTCACAATACATAAAACTGGGAGGTCACCGCACAAATAAAGCTCCTAAAATTGCCAAAAAATTGTGTCCCTGATACAAAAGTTTGACATATTTTCAAACTTTTTCAATGTACATGGGGCAAGTAAAAACAGACAGTTTGTGTCATAAAGCAAGGATCACTGAAGACTTGGGTGCCTCTGCAATATATTGGCAAAAGTAGTTTTTCGAATTCTGGGCTAGCCAGAGAAAAATCAATCAAACTGGTTGTCTGACTGGCAATTCAAAGCTCACATGCCTAATTCTTGATCAACTTTATCGACTGAAATTTGTGTCAGTGAGAGTTATTTGAAGCATACAGGGCTGTACTTCTAATTTTCGTTGCACAAAATCGCGAAAACAACCATGATGAAATGAATTTTTAATTCATGCTTGATCTTGACTGTGTCTTAAAACAATTATTAAATATACAGTAGTAGCAAATCCACGATTAATTTCTCATACCACCAACAAGAGATGGTTGAATTCAATGAGGAGCAAGGACGTTGCGCCGTTGTGATGGCCCTTGTGAAGTCAAAGGCCAAAATAACCAACAGAGAGATTGCCAACACGCTTGGATTGTACATCTGATTCATTCAAAGGACCAGGAAGAGGTTAGAGGAGAAAAAGACCTTGGTTCAAAGATAGTATGTGGAGTGATCTTGAGTGATGACCATATCATGCCTCCACACATCACCGAAACACGGCTCAGGGTCAACACTGGCCTTTTATTTAAGGATGTGGTTATACGTATCACTAGGGCCCGGAAAAATATTTGCAAAAAAGTGTCAAAATATCCAATATATATTTTATTCAAAAGCCCTAGATATTTGCTAAATATTTGGAAAAAACGGATATTTATGAAATATTTTTTGACAATGCCATTATTTGGCATTTTTATCTGTGTGTACCAATATTCCAAAATTGTTTTTGGTGAATTTGATGCATTTGACCGTGTTTGGGGGCATACTTGACATGTAAGTGATTTAACAATATAATTTTCAATTTCCCTCAATAGATGGCGCAGTTTTTTTTCGTGTTTGTTGGTTTTTTGGTTGTGAATGTCTAATCTCAAAACAAATGCCATTTTGTAGAGATTTTTGCATTTTGGGTTCATTTTGGGTAAACCCTTTTGAGCATTGGTCATTCATTTATATTCCTCAATTTTGACTGAAATATTTTTTGTGACTCAAATATTAGAGAAAATATTTGTTTTTTCATTGAAACCGCCAAAATATTTAAAAAATCGAGCAAGAATGGAGAAATATTTATATCTTAAAAAATATTTCCGGTTCCCAGTAATCAGCCTTTATTTGTCCTGGGAATATCAATTAGCACATGCAGCTAGCTATTATGATGGACCTTATTTTGAATAAATGTATGCAGATGAGTTGATTGCATTTGTCAATTTGGTAGTAAATAGTACATAGATAAAGTTGCCTGAAACAGGTCGAACCCAAGAACCACAGTACAATGGAACCGACGTCTTGGGACCATGATGGCACCTGCGCGTACTCTTTTATCATAGTGCTCTAGGTATGGTTGTGAATGTCAAATATCAGTACAAATGCATTTTTGTACACATTTTGGTAGTTTTGACCGAGAAATATTTTCTAATTATTTTATTTTTTAGGAAAATATTTCCGGGTCCTAATAATGATATTGAAATTTGGAAATATTTTCATAATTACCACGTCTAACTTTATGTAATACATAAACATTTTTGACTATGAATAGCACACTAGCATTGGCAAAGGTGAACTGAAATTAAATTATTATTTGATAACACCTAGATATGTTTGCTCTAGGCAACATTTATTTCAAATTAAACATTGAACGCAACTGGTGAATAAATGTTGCCTAGAGCAAACATATCTAGGTGTTAGCAAATAATTGGACCTTCAAAATAAGGTCCATCATTATAACTAGCTGCATGTGCTAATTGATATTCCCAGGACAAATAAAGGCTGATTGCTGGGAACCGGAAATATTTTTTTAAAGATATAAATATTTTAAAAATATTTCTCTGTTTTTGCTGGTTTTTTAAATATTTTGGCTGTTTCAATGAAAAACATCTTTTCTACCGCTACAAGGAATGCGATTACCTGTAAATTGAAGGATTCCTCTCGACAGCTTCAATCCGTTTCCCACCAGGATTCGAACCTAAGCCGTCTGGGGAAGCATTTTTACTCGGCTCTTATACGAACGCATTAGTACGCGCGGCCACTCTGGTCCCCTTCATATTGTTGATTCGCAAAAGACTGTCCCAAGAAGCACCCTCAAATGACAAAAAATCGCAGCATCTGGAGAGCAGATTAGAGCTGTGCATCGGATCCGACAGGTCCTCCAAATCCAATCCGAACTGAATTTTCATAATCCGAACGAATCCGAAAAGTCGGATCCGATGCACAGCTCTAGTGCAGATTTGGAAAAAAAATAAACCTGCTCTTCACTTTGTTACGTTTAGATACCTCTCATACAGGGTTAGGCAGAATTAGTGAAACGTGGATATTGTGAAATAGAATAGAATAGTAGTGTATTTCATGAGCAGGAACATATGGATGGGATTAAGAAACTGAATTATTGTTGTATCCACGACTCAATTGTTCCGAGAAGATAACTCTTTACCAACAAGGTCAATAGGAAAGGATTGTTCTAAGAAGTTGGTTTGCATACAACATCCTATAACATAATGGAATATTACTTGTCATGTACCCTTCTGAGACAAACCATTGCCTTGAACGTCTTGATATCAATGCTACAACTTACACGAACCTATTCCTCCTCTTGACTATCTTCCTATGCTGCTTCAACTATAATCGAAAGTGATCCTTGTTAACCTTCTTGGCCTTTTCAAGATACAACCACAACTAAAGGGGACTAATTTTAGTCTTTAACCATCTTGTTCATGGATCAAGCCTGATTTCATGTAATTTTAAAGGTGGTAGCCTAGACCAAAGTGGGACCCTCTTTTTGCCACCTTGTCTAGGGTTCCCCGACAATATTCATGTATCCTGTTATGGTTTTAACCTATCATTTGAAATTGTGGCTCACACCAAGGGCCTTAATCATGATCTTGAATCTAATGTTTCACTAATTCTGCCTAACCCTGTACATCCCTAGTGATTTGAACGTGGTGGCAGTCAACTGGAAATGGGAAATTGGTGTTTGAAGAAATATGTTTTTTTTTAAGAACAACATGAATTTTGCCTCAATTTGAAGTACTTATCACAGATCTAAAACGTCAATTTCAAGTTCAAAATCAGTCACTTTCTACAATGAGGAGGGAGAAAAAAGGGTAAAAGGAGAAGTCAGGCGCCGTTGACTACTGGTGTGTACTGTTTCGAGTTAGATTTTTGGCAGAGTTTTGCCATTTTGGTTTATAGGGTCAAAAATCTGACCACAACTAAGCTTTACAACACTCCATAGACCTTATCTACCATAAAATATGGCAGCACTGCCAACTCGAAATCCATTTTACTATCAACGGAACTCGAAATCAAACTAGTTCGAGTGTTGCCAAATTGGTCCCCGTTTAGGTCTTTTATAACTTTCAATACAAACTGTCCCATTTAACAGCGATAAACTTCAGCGTCAAAACTGGCAGCACTCTTGGTTCGAAACACATCTCTACTAGTGATGTGACTTGGGCAAGTAATGAGTCATCACAGACACCCAAGAACAAGTTGCTGACAAGCATTACTTGGGCAATACACCAATACACTTGGCAAGCTCAAGGAACATTGGAAGATGAAGTTGCCGGCAGTTGATCTTTGAAGAGTTAAGATACTTGCAGTGTGACTTAAAAGAAAAAAATGTCAAGATGCATTTTCGATGATCTTTTGACCTTAATAATTTAGCAATAAATAGTGGAAGTGATACAAAAAATATTTCAATTTGCATAGCATTTGCAAAACCATGTTTTTTTTTGTTTCGGTTCTAGGCCACACATGAATGCACTTTTGAGGCTAATCAAGACCGAGATCTAGAAGTCACACTTCCGGAACAATCTCGTTTACTCAGAGTTGCCGGCATGAAAAAGTAAAATGCCAATTTTTTTTAGTATTCTCGAAATCTTTTGCATTTTCCCATGTGAGAATTTGAAGTGTGTAATTTTCTTAAAAATACATCCTTTCAAAGGTGTGGGCCCTTTTTAGCTGAATCAGCCTGGTTTAATGAGATTCGGATGGCAAGTTTATTCTTCATTCTTAGCAAATTTGGCAAACCTGTTAGCTAGGAAAAGTACTTGTACAGACACCCAAGCTATGCCAAGCTTCAGCAAGCCCAAGCACTGTGTCAGTACAGCTTGCCCAATCTCTTGTTTGCCCCCCATCACTAATCTCTACCGTTGACCAATGGAACAATGGATTACCGGTTTGTAGCCACTTTTTTAAATGTTGCACTAGGGCCTTGCTCATGGCATTTTTCGCTTGTCTTAGCTAGCCCTCTAGTCTTAGCTTGTAAAAGTGCGTGTAAGTGGTTCAGTTAAACTCTTGTGTTAAACCTATTGTCAAAATGAGTACAGAATTGACTAGGGTAGTGACATCTGTAAGTCATCAAACAATCATTCTCAAAATTTGTTGACAAAATGCTGGCTTTTTACGATCTAAAAAATTGGGTCCGATAGAGGTTGTGAACAATTCCAAATCTAGTGAAATCTAGCCCTTTTCTCCTCATATCTGTGCTGGTCAGCTAGGCCGAAGTGCAGAGGAACAGTAGGGTAGCCAAAATGAGAAGATAAGCAAGTGCTTGGTGGGGGGGTTTGTTAAACCTAGTCAAGAAATATATGCGTATAAATCTCTAAAAACAGTTACGTCAAGTGACTTTACTTAAAGCTAATGTTCTGGTTAGGATAATATACTTTTGCATACTTAAGATGACAATTGTAAAGTGAGTATCAATATGTGACCAATATGTGATTGACTTTGAGCTTTTACCTCCCTCTTGTTTGTCTCCACTTATGGGGGGAAATTGTTACACCGATATATTTAGTTCACATTCTCTATTGTACACTTGTAAATTGTGCAACTAATCATTGACTTGAAAAATGGGCAAGCCATTATTTTTGTCAAAATGCAAGTTCTCCTCACCGAGTTTAGATTATTTTCTTCAGGAGTTGGCCTTTAACATTGCAAATATTATATGAGATATATCTTATGTCTCATAAATACAATTTATGCACCTGCAAAGGAAGAGAGTCATGGCCAAAATCCAGCGGAGGGAGTTTCATTTTATTGGCGCCCCAAGGGCGTTGGCCCTTGGGGCAATGAGTCAATGATTTAGCTTCAAATTATGACTTGTTTACCCCGCGAGGTGTCATTTTAATCACTTGAGAGTGTGACGGCTTCGCCTTCATTGATTAGATTTTACGTATTTGATTAGAGTTGAAAGAAATGAAACAAACGTATTAAAATCAGTGTTACAAACTTTTTAGAGAAACTGAAACAAAATAGAAATTGTTCGTGCATGCTAATTTCTCAAAACATAATCTTTCCTGAATTTAGCTTTTTTTGAAAATCTCCATCAAAGAACGTTTGCTCGAACGCATGCCCGCGGATTGGAAGTGACTTGTTATTGACTCGGATTTCAGGTGGCTCCCTCTGAAAAGTACATTTTGCTCACTCTCGACTGAAGAGAGCAGCTCCCCCTATAATCACAGCAGAACCTTGAACTATTTTAGAGGGATTGAAGTATTGGTGGATTGGCTTTGCATTAGCTGATCGAGCGACAGTAGCAAAACAAAGAGAAAAACTGTTCACTGCTTGCAAGAAATAAGGGTTCGAGTTTTCGGTTCTTGAAAAAACTTGTTTCATCAAACTCAGCTCGTCTTCAACTACCATAGAGATGAGGTAGATTTCATAGCATAATGTGCGGTCACTCTTTGGAAATCAAAACAAGAAAAAGATGTTCACAGCTTACAGCTGTTGAACCTCAAAATTTTGGAAGCTGTTTTGAGTTTGTCAATAGAGCGTCTCTAGCAGTAATGATCTAAGCTTGACTGAGATGGGAGCTTCGGATGTGCAAAGTATCGCACATTTGAGATGTACTTGTTGCAAGATAATGGATGAGTGTAATCGAACAAATTCAGCTGGGGATTCTGGGGCCAAAATGGCTAGGGATGGGTCAGAACTAGGTTTGGACATTTCATACATACATACATACGTGAGGAAAAAATCTTATTTCAATTGATTGTCAAAATGAAGAAAACAAATTGTGCCCACGAATTTTGATTAATTTTTATGGAGGGTGAGTCTCAACTCTGACGCATCCTTAGCCATTTTGGTCCAAGAATCCCCAGCTGAATTCGTTCGATTACACTCATCCATTGAGTCATAGGGAAGTAAAGTAAGTTGTAGGTCAATAATATTTTGGGCTTGACCTCCTTAGGCTTGGAGGAAGTCATATAAAAGGAGAGGTCCGGCAATAAAGTAAGTAAAATTCATTGCTACTTCTTGATTTTGGAATATTATTTATTTCATTTCATGTCCACTCAAGACACCAGTCTGGTGTAAAAAGAGTTTAGGATTTTGAGATATGAGAATTTATAATTGAGATTGGAGATAATAGAATGATTTTAAAACACACAGTCTCACTGAATACAATGATGTGTCAAAGGTCGTCCAGGTGAGTTTTCTTCATGGCTTGCTTGAAGTTTTTTATGGTCTTTGCTTTGCGATGATTTATATTTAGCTTGTTCCACATGGGAACCACACGAAGTGCATAAAAATGTCTTCGAACATTGAGTCGCCAAGGTGGTTTCCATAAGAATCCGGCATGCGAGGTTCGGGTGGGTCTTTTTGCTCTCTCTTCTACGTATTGAAATTATGAGCCTAAAGTCTAATGTAAAGTAATGTAATTGAACATTGATAAATACCTGCTTTTCACAAATCCTGATAATAAAAAAGATACGTCTGTTATTGCGGGGTCTGAAGGGAAGAACTAAATTTCATGTCAGATTTTTTTATAGAAATACTGAATATTGTGTGTGTCCAGTGTCAAATCGAAAGATACTTTTGATTTCCTTGACCAGGAAGTTTCACGATGCTGTCTTACTTTTTTCATCTTATGCATAGCGCAATAGAAGGCCAGGTATTTTTTTTTAGACAAAGTCAGAAGGCGTGGGAGACTTAAAGAAACCGCCTAGTCACCCTGATCGAGCCTCCCGGCGAAGCCCATTTGGCCAGCTGTGGGTGACTTCGCAAATGGCGCTCCGATCACCTCAAGCGCGCCTCTAACGGTCATTGACGCAACTCGAGAGGTCGCCCATACCAGCAGCCTTGCTAGGATGAGCGAGATCACCCTTACTTGTTTAGAGTAGGATGTTTTTAGTCCGCTGCGAACGCTAGCTACCGTCAAGTTTCCCTCGGTCTTCCGAGGCATAGATATACTAACATTGCTGTATACAGAAGAGGATGAAAAGACAGCTGTTTGTTGTTGCTTTTGACAGCCCAAAGCGGGCCCAAGGAGTGAACGATAGGGAAGTGTTATGCGCTCACTATTCAATACTTTATACTAAATCAGTGGATAGTCTAGAGATCATTCTGGTATGTGTATCCGTCTCTTAGAGATCATTAAATGCACCCCACTCTTGAAGAGTGAAGAAAATAGTGTACCATGAAGGTGATTTGTTATTTTCTGCATTTTGCATGAACAATCATTCGAAGGGAATTATCAACAACTCAATCCTTGATGACCCTCATATGACCCCCATGAAATGTTCAATCTTGCGCTTCCTCTCTGTTTGGCCCGTCAAAATGTTGATATTTGGCATCTAAAAGATTTCAAGAATTTCAGATAATATAATGTTGACTGAAAATGATGTTTTTTATGGGGAAGCGTGTGGAAACTGTGGCTGTGAGCTTCATTGGCAATGGCATAGCCACAGTTTTTCAAAATGACCCCATCTTTCTATGAAACTTTATGGGAGTATATTAAACCCATCATGTGTATTATTGAATATCATGGCATCATTATTCAATTAAATGGCGGGAAGAGGAAGGCTACCCTAGGCTGCAACTTCATTCTTAAGTTATGCTTGTTATCAACAACATTTTTGGCGCGTCTTTCGGCAATTTATTTCAAATTCGCCGCAGAGCCGCACCCGTTTTAGGGTCGTTTTGGGCTACGCGTTCGCTGAAGTTCGAGTCCCGTGGTGAGCGGCTCCCGTCCGAGGCCATCTCAGGAAGGAAGGGAGTGCAGCTGGTGATCAGCCCATCAGCCGGGCAGCCATTAGGCCAGCTTGAGGTCCGTCCGTGTTTTTCAGCCATGCTACCGCTATTGGCTTCTCCCGCTGCTGCTGGCTTACCGTATTCATCCTCCCGAGTCCGATTCCTCCCGTTCGTATTTTCTTCTTCTTCTTCTTCTTGGCTCCATGCGTGTGTATATTTGTATGTTAGCCAGTATGTGTGTCTGTACTACGGAGGCATACTAGGTCCGTCCGTCCGTCCGTGTGTGTGTGTGCATGGGTCCTCCGTCCCTACCATACCTACATACGACATACATCATAGCTACCCCGCTTGGGACGTACACACATACGTCGTCGTATGGGAAGTGAATGGTGAGAACTTGTGTGAAGGCGGTCGGTGGTTTCGTGTGCAGGCGTGAGTGCGGCTCGCTCGCGTTTCTCCTCTTCCGGAAAGTTGTCCGGCCTCAGCCTCCTTAGCCATTGAGGGATGATTGCCCCGCCCTCTCAACTTTTCACTTCTACGGACTGACCGCTCTTTTGGGCCGACTTTGGCCTCAAAGTCCTCCTCTTTCTTCCGCTTCTCCGTCTCCGTGTGGTCCATGGCCTCCTGAACGAGTGCTGGCTAGATACAAAGAAAAGAGGTGCTAATTTCGAGCCAGATCTGTTGCGATCGTCGGTTGGAGGTGGGTGGTCCGGATGCGGCCCCGCTAGTCCGCCTTCCTCCGTGTGGGCGAGTGGGTAGGCCATTCTTCTATCCATCCATTCATCCATCCAGCTAGCCAGCGCGGAGGCTCTCGATCGCGTTCATGGATTCGTGTGCCGCGAGTGGGTCCAGCGCCACCCATGTCTTGATGCCGCCGCAGAATGGATTGCCGTCGCCCTCGCATCATCGAGCCCCGCCTCCTCAATCTTCGTATCAGCCGGTTCACGCCCCCAACGCCGCCCAATCCGAAATACCCGGCCTAATGTGGCCGCCGCATCACAATACCGGGGGTGGCGGCTTAGGTTTAATCGATCCGTCGTCGGAAACTGCGAGTTTAACGAGTGGCGTCCCCGGCGGTACGCGACCCACCGGCCTCATGTTGCATTCTCAAGTGACGCCCGTGTCCAGTTTGGGCTTGAGTGGCACGAATTCGTTGTCGGGCGGAAGTGGCTCGGATGGCGGCATGATGTCGGTCTCGTCGGGCGGTCCCGTGTCGGGGGGAGGACACAATCACGGCGGCAGTGAAGGCCTGGATCGGCTGCCACCCTCGTCTATGTTAACCTCTTTCACGTCGCCCAATTTGGCGTTGGAACTGCCTTTGGTGTACGCCTCACCCGCCATTGGTTCGCACTCGCGTTTGATGTCCGTGGGCCTGAGCTCGTCGGCCGCGCATCATGGTCCGCCTGAGGCCCTCTTTTCTATGAGCGGTGTCCCACCGGGCGCCTCAATCGGTCGGCTAAACTCGGGTCTGGACCCTCGCCAACCCAAGCCTCACTATCCCACGTTGGCCGCTCATCCGGGTGGGTCATCCGGTCCGCTTTTGAATCTCCACTCAGTGATGGCCCCCGTCTCGTCTTCCGTGTCCGGACTCTCGGCCGTGCCTTCCACATCAGTGGCGCATTCGTCCTCCGCCCTCGATATGATTAGTGGCATGACTTTGTTCAGTCCGGAAAAAGTGCGTCTCCCCCCGGCGGAGGCTATGGTGGGCTCGACCGCTCATTCTCTAATAGCCCATCATTTTCACGAGTGCGTCCCCAATGCCAATCGTGGGCCTCGCACCATGAGTGGTCACGGTCTGACCTTAAATCCGCCACCTCCGGGTGGGTCGGACAAGCCCCGTCAATTCCGCGATCCTCGCTCGGCGCCTCTTCGGAAATTGTCAGTGGATCTGATCAAAACCTATAAGCACATCAACGAGGTTTACTATGCTAAGAAGAAACGGCGGGCTCAGCAGGCTCAGGTTGAGGACTCGACTCATCATCGGAAGAAGGAGCGCAAGCTATACAATGACGGATTTGACGATGAGCATCATGACTACATTATCAAAACGCACGAGCGATTTCTTGACCGATACGAGATCGACTCGCTAATCGGAAAAGGTTCGTTCGGCCAAGTTGTGAAGGCCTTCGACCACGAGGAGCGATGTCACGTGGCCATCAAGATCATCAAGAACAAGAAGCCCTTCCTGATTCAAGCTCAGATCGAAGTCCGTCTTTTAGAGACTCTCAATCGAACCGATTGTGAAGACAAATACCACGTGGTGAAACTTAAGCACCATTTCATGTGGAGAAATCATTTGTGTTTAGTGTTCGAACTGTTATCCTATAATCTCTACGACTTGCTCAGGAACACAAACTTTCGCGGGGTATCGCTGAACTTGACGCGAAAATTTGCTCAGCAAATCACCACCGCTCTCCTGTTCCTGTCTTGGCCGGAGTTGAAAATCATCCACTGTGATCTAAAGCCAGAGAACATCCTTCTCTGCAATCCCAAGCGGTCTGCCATCAAGATTGTCGACTTTGGCTCGTCGTGTCAATTGGGGCAACGCATTTACCAGTACATCCAATCGCGGTTCTACCGCTCGCCGGAAGTTCTGTTGGGAATTCCCTACGACCTCTCCATCGATATGTGGTCCCTCGGCTGCATTCTCGTCGAGATGCACACGGGAGAACCGCTCTTCTCAGGAGCCAATGAAGTGGACCAAATGAACAAGATCGTGGAGGTGCTTGGCATCCCTCCCAAGTACATCCTAGATAAAGCCCCCAAAGCCAAAAAATTCTTCCAGAGGCTTCCGGACGGATCGCATACGCTTATTGTGTCAAAAGATGGAAAGAAATATCGCGCTCCGACTTCGAGGAAGCTTCACGATATCATCGGCGTCGAAAGTGGTGGACCTGGAGGAAGGCGGATAGGCGAACCGGGGCACAGCGTGGGAGATTATCTCAAATTCAAAGACCTCATCCTGAGAATGCTCGACTACGATCCCAAAGCCAGGATTACGCCCTACTATGCCTTGCAACATAATTTCTTCAAGCGCTCCCCAGATGATAACTCGGGTACTTGGGGCGCCCCATGAACACCACGTCAAAGTTAGCTGAATTATTCGGGACCGAGCGACGCACCGATCAACCTTAAGAAGAAGAAGAAGAAAAGAATAAATGACAGATCCGTCCACATAGTGCGGCGAAAGTGATATTGGAACCGTTTTTGAACCCGTTTCCTCTCACTCGCTCCAATATTTGTTCCCCCTAACTCTCAACGAAATTGGCTCAACATCATTGTCTGTGCGACGAGTCAGAGGAAAACTTTGTGCAAACATCAAGTTTTCGCGAGTGCTCCGGCAAAACGAACAATTATTGTCAACAAACTTATAATTAGTATAACTACTACTACGACGTCGATTACTACTACTACTATTACAACTACCACCACCAACAACAAC
Source organism: Tigriopus japonicus (assembly GCA_010645155.1). Lineage (NCBI taxonomy): Eukaryota > Metazoa > Arthropoda > Copepoda > Harpacticoida > Harpacticidae > Tigriopus > Tigriopus japonicus. Next base: position 3,627,104 of record CM021319.1, read on the forward strand.
ACAACTATTACTCTCGCTGCTAAAGCTACTATCATTATCACCATCACCTCTATTCCTCGTCCGCCGGATGTTTGGGCTCAGTTGCCCATACTCATCAGTCTTGCCAAGTACGTGGCTCAACTAGTGACATTCATTGATACCGATTAACTATCAAGGACTCTCATATTAAATGGAGTGAATTTTCCATATTTGTTTTGTACTGAAACTGATTAGAAGAAAAAAATCCGTTATCCAATAAAGCAAAATAACCTCCAAGACTCAAAGGTATCTGATATATCAACAACTCACTTATCTGAAATTGGTTGGACTACTTAGGACTACTTATCTCCTGCTTATGAAGGCAACTCTTCAAAATCTAATTTGTGCAGTACTAGTCTGCCCTTGATAGTAAAAGGCTTTGCCTTCAGACACAAAAATCAAGGTCTCAAGATCTAGTGGTTTGAAAGTAGTGTAATATTAAAGCTTGGGTGTGTATTGTAACATGAGCTATTGGTTACAGAGCTCTCAAGAGTGAAATCATGAGTTGTGACCTCTTGCGCGCCCAGCGTCCAGACCTATATTTCCCCTCCCTCCAATTTAAGTTGAACTTAGATTCATTTTGATTTTTGTGAAGAATGCCTAAATCTGGCCAAACCGATCTTCCAAATGACTGTTTAGAAGTACAAGTTTCAATTAACCTTGTTATAGGGAATACAGAGATTGCTCTTGAAAAATAATGGATCTTTCTCCTTTCATATTTCAGTAGCCCTTCAATCAAACTATCAAAGCATAATTTGACAATTTTGTTCGATGAAATGAACAAAAAAAAAAAAATGAAAAAGATTTACCTAAAATGACAATATTGTAGATAAGGTCTTCCATTAAAAAATTTCACAACAAAGTGAAGAGAAATGTTAAAATACTTCTGCTAAATTATGGTTTTGGGGAATTTGAATAAAAAAATTTGCTCATGCATTAAGCAAAAAAATAAACTATTGATACTCAACATCACTATGGGTCTCCAAAGCATTTGTCATTTCAAAAATCCAGTTCAAAAACACTGAGAAACGATTTCGAGCCCATTAGTTTCCACAATGTCATAAGCAGGGCCCGGAAAAACTTGCTAAAAAGTGGCAAAATATTTGATATATATTTTCTTCAAAACCCAAAAAATATGTGGAAAAAGAGCCAAATATTTATAAATATCAATTACAAAGCCATTATTTGGCTATTTTGTTTGTGTACACCAATCTACCAAATATGTGTTTGGAAATTAGAATCCAATGAGTGGAAGTGATTACCATATCATTTTACGGACCTGCTGCTGCTAGCAGTGTAGGCTTGCCAAAAAAATCTCAGTTTTCAAGGGTCAGATTTTCGAAAAATGTTGCATTTAAGGGCAATGGTATGGTTGAGAAGTATTGCAAAGTAATTTGAAAACAAATGGAGAAATTGGAAGCCTTCAATTAAACAAATTATTTATTTTTAGGTTTAGTTGCCCTAGGAACCAATCTCCTCTGGCCATCTTGTTATTCAAAGTCGGGCATTCCTAATTTCAAAGTTCGGAAGAACCCTCTCAACTCATGTAGCGAAATTTTAGATAAAAGCAACAAAACATACTTTTTTGCTAAAGCAATGTCAAGATTGCTATTTCAACTTCAAGTTGTGCAGATAGGACAAGCATTGTTGCAATTACAAGGCCTAAACCTTCGTTTTAGTTACCTCGCACGCTCATCAGAAACACAGGTCTTCCAGACTTTTTTTCCCGCCAAAAATGATGACGTCACTAGTAATTGCTGTAGTTGTTAATAAAGGCACACTTGACACCAAAAGGATCTAACAATAGAATTTTCAATTTTTCCCAAAAGATGCCACATTTTTTGCGAATATGGTGGTAGTTCTGGTTGCAAATTTTTAATTTTTGTATAAATGCCTGTTTGCTGGCATTTTGGAATCTTTTGGTTTATGTTGGATTAACCCTATTGTGATTAACTCATTAATTTTGCTCATTTTTTGTGAAATATTTTTGGCCTCAATAATTTAAAAAATGTTTTTTCTTCAAAACAACCAAAATATTAGAAAAATAAAGAAAATTCGGGGAAAAACTATGAAAATAACATAAGAATATAATTCTGGACCCTAGTTGTAAGTAATTTCAAACGGGAAAGTTATCAGATGCCTACCCTTCATTTGGGGCTTAAGGGCTACAAAAGAGGGTGGAATCTTTTATGTAATTGATAAAACTTTGGATTATTTTAAGACCCCAAATTCTAATTTGAATTATTGGTGTCGGTGTCGTTATCGGTGTCAGTGTCGGCGTCGACACCAACGGTGTCGATGAGAAACTTCAACACCGGTGTCGGTGTCAGTGTTGGTGTCGAGGTCAAAATTGCCGGTGACACCCATCCCTAAGCGTTAAGCTGCCCTTGAGGAAATTCAGAGCTTCTTGAATCTTTTAAACACGATTACTAACCCTGGATCATTTATTAAAATTGCACCAAGCTTATGAACGTGTCTGACTTCACTTCTGGTTTCAGACAATAGATCTTATTTCCAAAAATCTACCCTTTTCCAGCTATACATGCGTTTTTCAGTAAATTTAAGGTGTATCAAACAGGTCCAAAAAATTGCGTTTCCAATAGTTTAATAATTATTTTCATATTACTCCAAATGGTCACGTTGCAACAATATTTACTTAGTTTTTACGTTGTTCCAGCTAGCTCTAGTTCCAGCAGCTAGCCATTCAGGCCAGTTCTGGTATCAAAGATCAAGGGGGAAAAACAAAACAACAAATCCGAAGAGAACATCCTATAAATGCATTTTTCCCCTCATTTTTGTCAAAGAAAATAGTGTTGGCTTCACATGCTCATCGTGCGTGTTGTTTACAACGGCCAGTACACACTGTTAAACTTGACTCTGCCTCATTCATGGTAGTACTTCACGGGAAACAAGAACCATTCTACAGCAGTATTATATCAGCGCTTCGTGAAACGGATTCCCCCAATCCTCTTGCACATACATCATCGAAGCGGGCTCTCCCTTCGCAATCCTTTTAGGGGGGGATCCCCCGTGGCTCGATGGCCAACTGGTTGAATATGAAAGTCTCTGAGCACAAAGTGGATTCAACAGGGGACGATTCCCAGCATCCTAATTGCTTTTACACCTTAATAGATTGCGATTGATCATGGATGGTTGGTCGAGATTGGTGCGGGAAGAGTGTGTGTGCGGCAAAACTGAGCTCGTTCAGTCCGGATTGATCCAAGCTATCAGTCAGCTAACGACCCCGCCCATCGGTCCCGTCCTCTCCAAATGGGAGCGTTTGAAAGCCTGGGACGCTTGGCATTACCTCCTGCGCACGGGTCAGCGCCTGTCTGAGCCGGCCCAGACCACGCCTCTCTGTCCCGTTTGGATCCGAGTGGCTCAATGGCTTCAGAAGGAGAGCGTGCTCATCGTAGCCGCCCTATTACGCCATTGTCTTCGCCCCCAAGACACGCCTTCGCTCTCGCCAGCCTTTGAGCGATACGCCTACCAACGGGCTCTGCAATCAGCCGTGATTTTACTAAGCCAAGCCGGTCAAGAATCTTCGACCGAGTCGGATCCCACTTTGGCCTTGATAGGCCGCGTGGCCTTAACCCATTTAAATGCGGGACAGTTTCAATGGCTCGAGTCCTATTTGCAAGAGCGACCGGATGGGTGGCCCCCCGAGGGCGCCACCCGCCCATTGTGCGCCGCCGGAACTCAGTCCATAGGCGATCGAGTAGGGCGGGTTCACATGACGGGTGACCGGACTTCCGGTTGGGTGTTGTCCAAGCACGTAATGGGCGAATCTCTCCGCTCGCTTTGGAAGCGCCAGGGTCGGGAGTTGACACGCCTTCATGGCGGACGGGTCGATTTCTTGTCACTGTGGCGGACTTTGGTGTCGGTTCAATCCAATTTGAGCGTGTCGGCTTCGCGTGATTTCCAAAGTGGCCTGAAACCCCTGTTAGAAGGGCTACCTCGTTTGACGGACCCGGTGGCCGCTCGCCAAGGCCTGGAAGTGCTGCATGAAGTGCTTTGCTATGGCAGTACCTTGGCCCTGCAGGATTCCGTTTGTGAAGGCGCCTTGCATCTAGCCAAAGATGTGCTTCGGACGTTCGAAGAGAAGCAGTTGGAGAAAGTGGCCACTAATTGTCCAAGACATTTGTCCGGCTTCTTAGGCACGGTTCAAGTCCCACCACCGGCTACGGGCAATGGTCAAATGTTGTTGCTGGAATCAGTGGTATTGCTTGTGGTCAAAGCCATGGCTGTGCTCGTCCGTGAGGGCTTCTACTGTAGCTCGTCCGAAGACAGTGATACCAGTTTGAGTTCACGGACGAGTTCTTGTGAAGAAGAACATGGTTTGATTGAGCGTAAGATCGCCGGGCATCTGAATCATCTCCATGAGCTCATGGTGGCCAGCTTGGCTTTGTTGCCCAGCACGAGTTTGCTCGAAGCTTGGGTCATGCTTTTCATGGAGCGGGATGATGCCATGGTGGAAAGTATGCTGTGTCTCTTGGACATCCACGCACTCCTTCGAGGACCGATTTCCATGGTCGGATGTGGAGTTGGACCTTCATCGGCGGGTTTTGGCGTGTTGTCCATTGATCCCGTGTGGCTTTTCCACAAGTACATGTCGGAATGTGCGTGGGATGGTTCGGTTTTATTGGATTTCTTGCTCTCGAAAGAAACTTGTTGCTTGTTGTATTTACTACGATTTCTCAAATACCTCAACCGAAGAGATAAAGCGTCCATCCCTCGTCGAGTGTGCACGTTTTTGGACGAGTTTCACGGGTCTTTGATCCAATTGACCCGAAAAGAACTCTTTCCGTATGATATTAAGCCTCTTTTGGAGCAATTCCGGAAGTTATCCACGCCTCGACCCTCTGACCCTGACGGCTCAATACGCCCATTGGCCTCCCCAACCACATCCCCTGCTTCTCCATCCTCCCCTTAGTGATATCGACGCACCCTTTGGTCATTTGAAATGCTCGTTAACTATGTACTAGATCCAGGCTGTGAAGAAACCTTTCTACAAATCCAAATATATACAAAAAAAAACTATTAGACAAGCAGAGATCATATTATTCCCATCGAATTTCGTATCGGATTGGTGTTGAGTCCGTGGTCCCATTTTGTTTTATTGGCCTTTTGTTAGGAAACTGGAAGGCGCTCAATTTCAACCACACAATCTGGGGACCAATCTTAAAATTCTAGACATGAAGCTATCCCTCAGGGAAAAAATGTGGCTATCGTTATCTCGAGGCTCAAACAAACATATCATCCAACAACCCCAAAAAAAAGAGATCAGCCATTCTTCTTTTTCTGAGAGTTATTCTTAGTTACAAGAGTATGCCATGTTCTCGCTCCTATGTAATTCAATCTCAAACCTCTTAATCTAGGTCAGGGGTTCTCAACCTATGGGTATTTACCCAAAATTGGGTAAATTTGACTTTCTGTTGAGTAAATTTGTGTCCGGAAAAATTGGAAAAAACTTGGGGTTTTTCGACCAATATTGCACGTTTTTCTCTTCTTCACGTATTTTGACAAATACAAAAGTCACATTAAAACGCCCAAAAACGCTGTAATATTGGTCATTACATAGGGGGGTAAATCGGATATTTCCCTTGCCAAAATGGGTATCCCCCGGAAAAAGGTTGAGAACCCCTGATCTAGGTAAAGAACCTTCGATCCACGAAGGAAGGTTTTCGGTTCGATGGAACAGCCGATCCGAGGCTCACTTCCAACAGCTGATTCAGCTGCATGCATTGCACTGTTTGTACACGGTTTATTGCTTCCCATGTTGCTTTGTTTTGAGTTGTCTCCTCGTGAAATCTCGTTCCCATAAATTCATTATAGAAGGTCAGCGTTTTACCCAAAGTCCCGCTAGTTATGTCGTTTCTGTGGTCTGCAAGGGGGGCGTGTTCGTCCCTGACAATTTTCGGTCATCCCCCTCAATATCACATTCATCATCGGTTTCATCTCTTGGGAGCGTGGATCGGCGGCGCTCGATTGGCTCTGGCTGGTCCAAGAGACCACACTGGAACTGGTCTTCAAGAGGGCGCTCGACGGTCCAAAAGTGATTTCCAAGAAGAGGATAAAGGTATTTTCCGCGTGTTGGACATTGGCAAACCTCGGCCCATTCAGCCTCGGGAGGAGCGGAAATCCTTCAAGAAACAAGTCAAACACAGGTAGGGACTACGTAGGAACAAGATCCATCGGTTAGTCGATGACATAAATCCAATCCAGCGATCAACAACTGGCTTATGACTTATTCTAGGGAAAACGAGATGTCGGTGGATCAGGATTGGGAGGCGGTTTGGCCAGGGGCCCGCACCTTTCACCCGTCGGTTGTGCCGTTGCCCGTGCGACAAGGGTTTGTCCAACACAAGATGGGCATTCGACCCCCCAAACGGGCCAACATTGAGCTTATGAAGACGCCCAATTTCCTGCATCTAACCCCGGCCGTGGTCAAGAAACAGGCCACGGCCATTAAACAGCTCTGCACACCCTGGCCTAAAGGTAACAACACCTATTCGTCCAGATTAAGGGACTATTAAATAACATTGATCCTGCCATCTTCGAAAATGATATCGTCGACTATGAATGATTCAGTAATTTGTTCAGATTTATCGCATTTTAATGCTCATTCGCCAAAGATTAAGCGCGTTATCGAGATTTGGTGTGAAGAATGTGCGTTTTTTTATTTCAAAGCTTACAACGAATGCACAAGTCTTTCATTTCTTGCCTGTATGATTAGTCTCAAATTAGAATATGCATGCGTTTTGATAACAAATTCCAAAATTTAAAGCTTCGCATCGAAAGAGCTTCAAACATCCCTGCCCTCTACTTAATGATAACGTCCGTCTTCATTTTTGCCTGTTCGAAGACCATATCTTTATTCTAGGATGATCTTTTCATTCTAGGTAACTGCATGAAAGCCTTCCCCGTTCTGTCAACCACTACGGACTATCTCAATTCGAGTTCTTCGATTCGCGATGCACGAGCCCGACAAGTCGACTTTGAAGTCAGTGTAGATGCTTTGAGCCAAGACCCACGAATCCGCGAGAATATCCGCATCCTCATGGATATCCATACCCAAACCGGAGCCACCGTGAAATTCTCGGCCGCGAATTGCCCTACCCGGAAGCAGAATCTAGACCATGCTGAATTCCTGCTCACCGCCATCTACTTCGAATCCCGGAAAAATGACGTGCTCGATCGCAATGAGCGCCAACCATTGGATGGGGTTGATCTCATGGGTGAGGCCGCTCATCACGTTTTAACGGAAGGCGAATGTCGCACCACTTTAGAGGAATATAAGAAATCCGTGGTCAAGGCCAAATTATCATCTTAACGTTAAAAGATTATCTTATATTCTATTTCCAATACATTTGTGGTCGTTACTATTACGTATATAGTTATAATTTCGCCTCCTATCGACGTTATTCCAACGAGGTGTAGGTACTTGGTTCATCATGGTGGTAATCCCGATTGTTGTTCTTATCGTTGTGACCGGCTTCCAAGCCCAGATTGCGATGGTGCGATGATCTCACTTTGTCGATCTTATTCCCACCCAACCCTCGGCCAGAACGCCCACTAGCCACACCCATTGGAGAGGCGGGTGAGCATGAGTTGGATCGACTCCGGTCCAGATCTGATCTTTGAGGATTGTTGTCGGGAACGCGGTAAATTGCTCCGCTGGGTGAGGCACTCCGGCCGTTATTAAAGCTCTTGAACGAGGGTTTTATGGGATGGAACATGGAGGCCAAGGCCTCGGCTCGGCCTTGTTCAAATTCCATGTGCATGTCGTACATGTTCTCATTGAAATCTTCGTCATAGGGTTGTGTGGCAGGTGGGGGGAGCATGTGAAGCATTTGCGGGTAAATCGAGGATAAGCTGCCCGGATGCCCTCCGTAGGCCAAGTTGTATTGAAGACGATTGTGCAGCATATAATAGTGGTACAACCATCCATTGGATTGCATCACACCCGCCTCCTCGGCACTACATAGGAAGAGGCCAAACAGACAATAAATAACTTTGAAAGGTCTTTGAAAGTTCAAGGGAGACCTACGTACCTGAGAATCTGATGGGTGCAGAGTATATTCGGATTTTGATCCGTGTCACCGGCTTCGCGCAATTGAATGACTGTGTGGCACCAAAGCCAAGTGCCTTCGGCTTGTTGCAAACGAACCAAGCAAATGCAAGAGCGATCACTTTCGGATTGAGTAACTAAAATGAATATTGATATGTTAACAGAACATTTCATAGTTAGAGTGTTCGAACTTACTTAGTCTATGTTTGGTTTCAATGTCTTTGACACTCTCGGGATGAAGTAGGTTGTACCACGATAATCCAACCACGTCGGCTGATTTGTAACCCAAGTAATACTCGCCACTGAAATTAGAATAAAACATTCATATTTTGCAAATAATTGATACCAAAGAATAAGTTCCGTGTGAGTGTTTTAGCCGCCAGCCACACACATATGTGATACTTTTAGGAAATCAAATTGGGGAGGGTAACCTCTACCAAAATGCAAAAAAATGACCTCAGATCTACAGCTGACGATTTAAATTTTCACTTCATTCATCGTTTTCTAGCGCATCATTTGTAAGATATGGATAGATTTCGGAATTGCAAGGATGACAAAATCCTTGGATGAATTGGCTATCGGCAAAAGACGTATGATGCATTTTGAGCAAACCACTAGGATTATAAATCAAATGAGGTTATTTCATGGATAATGAGAAATTTAAAGTTCAAGCAATCAGCATGATTGCTTGAACATTATGGAAACGAGAGCAAGTTGAAGAAAGCTTTTCCAAACTAACAAATAACACTACCTCCAAAGAAACAATTGCAGATTCATTTTTCTCTACTATTTGATTGCACTAGTATGTATGTGAAGTGCAAAATTCAAATTGCAAGATTGTAAGTATCTTTCTCATATTGGGCATTTTTCTAACCAATTTTGATTAACAAATTTTGAAACAAATCTTATTTTCCATTGATTCGACAACCACTGAATGAACGATTTTAAAGAAAATCAACATTCGCTTCACCTAGATGCCTCTCACATGATTTAACATGCCCTTAACACATCCTACTTTGGTGCCCTCTCTTGTTCTCAAAATGAACAACTCGCCTTCAGAGCAAGCCTTCTTAAGAAAGCAAAGTTTAGCTTTAGTTGAAGAGAAAAAGGACAATCAGTGCCATCTTGGGGTAGACATGGTTGTGGGTGCTTCTGTTTAGTTTTTGGCCTTAATTTGTGATTACTCAGCATGGCTTTTTGATTTTTAAACACATTAATATTGTAGCTGCGCTCTAAAGGACTCAAAATATGAAGAGAAATCCACTGTAAGATGGAAGCTGCAATTTTGGCAACAAGTTTAAGTTGAGAATAGGTCTGAAATCAAGAGAATTTGCCCCTGTTTTGGCTCTATCTAAAGGCGATTTTTATAAGCTTCAATTAAAATTCTTCATACGGCCCTCCAGATCAAACTTTCTTAGTGAGGTGCTTGTTTCTCTAGCATACAATTCAAGACACTCCAGCATGTTGAAAAATTTGCTCAGCAGAGCAAGCTGCAACAGATTACTTTAGGTCAACATCAAAAGTGGCCTTCCAAACGAGAAGTGGCACTGGCTCAGCATGTCACCTCTGGAACTCTGTCAAAGAGTACTAAAGTAATTTAATCATTAATGCACTCCCTTTGGCTGCCCACATTGCAATTTGACGTTATCTTGAATGATAAGCTATTTTGGAAGAATGAATTAAATTTAAATATGGTCAGTAGATGTGTGACTTTGTTCATACCTTCAAATTTGCCCATAAAAATCAGAAAGTCGAAAAAGCGCCAAAAAGCTAAGAAGCTCTTATCCCCTTACTTCAGCCACCCACGCAAGAAAAGGACAGGCCCTTTAGCCGTTCCTCGAAAGAAGGAACGAATTACAGTTCCTGTTCCTTTATGCAAAATGAGGAACGCGTTACCCACGAATTCCCTTTGCAAAAAAAGAATGACATTACAAAGTACAAACTACTTTTTCAAATAGGTATTAATTTTCAGGGTGATTAAAGGTGTTATTTAAACATCTCAATCACAATAATTTAGTTTAGAAAAAACGATTGCCATTTTAGCCCAAACCCTTGTCTTATAACAAGTAGGAACAAATAAGTGGGATCGCAATGAGCAAAATTTCGTTTTGAAAGATTAGCCAAAGATAAAAGTTGGATTGTTGGGAGTAATTAGTTTTTTGACGAAGTACTGGACAAACTTTCACTTCATAGAGGTACATACTCTTAAAAAAACTGAAAGGTTTGCCAACAAATCCTAATCAATTCATTTTCTATGACTTCGTTCGAAGTTTGTTAAAAAGTAAATCGTGTGATAAGCTATAATCCCTAAGAAAATAATTCTCATGAGAAAACTAATCAAAATTAGTGCAGTGGGAAAAGGAAAGATTAGCGAGTACTTTTTGGGTTTTTGAGCCGTTACAGTTGCAGCATTTTTGAAATGTAATGACGTTAAAAATTTACAGTCACTTTTTCGAAAAAGGAACGAGCTACTGAACCTTCATTACATGTAATTTCGTTACAACTGCCCTGGAAATGAATTAACAATTTCTTGTATTTCATTTAAAAACAAGTACATGTATTCGAAGTCAAGTGGTTGCGGCTTGTAGATAACTAATTTTGTGATGGTGTGCAGACTGCTGACCGAAAATGTTTGGTCTATCATTTCAACTTGATTTTGAAAAATGAAGTATCATTTGCATGCCAAACGTGCCAAACCTTTTATCTTAAATTTCACTTAAATTATTTCATTAAATGAAAGCTCATGAATAGAAATTCCTTCAAATCAAGGAAATGATAAAGGTTTCAAAGTGCGGATTCACAACTTCCTCACACATCCATTGTACTAGACTTTCAAGGACGATCTCTGTTTTTTTTCACCTACGTGGGCCATTCAAACTATAGGTACACTGGGCCTGTAATTCGTTAAGTTGCACCATCTTCGGATTTATGCCAAAAAAAAAATTTAAAAAAAAACAATTAACTCTTGTGACCATATGTTGTTTTACAAATTTTGTTCTCAGACAAACTTGTTCGAAGCTACAGTATGGTTTAATTGGACAAGGTATGTTAGGCGATCCTTGGACGTTTCAAAAAATGGACGACAAGAGCGAGAAACTTGTCAAAATCCAATATTTTGTAAAGAAAAGATGTTGCTCGTACTCAAATGTTAAGGAAACATTTGTGCAGAAAACAATGATAAATTTCGATGTGAGACATCTTGGCTTTAAAAGATACATCATTTTTGTCATGTTGCTCGCTCCTGACGCTTATTTTCTATGTACCGTATACAGGGGTCTACCACTTTTACCTACTTTGTCTTATTGTAAAATATCATTACTTTCAGGACATGTTGCCTTATTTTCTCCTACTAGTTTGTAGATATCTATGTACGTTCCATAGTTAGCTACTACTTGTAGTTACGTACATACCATATTAACAGACATACTAGTGTTAAATTTGAATTATTGAAAGAACTCAATTGCGACATCCTAGCCCACTATAATCCTATATTCCATATTCCATATTCCATAATCCTATTTAATATGTTATTCACTTCGTACTATGACTCTCCCCTATGACCCTTTGTTGGTCGCAGTTTTTTTGTTTTATTCTGTTATATTCTTGTTTTCCCTATGATATTTTTCCCTCTTTCTACTTGTAAATGTGAGTTTTTTTTATCTCCTGTTGGCATTGCTCCTTATGCACCTAAGGGAGAGCTGGAGTCGTCCACCATATAATACAATACTTACTTTCCATCAATCGACACGATCCTCATGTCCAATTCGTGGACCGACGTAAAAATATTGGTGGCTCCTTGCACGATGGATTCTCGAGTTTCGGGCATGGCAATCGGGGTACACCAAGACAAGAACACATTTTCGTTCCTCGAACACAAGGGCAAGACACCGGAGAATTTCCCCCGAATCAGAACAACCTAAGAAGCGGGTACAAATGTCATGAGGTTCATCGAATTTAAACGGACCACGAAGGCCTGCGTCGAACTCACCTTTTGATCGCCAAACCGCATTTGCCGACGGGAGTTCCTGGTCACATTCATCCGACAGAGGAATATCTTATAATCGCCCCCATCGGCATAATTGTCGCCATTCGTGGGTCGCTTGGTGAGCTCAGCTTGAAGCGTGGCGTGGTCTTGCTTATCAATGATGTCATACAAACTGTCTCCGTGGATCAGGAGATCCTCCTACAAAACAATAATTTTATAAGCTAGAAGCTACAGTTGTTTTGGAATGTAAGATTGCGAATTACCATGGAGTGACCCAAATATTCAGCCGCATTATCTGAAATGTACAGCAGTTTCCCGCTCTGTGTGGACATCATAAGAAATCCACTCATTGCCTGTAATAGAAATATAAAAGCCATAAAATGGGTCATCTCTCAAGAGAAGCTGTGCCCATTCTAAATGGAGAATGAAAGGGTTACACATTGCCAATGAACAATTGGAGAATGTTTCTGCTCTTTCCAACCACAAATATCTAATCTATGCATGCCTACTTTCTTATGGTTAATGGTTTTTTTCTTCCTCTCTACCATCATCTCGTTGTTCTTCCTATCCTCCTTCTCCTCCTCCTCGTTGTTCATGCCCTACGTTGTTAAGCAAACAAGTGTTGCTGTGACGTCACAAAGGTCTTTGTGTTGAGAGCCTCATTCTCATCTCGCCAAGAACCAAAGAATCAAGAAAAAGGAGAGGAGACGAACGAAAAAGTTCGATCATCATTCGCCTCATCCTCTGTATCATCGTCATCATCATCATCTTCATCACCATCATGGTCGTCGTCATGAGATACCTCTGTGTCCGCTCTGAATATTTTCAGACGGAAAGGAAGGAAAGAAAGAAAGAGAACTCGAGCAGAATCTGCAGAGTTCTCTAATTACGTTTACCACAGATGGTTGGTCATGCTCATAGAAAATCAAATGAGTGATTTAAGTTGTTCTTGGGTGTAGAGTACTTGGTCATACAATGGGACTCATTGAAAGGAAGAAGCAGGCTTGGGAGAAAAAAGGAAGCTTAAGTTGAGGAAGAGGGGTAAAAATGTCAATCGTACTATCTTAGGTAATTGTCTCTCTTGAGCAAAAATAAAATCAATATCAATTTAAGATTGGTATTGGACACGTGAGTGTGTAAAGTTGACCCTTCAAATGTTTTACAATCCGGAAATTTTTGAAAGTCCGAAAAGAACAACGATTCCCTGGGAAAAAGTGTTTCACGATCAGATTATTGCCCTTTGTGTGCAGCGGTTTCATTTTTGCGGTCCGCGGATAAGTGGTGGAAATATTTGCTGAACTGCTTATATCTATCATCGGAGATTCGAACGAGCTGAAGTATTGGTTTTCAAGAGGATACAGAATCTTGTCTTAAACATGAGGAAAACACATTTCTCGCATAAGTTAGCTCATTAGCATTGTAGACTTGTTTGTTTAGGAATCAGTACATCGCTGATAAAGGGTCTTTCATGAAGGAAAATTCCCAATACTTGTCCCTTTTGGCTCCAAATGGTATATATTGGTAGTTTTATTCACTTCAACGCTAAATTTTGACTCCAAAGAGTAGAGTTTTGCGAGTGGCAGCCAGCCGGGATCGAACCCCAGCCCTCCGCACGACAAACCGACTGGTGATGGTTTCGGGTTGGGAGTGTTGCCATTTTTGCCTCGAACTTTAAATGCTATTAGAATAGGCTGGTTGTTTTGAACTTGTTAACCAAAGACCAAAACAAGGACCAATATGGCAACAATATAGGCATATATATGGCAACATTCAAACTAAATCGAGTTCGAATTCCATCGGTTTTTAAAATTATAGGCTGAAAATATCCTTTCAGCCTTTATTTACAAAAATGGATTTCGAGTTGGCAGTGCTGCCATATTTCACTTGGAGATTAGGTATCTAAGCCCTTTGAAAAGTTCAGTGGTGGTAAGTTTGTTGACCCTCCATTAAAGACCAAATTGGAAAAGTTATGGCAAAAATCGAACTCGAAATCCATGAGTAAAACCAAAGGAGTACGCGCAACCTTAGTACCTTAGTACGAGCGTTGTAAAATACAACTTGAAATTATATACTCAATTATGTGTCAAAATTTCTTGCAGAATCTTGTAGATTTCTTTTAAGCTCTTACCGATTTAATTAGGACTAGTTAATTATTTTGAACTACCGAAATATCCGTTCTGTTAGTTTTGATCCGTAATTATGGCATGGTTGAAGCAAACTTTCGATATAAATGGTACATAAGCTCAATCGTGCTGGTACTTTTTCCAAGCCTTCGCAACCTACGAACTTGCCAAATTCATTCTCCAACATGAAATCCATTGAAACCGATCATTGCACTTTCCGAATGAAAGACATCTCTATCTATCCATCTTTTTTTTCTTACCTTAGAGAACCCAAATGAGGGCGTGTGAAAAAGGGTTGGAGCGCGTCCGAGTGACTTGAAAACTGCAATTGAACACAGATAGAATTGAGATCAGGCTCAAAATACGTACGTACGGACTTTCAAATCAGCATGCATGTTTCTGGCATTCGATTTTTCTTTTATTGTTGTGTTTTTTCCACTCTCTTTCTCTTGCTCAGTTTGATCTCTGTGACTTTTCCAATGAATGTGGTGCCTACGTACTTCTGAACGGTAGATCTACCAAAGCAGTTTTGAGCTCGGCAGTTGTGGCATTGGTCTTGGTTGAACGAAAAGTCGTGACTTTTCGTGGCTGGGCCACTATTTGATCGCTCTTTCGAAATGCCAAAGTGAAACTCTCACCAAAATCTCTGAAGTCGTGACCAAACGAGAGATCTTACGACGAATTTCGACTCCAATCCTAACCAGTCAAAACCTTCTTTAACCCATGCGGCACAGAGGGTATTGGCGCTTGATGCGATTATCATAATTATGATCTGGAATCCTCACCTTGGTTGAAGTAGTTTGACTTTCTTACATAGACACACACCAAGGCCATGAGTTGCAACTGAGATAACCTCTGTCGAGTGGACGTGGGCAATGGGAGGAGATCGCGCAAATTGGCAATCTCTCCATTGATCATGTCCCTTCGCATTTTACTGGCTCCTTTGGTGGATTTGGTGGAAATCTGACCTCCGCTCCCGTTGACGGACCCATCCCCACTTTGTTGAGAAAGCTCATTCAGGTCATGGAGGGACGGTTCAAATGATCTAGAATAAAGAGGAAGATTTCATAAAGATATTACCGTTCGATGTTTCTCAACACATCGTTGAATTCTCTCTTAAATGTTGAAGGCAGAGATTTTCTTAATGGTTAATCCACTTAAATGAAGAGTGCAAGATGAAACTATATTCATTCCCCGCCAAAGAAAAAGAGCGGCCAACCAAGTAAATAATGGTACAAGTTTTTATCATTTGATCTCAAATTTGCATCCAACAGAGTCAAATAAGACTTGCTAATTTTGGTCCCAAGTCCCGAAATTCTTCCACTCTGTCAAAAACGTCAGCAACATCATTACTTTGAAGCGTGAGTGAGTCGCATTTCTATTCTTAATGGTATCAAATAATTAATAACGTGAATGGCTACCTTGGACAAATATGCAATGAAAAATCGTCCGAGTGATTCATAATGAGTGTCAATTACGCAGATTAAAAGCATGCTTCCTAACTAGCTGTGCCAATCTAAATTGAGAATGAATCCCCTTTCAAATTTCAATTATGGCACTGAGTCACAAATTGGTGGACTACCAAGCGACTAATCCCAATCACCGCCAAAAGCCAATCTAATGTGAGGTCAGAATATCTTGCATCAAATATTAGAAGTAAAGGCTGTCTTTATATTTTAGAAGTCAGAAGGGTATTTGAAAGCAAGGCCTTGGAAAATAAGATATGTCTCCTTTTAAATGAAGACTTTTTTCACCAATATTACATAATTTTGCGGTTTTCAGGGTCTATCCGGAAGGCTTCTTTTTTGCAAAAAGCCAAAACCTTAAACATGCAGTCGTAACACAGGGTTGGAGCACTCGCCAACTATCCACAACACTCCGGGTTTCGTTGGTTCGAATCCCGAGCCAGCAGAGTCGTAGTGGTCTGAGTCATTAATTTACTTTCAGTAGTCACGGAACAACTTAATTGGAAAAAATAGGGCCATTGCTGAATGGATGAGTGTCATCAAAAAAATTCAGCTGGGGATTCTGGGGCCAAAATGGCTAGGGATGCGTCGGAGTCGAGACTCACCCTGCATAAAATTTAATCAAAATTCGTGAGCCCAACTCGTTTTCTTTGTTTTGACAATCAATTCAATTTTTTCCTCACGCTGCAAACTAAAACTATGAAATGTCCGAATCTAGTTCTGGCCCATCCCTAGTCATTTTGGCCACAGAATCCACAGCTGAATTTGTTCGATTACACTCATCCATTGAAGGCGAGGTAAAAAATAAGAGCTGAAAGGAAAAGGTTGGTTTGATGTCGAACAGAAAATCTAGAGGTATGAAGACAGCTGGTTCTTTCTCTTTGCATCCGTCAGCAGCAATTGATCCTACACTTTGAAAAGTCTGGAAATTTTGCTTGACTCCTAAAAGAGAAGAACATTCCAGTTCAGAGTATTGTATCCAAATTACAAAGAAGTACGGCATTGGCCTTCATTAAAATATTTTTGGGAAATTATAAAGAACAATAAAGCTTCAAGCAACTAAAAACGCTCCAAGATTTCATTTTGTTGAGCATTTTTATTTTTGACCGGTTAATGCAATGCACCAACAGCCCTGCTCAGACCTACTGAGCCCAAGACAACCAACATCTGTTCCACTTGTGGAGGCTAGTCCAATCCACACGACACCCCCCATCCACCTTTTTGAATGCGGGTAAGGGCTGCCATGGCCCGGGGTGTCAATGCTTTTGTGTGACACGTCAAACATGGCCACCTTCCTGAGACTATCGAGGAGACGAAGACGACCTCGGATAGCAATAGCAACATTTTGTTGACCATCGAAGTCCAAAGGCATTTTAGTCCATTTTTGATGAAGTCATCCTGTGATTCCAAAAACCAGACGACCAAAGACTTACTTATACTTTAAAAACCATTTGACCATCTCTGAAGTCTTGTTC
Organism: Tigriopus japonicus; assembly: GCA_010645155.1. NCBI lineage: Eukaryota > Metazoa > Arthropoda > Copepoda > Harpacticoida > Harpacticidae > Tigriopus > Tigriopus japonicus. The sequence goes on from CM021319.1 coordinate 3,644,242, forward strand.
AAGTTAATAAAACCTAAAAATGCATCAATTTAAAATATTACTAAATCTAGTTATCTCTAAAAAATGATTTTTGGTCAAAAATACCTCAAAATTCTATTTTTCACAATTTCTATCGACAAAAACTGGGACAAAAATGAAAAAAATAAATTTCAAATCCGGTGTCTAGTTATGTAATATGTTGAGACAAATAAATTTTGGTCGTTCTTTCACAAATTCTTTCACAATCTATTTCTTTCACAATCATAAATTTTGGCATACTTCTCTTGCTTTAATTGGTCACAACACAAAACGACAAAAAAACAACAACAAAGCATTTCCAAAGGAATCGATGCAGTGCTTCATATCTTGCGCTTTAGCGCAAATCTTGCCATTTTTGGGTCCCCTTTGCGCACTTGTTTGGGCTCTCGCGCCATGCACTTTTATGACAAAAAACTTGCACTTTTCAAGTTCGAGTCAAAAGAACGAAAAAATACATTTTGAATCCTAAAATAACTAAAAATTGTCCAAAATGCCGCTCAACAAGAACTATTTTAAAATTTTTTTTTTTTATTGTGGGTGCTAAGGTCGGAGGGTTTAGCCTCGCCCGGCCAGCGAAGCCAGCCATCACATCGTCCAAATCATTTCCGAAAGGCAATCTAGTGCCCGGTATCAGAATGGTTCTCCGTCTGTGGTGTGGAACAGCGTTTAAAAGTTTCCTTGAGAATGGTCGGGGAGGAGAATCGAACCTAAGACTTCTCTCACTATAGAGGTTGTGAAGAATTGATTGTTGTCTTTCGCTATGGACGCTGCCATGACCTGCCGCGTAGACATCGCTGTAGGCCAACCGGCAATGTCCAGGCACTTAGAAAGAGACAAATTACCTAATATTTCAAGTAGATGTGCCAACAATGTCACCAACCAATGTCCTTTTTGATATCAGTAAACAATTATGATACTTATTTATCAATACAATATCACACATATTGCGAAACAATTCAAATTATGTTGAGTTTTGTCTCTTCCTGAGTGCATGGACAATGCTGGCTGGCCTTTAGCAATGTCAGGAACCTCTCACCACAGGACGCGAACTTCAGCTGACGCGTAGCCCAATGAGGCCCTTAAAACGGTGCGGCTCTGCAGTGAATTTGATCGAAATAGTCAAAAAACGATATAAATAGGTGTTTGATAGCAAACATCACTTCAGAACATTGTTGCAGCATTAGATAGCGCTCCTTTTCCTACCATTCATTTTTATAATGCTGCTTTCTGTTCTCGGGAATTAGTCAAAACTGAGCTCCTTCAGACCAATATCTCGCACAAAATGGAGAATGGATCTCGAATAAATGCATATGTAACTTAAATATAATAATACCAACTTCAGACAACGAGTTCAGTTATACTTCGATCAAGTTTCATGAAGATTGGGCGTCTTTTTAGAAAACTGTGGCCCTGTTATTAACAATGAAACTCACAGCCACAGTATCCACACTCTTCCCCATAAAAACATCATTTTTAGTCAGCATTTTATCGTCTGAAATCCTTGAAATGCAATAGATGCCAAATATCAACATTTTGATCAGCCAAACCGAGAGGAAGCACGAGATTAAACAATTTTTTTGTCAACTAATAGTTGAGTTGTTGATGATTCCCTCACACTGATTATTCATGCAGAATGCAGTGAAGAACAGATCACTCTCATGGAGCACTGTATTCTTCGCTTTGATGGTGTTGTTTGGTACTTATAATCTGAAACCATTGGTATTTCAGGATAAGTTGAATAGGGTTGATAATGAGTGGTGAACGTGATTTACCCAAGAGTGGGTTGCATTTAATTATCTCTAAGAGACAGAAACACAAACTAGAATCATGTCTAGACAATTTGTTCACTGATTTAGTACAAAATATTGAATATTGAGTCCATAACACTTCCCTATCGTTCACTCCAGAGGGTCTCATTGGGCTCTCAAAAACAACAACAAACAGCTGTCTTCGCATCCTCTTCTGTAAGTATATCCATGGCAATGTCTACGCGGCAGGCTGGTGGGGCGGGAATAGAGGGAGACGACAAACAATTCTTCACAACCTCTATAGGAAACTGCGCTAACCACGTCACCACGTCCCCTCCCATAAGTTTAAAAATATAATTTATCGACAATTATACAAAATCATATAAGCATAAATTTGTTTTACTAGCAAATGTGCAATGCTTGAGAGTGAAACAAATTTCTGTGTCTACCAAAGCAAAACCTAGTGGAAAATAAGTAACCCAAGGAAGTGTCTTGTCAACTCAAGAAGGTCCCTCAAATTTGAGGTTACTTAAGGTCAAACTGAGAATAGAAGATTTGCAATGGAGATATTCCAAAAAATAGCAACAAACTTCATCAGTGTGAAAGTGTGAAAGGCTCAATTTTTTAAAACGTTGTGTGTCCCTGCTTAAGTTCGAAAATTTACCTATCATGATGTCAAAATTGTACTTTTTTCTTTCATCTCTCCTGTCAAACTGAGATTGAAACAAGTTCTCAAGCTTTGTAATGGAGATGTAATGATTGTAATGCACTTGAAATGTTAATTTGTGTGGTTAATGACTATTTTTAAAAGCTAATTTTTTTTAGTCATTGTCAGATTTTTTTGTGTTAAAAGTAAGCTTACAATGGTGATATGTGAAAATGATCATAAAGGTGATGTAAACTCCTCTGGCAGTTTCCTTGTTTTTTTATTGTTTCTTGAGCCAATTTTCTTGAGTCGCAATATTTAGAAAAATCTCGATATAAGTTACATTTTGCCGCTGACAGAAAAGTTGCTTAAAACGAGATTCGACTGTAATATTTTTTTTGCTTATTTTTCTGAAATAATCCTTAATTTGATATTTATGGTTATAGATTTTGATAGAATTTTGCTTCAATTCCTAATTAAGGATCCTTTTGATTTCTATTAACATGGTTTTGGAAAACACGTTGGTTATAACGGTTTTAGGTGAATTGATATAATTCCATGAGCCACTTTAAAATTAACAGCTTCACGAAATATTTTCATTGCGAGACTGAGACATCAAAAATTGCCATTACGAGTCTTGGCATTTGAGCAAACACTCAACCAGAAATTTCAACCACAGTGACCTTTAAACAAAAAAATTGAAGAGTCAAAAATAAGGCTAGAAATGTCAACCAACAATCAAACGACGAAATTAGCAAATTGAAAAATAGTTTTGTTGATAACTCGTGATTAAGCCTCATCAAACTCAATTAACATCAAGCATTCAAAGTTTGAAGTAACTTGTGTAGTTGACTAGTGATTATGGACGATTGCAGATGATAAATTGAATGTATTAAATAATTTGAAAATATTTGATTGACAATGCAACTACGTAGGTTTTTTACCTTGAAAGACAACTATCGTAGCAGATGATTCATGGGTCTAGAAATATATAAACAGTTGCACAAGAAGTTTAGGCGAATGAATTTATTTGTCTTTTGACTCGAGCCTTTTTAGTGTTCTACAAAGGCGTCAACAAAATAAACTTAGACTGTTAACTTCTAGTCCAACAAAGTGGTGGCCACTTTCATGTTTTCATTTGTTTACTTCCGTGCGAAGAATGAATTTGAAATTAGTATAAGCAAAATATCCGCCTTGGTATCGACAACATCTAAAGTGGTGAACGTCAGAAATGTGGGACAAATTTGATAGTCCGGCTCTGCTAGATTGTAAATTAGCACAATCCTCTGACAAGAAATTTGCATGCTTAGTGGTGGTTCAACATGCACGATTCCAAAAACGGACAAAACAAAGATTAAGTGGAAATGGAGCGTTAGAAAATAGATTGGCAACTTTCTAGATTCAAATTGAATTGAAATCCTTTCTACAGTTTTGAAAAGAAAGGCCATCGAGTTTAACAATGCCTCACCATTCGCAAATCTCAACAAAAGTCCATTGATGCGTTGGGCAAATATTTCTGGAACAAGTGAAAAGTTACAAAACATGAAATAAAAGAAATTAGTCAAGTCGATCCTCAGCAACAACAATTGTTACTTGGAGCAAGAACTTAACGATTAGAGTTTAGATTATCACATCGGTTTTAAGGTGTAAAGGCCCCTGGATGTTGATTTTGATGCTTGGGACGAAACCGATCTTTTCGTCCTATGAATTTTCCTACACAGAGGCTAGCATTTGTGTTAAACATACTTTTACTTTTTTAAATCAATAGAATGTCGGAGTGAAAATTCACACTCAAACTCAATGCAGGGAGCATAATACCAGAAGAGGGATGGACATTCAGTCATTCAGTCTGAAAGGTTCTATTCTGAGTTTTGAGAGCTTGGCTTTTGACAAAGTAGTTCTATTTTTTGGGGTTGGTTGCGGTTTTTGCTACCGCTACAAGGAATGTGATTCTCCGTAAAAAAATCATAAATAAAATAATTTAAACAAATAAAATTAATCCGAAATTTTGGTCTACCAATGCGATACTGTTGGCAGATCTGTACAACCCTTGAATAGTGGGTTGATAAGGAATAGTATTTAAAAATTTGTTCAATCCTGCTTTAAAAGCTAGTATATATTTCCGACGAAAACAAAAAAATAATAATGAAAAAATAAAAAAAAACATGAAGGAGCCCGATAAATAAGAGAGAAGGAGGACTTCATTGATCGAACTAGCCTCAAATCCCTTGGATATGGAGGTGCTCTCAGAACGTACGTAAAACCCCTACGATCGTTACAACTAATCTCAAATCCTGGGTTTTTGAAGACATACGTACAGTATCAGATACCTTTCATACCTTCTCTGAGTACTGAAGAACCCTAACTTCTGGAGTCTTTCTCAATACGAGAGCTCTCTCATTCTTGTGATGTTCCTAGTAAAACATATTTGGACCTGCTCGACCTTTTGCAAACCTGCTGAACTCATTGGAGCCCAAATGGGGGAAGCATATTCAAGATAAGGCCGAACAATCGACTTGAAGAAAGTTAGTATCGTAACATTATCTCTGAAACTTGAAAGTGCGATAGATCCAGCCACGCGTTTGAAATGCCTTCCCCACTTTCAACTGGATATTCTCACCGAATTTTCCATCATCTTGGATGATAACTCCTAAATCCTTCATGGACGACACGTGCTCAATATCACAACCTCCATTGTCTTTGCGTGGAACATCTAATTTGACGCTCTATGTGGTGGGACACAACCGATCTGATTTAACTTGCTAGGCTGGACAGTTTAAGGCGAGCATCTCAAGACTAACCAGATTGAGCTAAGAGCATTTTAGAAACTTTGTTAAGGCGGAGAAATGTTTGACTTTCTGGTCCATCCCAATTATCGTTAACAAGTTTGGATCCAAATGCCCGAACACATCTCGGCATTTTGAGCCAATAAGCGTTAAGTAACAAAATTGTTTTATTATACTTGCTAAATCTAAGTTTTAGGAAAACGCCATAACTCTTTTAGTTAAGTTTAAGCGATTTTTTGAAAAATGTCCAATATATATTTTGAGGCACATACATACTAGTTGAAATAAACTTATTCAAAATATAACCAAAAAAGAAAGTTATTGGCGAGAAGGAACATTTTTTGGCGATTTGGATTGCGAACTTCGACTTAATTGATTTAAAAACACGAATCGTCTTGAAGAACACAGGCCAGAAGAAAAATTCCTAATTTCGAAGTTTGCCAAAAAACGTGCTCGTGTGCTCGTTACCGTAAGTCATGACTCAAGTTTTCAAAGTTTGAAAATTGCTTGTCAATCAGACTTTTTGTTAAAAAAATTACTATTTGCAAGTAAATTGATTCGAAGCATTTATTTGATTTTAAGATTTCTCAAAGAAGTGTCTTTGACAGTCCAAATCTATTTAAGGCATTTTAAGTAACAATGTTTCCACTATTCTTGTTTGTATTGGAAAAGAGGTTAGAGTGGCGCTAGATTCAACCTATGCCCAAAAAGTGAAAAAAGTACTGAGATAGTTAAATACCCTTTTACTTTGGTAAATATCCTAAGCATTTTGCTCCAGTTTGTCTTTATTTCTGAAAGAGAAAAATTCTTAAACAGAAATTTCTTTGCGTATGTGGTTTTTTTGGTATTGATTAGTAAATTGATATTCTCTGGGGATGAAATTAGGGTCTCATGGTAGCTAGCTATATCAGTGAAAACAAGCATTTTTCAAGCATCGTTGATGTAGGCTTTCTTCGGCGTCACACATACTTGGTCAAGAAGGACCCTTGAGTACATTTGTTTGATCTCATTTGCAAGATGAAATGAATAGAAGAAAGATTAGAAGGCCATATTTCAATTTGTTACAAATCACCAATTAACTTAACTCGAGACGCAAAGGAAAAGTCAGCTATAGATGGACTTCACTTCTTCTTTAATGAGTGCTTTTGTAGAAACATCATGTACCAGTGGAACTTTGGATCGAAAGTTGAAGGTGAAGCTGTGTTTTTCAAATCTTTGGAACAATGTGTTCGCTTCGGTACCAATAAGGAAATTCCTTTCCTGGGCATTTAATTTCTCTACACTAATGTATGTCCGAGAATCATTTCATACTTTTACATTTCGTGAGGCCACTTTTTTTTATCAAGAGTCCTTGACAAAAATGAAAAAAATGACAAAATGTATCAAGAAAGATATTATCTTGGAGAATTATCCTCTGGAATTTCACACATTAGATATAGATTTTGCAAGAGTTGGTGCAAATCGCAAAATGTCCCAATATCCTAGAATCTATCACACCAAGTTTGTGAAAGAAATGTTGACGTCGTATACAAAGTATCAAACTTTACTTTTTTCCAAATATATTCCGACGTTCAAAAATGAAACCAAAAGCTGTTGGCCTTTTTGAGGGGGAAGGGGGGATGGCAGATTTTTTAATACCACTACAAGGAATGGAATTCCCTGTAAAGAGAGTTAATGATTAGTTTAGTTTATAAAATTACCGTTTATATGAAATTTGATCTACCAATGAGTTACTGTTGGCAGATCTGTACAACCCTTAAATAGTGGGTTGGTCAGGAATAGTATTTAAAAATTTGTCCAATCCTGCCATAAATGTTGTTAGAGGATCAGCTCCTACATATTCCCGACTTTACAGCACGATTTTTTTTATTGTTTCTTGTGAAAGCGCAACTTCGATTGTTGTAACAGGATAAAATTGGGATCAAAGATAAAGAGAATGAGTAAACCAACTCGCATTCAAAAGTGCTAGAAATTTGAAGCGCATTTCTATTCTCAGTTTTTTTACAAACTTTATTACACAAGGGCGTAGTGGTAAAACGTAGGTCTGTACTAACCGCGAATGATGTGTTTGAGGGGCACGATAGGGCGCCATTGGTGTCCAGTTGGCGCACATTATCTCGTTCCTACTGACACGATAATAAAACAGTTCAAAAATTGATTCACTTTCATGTGCACTTGATCCCTATGTATCCGGATACTGACTTTCCACTGAGTGGCATTCATGCTCCTAGTCGTTGAAATTGAGGTTGACGTCCTCAGTTTACCGATCTCTCAGTCGATCGTCGAGCATCCACCTTGGTCTCTGTTTTGATTGGGTGAAACTCGAACGAGCGATCGAGGCTCGAGCCAAGTGTCGCTTCTCGTGACGACGCTCGACTCTTCCATCGAAGGGCGCGGGACGTGCGGGACAGATAACCGAGTCCGTTAGCTGATTTGCCGTTCAAAGAAATAGTTCACGATTCTTCATTTACGACGGGAGTTTCTCATTGCCACGAAGCAGAAGATTGCTTGGCTCCGCGTTCAGTTTACACAAATCACTATTTTAACGTTTGGTTGCAGAAATACAGATCCTACTAGTAGACCCGGTTGTATTACGTAAGAGTTTCATTGACATGTTTGCCCTCTACGATAAAACGGAAAGAACAGGGCTCATATTCTCAGTTCGTCAATAGGAATCAAAGCCAAATTTCAACCAAGTCTTACTTCAACTAGATGGAAGCAGTGGAAAGATCCCTCACTTTCTCGATCTCTTTCGATTGATGTATTTTCCTTTGTCAGTTACTACCACTAGAGCACTATAATAACAGTACTCTAACTATCACCAATTATAAGTAGCTAATTTCAATGTGGAAATCATAGGATCTTGATCTACTTGCGCCTGAAGAGAGCTCGAAGTTGTACATCTTGCATGAAAAAAGAAGGCAGGATTCTTAGTTCGTATAACTTTTAACCTTGCTTTTTTTCATCATCAGTTTTTCTTAAAAGCATCAGTTTATCTTAAAAGTTTAATCAAGGTCCTTGGTATATTCAAGGACGTCTCAAAATATTCTATCTATTTATGTTTCTAGGTCGGGGGGTCGGCAACACTTTTTGGGTCAAGGGCCACTAGATTTAACTTTGTGTTGTTAGGGGCCCATCATACAGATTCTGGTAGGCTCAAGGGCCCACAAATTGACGATCAAAAAGCTCTGGGCCTAATAGGACCAAAAATCTTTAATATGGTTGGCTCTCAGGCCCACTGTTAGGCCGATGCCCACTGACTGCCGACCCCTGTTATAGATGTTTATGGTTTATTAAACTTCGCTGCAAACACTACTATGATCAAAGCTCCAAAGGTTCTCCTAACAACCGTACAATAAAAACTGGCCAAAAACTATGGAAGCACGGCTGACAGGGACTGTCTGGGACGTCTTCCAACATGCTGGAACGAAAGTTTATAATGAAAGGAAGCGTTTTCGTATAAGAAACACATCTAAACTATTTGACTCATATAATAGCAGTTTGGTTGGTGAAAATCCTCAAGCCTGCTGCAAATGTGTCTAAAGTATTTGCCTTTAATGTAAAAGTTATTTTTAATCAGTGTGGAGTTGGAACAAGCATCGATTCTTGTCTCACAATTGGGTGATTGACAACGAAATTGACTAAGAATACTCTGGTTCTTGTTGAACTTTCTCAGAATCATCTGAATGTTGATCCTATGCCTTGACCAATCACCAAAAGGGTTGTGAACGAGTCTTTTTTTTATGATCGCGAGTTAAGAGTCATTTTGTCAGTCAACCAATCACTCGGACACGAGCCCTACGAGTCTTTAGGTTCAAAATTACGTCCCAGTCTTTTAGTAACAGAAATATGACTCGCAAGTCTTTTTTACCAACAGATTTATGACTTGCGAGTCCTTTACCAACAGAAATAAGACTCACAAGTCTTTTACCAACGGAAATATGACTCATGACTGAGTCTTTTGCATTGTTAGAAATTGACTCTCAGATCTTCAAACTTGTTTGGCTGGAGTTTTTCACCTTTTCTTGGAGCAATCATACACATACCGTTGGCCATTTGCACCCGCCCACCAATGTTGGGAGTCATGGAAAAATAGGTTTATAATCATATAAAATTCAAAGAATATTCTTAAAACTCATTTCGACAGAATTAAACTCTTCATCATTTTTGACTACCAAGTCAAAATGTAAAGGAGGATCTTTTTTGCACTTGTTTTCCTTGAAATTTCTTCTGCTGACCATGCACTCTCTAAGAAATTCCAGTTGTGCATGTTTTCCCTTCATAGGACGAATATTTGGTTAGATATCCTTGCATTTGATTTCTTACATTTCTTTAGAATTTTAATCGTTCTTTGCTCCTTTCCCTTCTCTTGCCATGGCAATTCATACACACCCAGAAATTTGTAAATGTCCCAAAAACTTAGCAGCACTGGTCTGGAGAATGGCCAAGGTGGGGAAAACTCATACATTTATTGGTGTGGTGAAGTTCACCAACCTTTCTACCTGGAGGCAATCATGGCTGCCAAAGGATGGTTCATCAATGATTAAAACAGCCAAGATATCATATTAGTTGGGTTTAATATTTTGTTTGGTGTTGGATAACAATGGGTTGTAAAAAAATCTTCATGGAGTTATGGATAGAAAGTGTAAAGATTGTTTTGCGACACCCTGCATGTCAAGTTCATCGTGTTGAAACTTTTCTTTTTTTGGCACTAATATTTCCTTTAAAACCACATGAAGTATGCTAAAAACCGAAGACATATGCTAACCATCCAAAATTAACCTTAGGACCATTCTGATGTTCCAAAAATGACTAAGGAAAAACAAAAAGTAAAGACTTTTTGAAATCTCCAATGAGATAATAAATTAATAACGTAGGACTATTCAAGCTCTACAAAATTGACAGAATAGATGGCAGAGTTGAAAATCCTTTCATAACAAAGAACAAACGCATCGTTTGGGTCTGTTATCATTTTAGTTGTAAATAAAAGTAAATAAGAGAGCCTTCTAAGGCCATTTTAACCTGTAGAAAGAATGACCACAAAAACCCAAGGACACATTGATCCCACTTTAGTAGCAATTCACTTTCGCTCAAACCTATAAATCAGCTAGAGTACGTCACAATTAAATTACAGACCTCCTCAAAAAAGTGTTTTTTATTGATTGGTAAAATATGGTTTTCTGCTCTATTTTCGTTTTTGTGTGAAAATTGACAGTGCCATGCAAATTGTCGTTTGAATTGTCACAAGATTTTTCCTTTTACTGACCATTTTTCTTCGTTTGATTGAAATGTGCCTTGTTTTACAAATGCGGGTATTAGTAAAATCAATTTTTTTTTTTTTGCCTTTTCTGCATATTCCTCCTGAATTTGGAAAAGACAGCACCACTTGAAATTTGAATTTGGAGCTTTTGAGGATTTTTGTCGCAACACTGAAGCGTGACGTCACTGACTTTGTTTTGGTTTTGTGGAGAAACTGTTAAATCCTTTATTTACTAAAGCATCCTTCATATGACTTTCAAAGTTCTCAGACCGCCGAAAAGGACCCAAATTCGCACCCTTCTCCGGTCTTTGGCCCCTCCTCGTTTGAGTTGTTGTGGCCATTAAAGGCCAAAGCGGTAAATCATGGCCTTCAGTGGGATTCTGCAACTCACGGATTTGGACGACTTCATCACGCCCTCCCAAGAATGTATCAAACCCGTACCCGCCCCTGTCAAGCCCGCCGCCACGGCCGCCAAAGGAGCCACAGGTTCGTTCCAACTAACCAATCCATGAGAAACGTTCCGAGCGAACACTTGAACACTTGTTTCCCCTCCTGGAACGTATTTAGGCTCAACCACCCGGATCCGGATTCGCGATGACGGTGCTTACACGCAAGAAGACTCTGAAGGACGAGTTCAGGCTCTGCCCAAGGTGGCCATCACGTTAGCCGATTGTCTGGCTTGCTCCGGATGCATCACCTCGGCCGAAACCGTGCTTATCGAACAACAGAGTAGCGCTCAATTGACGCAGTGAGTCCTGACGAAAAGACCATCCTTCTTTGATGAGCTTAGAATTAGCGGTAAAATTGGACTTGTTTGCAGGATTTTAACCCATAAACACGAGAAAGGCTACAAGAAAGTGGTGGCCAGTTTGCAGGTCCAGCCTTTGGTATCCTTGGCTCAGAAATGGAATTTGGACGTGGATGTGGCGGCTGAAAGGTTGGTGTCGTTCCTCAAGTCCTTGGGGGTGGATCAAGTGTTCGAAACGCGATGGGCCGAAGATGTCCATTTGTTGGAACTCCAAAAAGAGTTTCTGAACCACTTTCAAACGTATTCCCACTCGAAAAATACGCGTCCTCTGTTATCATCTTCGTGCCCGGGTTGGATTTGCTACGCCGAAAAAACCCACGGTGATTGGATTCTGCCTTACATTAGTCGCATCAAATCGGCTCAAGAGATCGTGGGGGCCTACACAAAAGACGCATGGGCTAAACTACACGGACATAACCCCGAAGAGGTCTATCATTTCACTCTCATGCCGTGCTTTGACAAGAAGTTGGAAGCCTCACGCTCGGATTTTGCCGATCCGGAGACGGGTGTTAAAGAGGTCGATCTGGTCATCACCACGGTGGAGATCGAGCAACTCATGGCCGAAAAAGGTGTTGAACCCTCAGATCTTCCCTCAACACCCTTAGATTCCCCTTGGCCCAAGCAGAGCCAACCCCCTCGAGTCATGGGCAATTTTGGGTCGGGATCCGGAGGTTACGCCGAAACACTGTTTCGATATGCAGCCAAAACCTTGTTTCAACAAGAAGAGCCGGAGGTGAAATACAAAACAGTGAAAAATCCAGATTTTCAGGAATTGGCTTTGGAAGTCGAGGGTCGGGTGGTGCTTCGCTTTGCCGTCGCCAATGGTTTTAGGAACATTCAAAATACGGTTCAGAAGATGAAGCGAAAGAGGTTCGATTATCATTTCGTGGAAATTATGGCTTGTCCGAGTGGGTGCTTGAATGGGGGTGCTCAATGTCGGCCCGACGATGGAGATTCGACCAACGCCAGTGCGAAAGAATTGGTGGAGAAATTGAAGGGCAGATTTCAGTTGTTGGATAAGGCTGTGCCCGAATCGAACCCGGTGATTCCCGAGGTTTACGGCACGTGGTTGTCTGAGCCAGACAAAGTGTCGACTGCCATACTCACGGATTATCACGAGGTCGAGAAAATGACGAATTCTTTAGCCATCAAGTGGTGAATCAGGTTTATTGTGATACTTTTTCTACATTATATTAGTACGGAGTACTTAGCGATTCTAAATGGGTTTGATATTTTGTATCTAGAATGGTTGAGAATATGTTCAATCTCTGACGCAGAGTCTCCAATAGGTTTTGGATGAGCTGGCTGACCGTGAAAGCCTCGGTTGAGCTTCCAGAGTTGGAAAGAATGCATAATAAAGCATTTTGGAGGTCCTCATCTAGTCGAGATACTTGATAACTAGCGTAAGTGGGTAAACTGGCCGAATTGAGTATGTCATACGGGTTTTCATGCTCAGGGAGCTCAATTAGTTGATGAATAACATTTGAATTATCTGAAGCGATCGAGCTGTAAGTGTTTAAAGTGTCCAAAAAGTCGAGGCTTCCACACTGAAGTCGGGGATCGGCCAATTGACCCTCAAAGATGTAGATGAAACCGAAACTGTATCCATTTGTGGCAGTGGCCAAGTGCAGATAGATTTCAGCTGGCGTTAAATTCTTAAGATCTCGACCTTCCAACCCGGATTGAATGGTGAAAATGGCGGCCAGAGTAATGGCTATCCCATATCTAAAAACGTATGCATATCAATCAGACCAAGGGGAAACACTTCAATGGAGATTGAATTCTCATCTAATATCCTCACGTGAGTTGTTTGCGATTCTTCTTGGCCGTTTCTGAAGAGATGGAAAAGGCTGCTTGATCCAAGGCTTCGGGAATTTGTCGGGAAAGAGAGCTAATTCTTTGGTTCAACAGGGCCAATGTGGCTTGCTGCTTCTCAAAAGGATTTGTCCCTAGATCCACGTGAGAAAGACATGACATGATTGTATGATGCCTGCGATACAAATAGTACAAAGATGAACCTACCGCTTATGACAGGGCAGACTGCCAGCAGAACAACAAATAATCCCAAACCCAAGTCCAACTTTGCGGGCGACATGTTTCAAACCAAAGGACTTTCCCAAAACTGATTTCTCCGACGGAACTTTGTCTGGCCATGGTTTCTTTCCCACAGTTATGCATACGTGATCTGTGGGCTTTAATATTATTCTAAAAGTGTCTGCTGTCAAAAAATCTAGATCAAAGTGCAAAGTGCTCATTGAACTTCGGAGTTTAGTGGGCATAATTTTTTAAAAAATGCATACATAATACCATTTCAACGAGTTCGGTTTTGAGTCATCTGAGAGGAAATATGCTTGGAAGAATGGCAATCCCCAGAGAGATGATCAGAAAACTCGGGCAATATTGAATCTAATCGAGGTTGTTATCCTAACAGCAGATAACCAATCACAGGCTCCACCTTCGATAGCTTGGAAAAATTGGTGACGGCTTTGGCTACCGTTGTAGAGCCAGGGGGAATGTACCATTAAGGGACAATACAAAGATACAAATTCGCGATAAACCCAGAAAAGATTTTTCGAGTCGTCGCAACTGTATTTAGCATGCATATCAATCAGTGAGCCGACGGAATCGAGCCGATCTACCGTTAGTATTCAAAGACAGCGAAATGAAACTGAGCCAAGGTCGAGACCGGAAGCGCTCGTCCAGATCGGTTTTGTAGAGTACTGCATGAACTTGAATATGTAGATCACTGAGTAGTTCTGAGACATGGACTGATTCATCACAAAGAGCATAATGAAGTACCTGTAAGGTTCTGATCCTTTTCAGATATTTCATCCATCCAATGAGATAAATTGATTTCTTTTTCGAATGATCTTGCCCCCAATTTATTACTTTTCCGTCAAAAGTATGTACTCTTGATTAAGTCAGCATTTCCATTAATTAAACATTTTAGAGGAGCCAATTAGTTGCCCTTGCCTTTCTTTGTCTCTGTTTTAAGTGAATCTCTTCATGAAGAGTTGTTTTTATTATGAAAGCTGGATCAGTTTTGGCACCGAAAATCTTTCACGGCGGGGTCCTCTGAGCCATGTTCGTTATTCCTTCGCACTTTCAGCCATCCAATTTTCGATCGGGTTTCGATGCTGAAATCAAGGACAGATGTTTTTTTCATTGCGTCATAGTTTGATTCTTTGAAGGAATTAAATTGAGTCAAAATTGAACATTGCCAAAGTTGCTCGCATTTGAGACTGAAGCTGTAAACCCTTGGACAAATTGTAAGAGATTATTCAACCGCAATCGACCATTGCCCGCTTCGGTTTTTGCACTTCACAACCAAAACCACAATATAGATTTTAGAGAACGGATTTTTCTTTTAAAGATATTTGTGTTAATGTTTAAAGCATTAGCTTTCACATTTCGAGCACTGTTCTCTCTTCAAGTGACAAGTGTGCATAAGTTTCAATCGCCAACTGAATGGACGATTAGATCTACAACCGGATGATCAAGTCCAAGACGAGAGCGATTGTTTCTTAACTCACAAATCATTGGCATTTCATCAGAGGGACTCATTCAAGTTAATTTTCAAGGTTGAATTGATGATTGCGTCAGACCGCACCCGTGATGATATCGGCTTTCATCACAGGAGTGACCGATAACGCGTCCCAGCAGGACAAATTAACCTATTTCAGTGTCAATCACGGCGCAAGATTAGTATCATTTAAGGTTTTCTCAAGTCCTTCTCAGTCGTCCTTTTGATGCTGATGGGTTGATCTGGTCCAACGGGCATCAAAGTGGGTCATTTGACAGCCTCTTGAATCAAAGGAAAGTTGATAGCATTGAAGGATTCTTGAGTGATATTGTCCCTTTTGAATGACCCCTGGAAAATCTGAAAACGGGCAACCCTGCTCTCCTCTGCTCTCCCCTCCTCTGATCTCGTCAGTCCTCGCATGCACTCTCTCTCTCTCTCTAGCTCCCTCTGTCTTCAACTTGAAGACTTCAAGTTCGTTGGTCTTTTTTTCGTGCACAACAGAATCGCAAACAGCGGACACTCTCAGACCCGTCTTCTCTCCTCCATTAAGAAGAAGGACTCCATTCCGGGCTGGATCTGTGGGTTTGTGGGTGGTCTTGTTCCGATCGGATAGTGAACCCCAGTCCGTTCAAGGCCGTTCAGCTCCCGTTCGTTCGTGGTTGATTGAACGAGTTCGTGGTTTGAGAGACTACGACGACGACGACGATTCAGACAGGCATGGAGTCGTTGATCCCGGTGATCAACAAACTGCAGGATGTGTTCAACACGGTGGGCACGGACGCCATCCAACTGCCGCAAATCGTGGTGGTGGGCGCACAGGTACCAAAACCAACGAGGCTACTACGTAGATCCGTAGATATCCCCACGATGAATCATTCATAATGATTAAAGTTTCTCCCCTCGGATTCCGTTGTAGAGTTCGGGCAAGAGTTCGGTGATGGAGTCGTTGGTGGGCGCCAGTATCTTACCTCGCGGCACGGGCATCGTCACGCGACGCCCGCTCATCATCCAGCTCATTTACTCGCCCATTGAGGATCGGGTGCATCGTTGCGCCGAGGATGGCACCCTCGATCGGACCAGTTGGGCCAAGTTCCTGCACACCAAGGACCAGATCTACACTGACGAGGACGATATTCGACGCGAGATCGAGCGCGAGACGGACCGCATGGCCGGCGAGAACAAGGGCATCTGTCCCGAGCCCATCTCGCTCAAGTACTACTCGGCTAAAGTGTTGAGTTTGACCCTGGTGGATCTGCCCGGACTCACTAAGGTACGTATAAGTCAAAAGTATTGCTCTTTATTTGGTTTGGCTGATGTGAATTCCGGTGGGTTTAGGTGCCCGTGGGCGATCAGCCCGAGGATATTGAGAACCAGATCCGCTCGCTCTTGTTCAAGTACATTCAAAATCCCAACTCCATCATTCTGGCCGTGTCTGCCGCCAATGCCGATATCGCCACCTCGGAGAGTCTGAAGATCGCCAAGGAGGTGGATCCGGATGGCCGTCGCACTCTGGCCGTCATCACCAAACTCGATCTCATGGATGCGGGTATGTCACGAATTAGGCTAACGATCAAAATCTCATCTTGAATTGAACCTGATCATCATTCTCCTTGAGTTAGGCACGGACGCCATTGATATTTTGTGCGGTCGCGTGATCCCCGTCAAATTGGGCATCATCGGCGTGATTAATCGCTCGCAACAAGATATTAAAGACAAAAAGTCCATCTCGGACCAGATGAAGGACGAGGCGTCGTTTCTACAACGCAAATATCCCACCCTGGCCACGCGGAATGGGACGCAGTATCTGGCCAAAACGCTCAATCGCCTCCTCATGCACCACATACGAGACTGTCTGCCCGAACTCAAAACCCGCGTCAACGTCATGGCCGCCCAATTTCAGTCGCTCCTCAACTCGTACGGCGAAGATGTGGGCGATAAGAACACCACCCTGTTGCAAATCATTACCAAATTCGCCTCAGCCTACGTGGCCACTTTAGACGGGACTTCCCGGAATATTGAGACCTCAGAACTGTGAGTGAAAGTGTGCCAGTCGCCCGATCTGGACTCTTCCAATCGCCTCATTCACGATCATACAATTACTTTCTAGGTGCGGAGGGGCTCGAATCTGTTACATTTTCCACGAAACCTTCGGTCGTACGCTCGATTCAATCCATCCTTTGGCGGGTCTCACGGCCATGGACATTCTAACGGCCATTCGGAACGCCACAGGACCTCGACCAGCTCTCTTTGTGCCCGAAGTGTCATTTGAGCTTTTGGTGAAGCGACAAATCGGCCGACTGGAAGAGCCCTCAGTGCGTTGTATCGAATTAGTGCATGAAGAGATGCAGCGAATCATCCAACATTGTGGTAACGAGGTTCAACAGGAGATGCTGCGATTTCCTCGCCTCCACGAGAAGATTATCGACGTGGTCACCAATCTGTTGCGCTCCCGACTTCCACCCACCAACACGATGGTAGAAAATCTCGTCGCCATCGAGCTCTCTTACATCAATACGAAACATCCGGATTTCCACCAAGACGCCATGTTGGCCGGTGCTTTGATGAGTGAGGATCGAAGTAGTGTGATTCGACGTCACGCCAACGAAAAAGCGGCCGCCAATAATCGAGCTCAACGCAATCGACCACTTACTGTTCATTACGGAGGTGGGGCCGCCCCTAATGGCGTGTTGCCATTGGAAGACAAGGAGAACCTGCCCAGGAGCACGAAAGGAGGCGAGACCATGGGCAATAGCAATGCTTCCAATTGGCTGAACAACATCCTGCCGGCTCCTAAAGGCGAAGATCAAGGGGAAGACGACGAGGCCTCAAATTCTTCCCGTGGTCAGGATGGCGGAGCCCAACCCACACACGCCCTCATGAGCGGTAACACCCCAATCAAACCCGTCAATCTCCTCCCAGAGGTACCCAGTCAACAATCCCGCAAATTGAGCGATCGAGAGCAACGCGATTGTGAAGTTATCGGTGAGTTGATCTTCTATCCTCCCGTGAGTTTTAGATCATTCTAACTAACCCCATTTTTCCATATAGAACGCCTTATCAAAGCTTACTTCTACATTGTTCGGAAGAGCATTCAGGATACCGTGCCTAAAGCTATCATGCATTTCCTTGTCTCGTACGTGAAAGACAATCTCCAATCTGAGCTCGTGTCTTCTTTGTACAAGCAAGAACAGATCGCGAGTTTGCTCGCCGAATCCGAACACATAGGACAACGCCGCAAAGAAGCGGCCGAGATGCTTCAGGTAACATAATGCTGGTCTTATTAGTAACACTTGAGGCAATCACCCCTAACGAATGATGTGTCTTGCTCTCAATATTTCAGGCTCTACAAAAGGCCAGTCAAATCATCAGTGAAATTCGCGAAACCCACGTCTGGTGAATTGAAAAGCTTGGGCGGTATGAATTAGCCCATTTGTCCGAGATTCGCTTCGTAGTCACTCCCACAAGATTTTAGAAATTCATTTCAGTTATATTGTTTCTCCCTTGAGAGATCTCCCGGTCTCGCTTTCTGACTGAAAAAGACATCAAAGACAGGACTGTCCTGTGAAGATAACCTTGTCCGTGTTGTGAGTTCTAGGGAGAATATACCATGATTTGTTAATTGTGCCATGAATACCGCTAGTTATAAATTTATTAATTACTTCAAAGCTATTTCCTTACGAGACTGAGAGGTACGGATGTGAACTGTCAGAGTCTGAAATAGTGATGATACCAAGGGATAATTCAAATTGGTGGATGACGCTATATCGTATATTAATTTTAAAAACTCTTTCAACTAGAGACATTTCATTGGGCCCTGAAACACAAGTATGCCGAATATTGGCTAAAATAACTAAATTGTACGTCATTCGCCAGATCATTCCGACTTTTTAAGAAAATAAGCCGACTTGAATTGAATGAATGAATTTATTTTCTCGTTAGCAATTGAAATTCAAAGTCTGCAAATTTAAAGGAACGCCATAAACTAAATGTAAATATCGGTCAGCGGCAAATGTGTTTTGAAGGAGCAAGATTTTATCTGACATAGAGGACTCGTTTGTCCTAGAGCACTATAATAACATGTTATTATAGTGCTCTAGTTTGTCCCAGTTTGATGGTTAAATGTTCAGTTGAGCTCAACTCTCCGTCGTTCCGTTCGTTCGTTAAGTCTGTCACGTGCGCTCCACTTGTTCGCTTCTCATCTAAACAAAAAGTTCAAAGAAACGCTACGACGCTTCTTCAGTGAACTAACTTCCTGACCATGGGGATTTGAGATGGATAAACGTGTCCGCATCTCAAATGATTGCAGATGTAAAATATTAACTAAAGGATTACTTCAATACGATTGCTGTGGGTTGCGTGAGGCATTCGGGTGGAATGACCAGGCCCATAAATAAATAAATACGCACTGCCGATCGGCAGGAAAGGTGAACCCATTTCCCGGTCAGTCAGTGTCACTAAATTTGTACCAAATTCCAACTCACTAGCGCAAACGAGATGTCACCAGACCCGTCTGAAACCAAATTAAGACGCCTGAATCAATGTTCCACGGAGTTCTGCTCGATGATGGGGATATTGATCGTACATCTGAATCTTTTTTCGACTCGATTTGAGTAAACAATCCGATTCCGGGGCTCAAATGGAACTTTTGGGCATGGATTTGTCAGCCAGCATCTCCGCCCGTTCTTAAGAAACTCGCGTCTGTGAATCAAAACAAACCCCCAACTTGTTGAGCAATGACCTTTCCGACGTGATTCCCGTCATTGGTGAACAAGAGAGTCCATCCATCGATTAATCCACCTTATTGAACCGAACAATCCAAGTGTGTTGAACCTCTGTCCGATTTGGTTTCCGCTCTCGAGGTCACTGACTGAGGCTGAGGCCGCGAAATATTACGGGATTTCAACACGGGTGAGAAACTCAAATGAAAGAACAGAGCCAACCCACAACTGAAAAGTTTTGTTCGACTCACAAGCTCAATATCTAGTTAAAGGATTAATAGTAGGTGACGGTTGAAAGGTAGGTAAGAGGTATCCCAAGGGAGCCGAAATTAAAGACAGATGGAACTCTGCTATTAAGGTCGATCGACAAAGAACGTCAGAACTGTTGCAGGAAAGCACATCTCATTGAAAATATCGGACAAAACGTGGACTAGGATGGTTTCATATTAGACTCATTCACTCACTCATTTAAGTGCCAGACAAAAAAATGTAGCTTTTAGTAGAGCTCTAGTTTTTAGGATACTGAACGTTAAACCATCGGGATGTGCGATAAAAATGTTCAAGAAGCCAGGATCAACTTCAATCAAGGGTAGGAAGGATTTTCACGGAGGAAAGAAACAAAGCGAAAGGCGTAAGAGAGCACCGGATGGAAATGAGTTGCCTTTCTCTCCTTTTTTTCGTTCTTTCTCTGCGTTTTTTCCCTTGGTGCCCTTTTTCTCACGTCTGGGAAGAGGAGGATGGTTTCAGGGTGGAACAACTTATTCAACAGCGGGCACGCGTGGAAACTGGTCTGTCTGTCTGTCTGTTTGCTATTTGTGGTACCCGGGAACGAACCTACCGTGCGTCCCTTTCGGCTGGGTCACGATGGAACCTCTTCCTCGGCGGTGAAGAGAAGCGAGACATCCCCCCAAAGGCTGGTTTACCCATGGTGATGAGTCTATCCCGGCTGGCTCGTCCTAAGGAACGAACGGTTCCCTGTACCATGATTCTGGATGGCTTTTCCCCGCTAGCTTCTTGGGCCAATCATTGAACTTACCCATTGTTCAAGACGTTGTCCATGATCTTGAACCACCCTGCTTTCAGCGTTGGCTTCATGTGGAACCACTTTAATCATCCCATGCGGATCTGACCATTCTGGCTCACGATGAGCACGATTCACTTCATACTGATCGTGTTTGGGGCGCTTTTGAGTCGGGGTCTCAGACCCGCCGGGGGCTTGGAACTCCCGGCCTTCCGATTACAATGTGGACCCACGGAATTTGCGTGTCACGATGGCATTAAATGCGTTCCCGTGACTCGAATTTGCGATTCAGCACCCGATTGCTTCGATGGGAGCGATGAACCCTTGGATTGTCCCAGGAATGTGGCCTGTCGGGCGGGGCAATTTTCGTGCGCTCTCAGTGGGAAATGTATCCCGGTTGAGTAAGTGGAATAGAGCCTTGACCTCTGTTAATGAATTCATCATTTCTATACGGTTTCTTTTCGGGAATCCTAGGTGGACATGTGATGGCGAGGATGATTGTGGCACGGACTCAAGTGCAACACCGGACTTGTCGGATGAGGATCCGGCTTTGTGTCAACGGTCGGTCCAATGCGAGCCGAGCAAGTTTCCTTGTCGGGTAAGATTGTGTTGCTATCGTGTACGAAGAGTCTAAAAGTCTGATTCGATGCATTCATTTGTAGGATAATGTGACGTGTTTGGACCTCCCATTATTTTGCAATGGGGCTCTGGACTGTCCCGACAAGTCGGATGAAGGACCGCAATGCAAATTGAAGCAATCTTGTCGCAAGTCGGATTGCTCGCATGGTTGTGCCATCACTTGGAAAGGACCCCGATGCTATTGTCCCCCAGGCTCTCAACCCAATCCAAAATCCCCCCACAAGTGTTTAGATGTGGACGAATGTCAGGTAACTTCAAAAGAACCGTGATTGACTCAGTCGATTTATGTCTTTGCTAATCATCTTTTCACTTCAGATCAAAGGCCAGTGCGATCACTTGTGTCGGAATCGTCCAAATTCATTCCAATGTGACTGCGTACCGGGTTATCAACTGGATAAAGGTCACTTCTGTCGAGCAATCAATTGGCCACCGTCCGCTCCGCCCATTCTGTTCATCGCTAATACCGCCAATATCGAGTCGGTCTTCCTCAATGGATCGGCCATTGCCAAAACCAAGCCGGGAGCTTTGGAGGAGACGCTAACTGTGGATGTGATTCATCGAAATAAATCCGTCTGCTGGATGAGCCACTCGCCTTCAAATGTGACTGGGAGAGCAATAGAATCACGTCAATCAAGTCTCAAATGTGCTCACATGAACCATTTAGACGAGGGTTCGTGGGAACTGCCCGACCTCGGTGCTTTTGGCATGGAGTCGATCTCGCAATTTGCCATCGATTGGACCACTGACAATTGGTATTTCTTGGACGAAGACAACGAGATGGTTTTGTTGTGCCATTTACGAATAGACCATCATCATTTTATTTGCAAAGTCGTTGTCTCCGGAGCTTTGAGCAAACCGAGAGGCATTGCATTGGACCCGGGGCAAAATATGGCTTTCATTTCTGTGTGGGGTCGAAGTCCGGCGTCAATTGAGAGCGTATCTCTGAGTGGAGGTTCCCGCAAATCCATAATTAAATCCAAGATTGTCTATCCCTACGGAATTAGCGTCGACTTGCCACGCAAAAGAATCTTTTGGGTGGATACTTATATGGATTGTATCGAGAGTGCCAACTACGATGGTTCACAGAGGGAAACTCTTTGGCGAGGACACCCAATGCAAAATCTTTATGCCGTGGCCGTGTTTGAGAATGACGTGTTCGTCTCAAGTTGGAGGGACAATTCAATTAAACGGATCAACAAATTTCACCCCAAGAACCAAATAACGCTCGTCCAAGGCCTTCGACGGCCCTTTTCACTCAAGATCAGCCACAGGCAGATCCAATCGTATAATCGAAGCGTGGCTTGCGATATCCCCGAGATTTGCCAACATGTACGTTTATTCTTTTTCAAACACCGATCTGAAAGACAAGCTTTCATCATTGCGTTCTGTTCTCTTTTAGATTTGTGTTCTGACTTTGGTGGAACCGCATTACGAATGTCTTTGTCAAAAAGGGTTTTCCCTAACCGATGATGGGAAGTGTCAATTGAAGGAATTGAATCAATTCCTTCTTCTCAACCAAAGACGACCTAACATGATTCGAGCTATTGGGTTGAGCGAATTCAATCGCAGTAATGATGCGATTATCCCCATCACTGGATTGAAAAAACCTGGACCTTTTGACTTTTTAGTCCAAGATCGATTACTGTTTGTCGCAGATCAAGAATCAGACGTGATTTATCAACAGAAAATTGACACCGGGGAGCGCACCATTTTCCTTGATCCAGGTAAGAACAGAAACCAACCTTTTTGGCGAAATTATTGACCTGATATTTCGTTACCACTACCAAGTATTATAATTACCTTGTGTTGGATGGATCCCTACTTATCACAATTATATTTCACACACAATTTCCAGGACAAGTTGGCCTGACAGCCTTAGCTGTTGATTGGGTCGGTCGCAATCTGTATTGGTCGAGTTCCCGAGCTAAAGCTCTTTTCGCCAGTCGGATTTCGGATGCTCGACTCACGAGAAAACTCGTCAACTTCCCGAATGATGGCATCGTCGAGTCGATTGCACTAAATCCGATGTTGGGTCTGATATTCTGGAGCACGAAACCTTTATCTTTAGACGAGGCCAACGAAAACCCGGGATTCATTTACTCGGCGTGGATGGATGGTACTCATATTGAGGTACTGCCTTCCAAAGGCATCAAATGGCCTGGACATCTGACGGTTGATTTCTCGAGTAATCGTCTATTTTGGACTGATGTCTTTCTGAAAAGAATTTCAAGTGCCGACTTGAATGATCTAAGCTTACCAATTCAACACCATGGACCCGCCTCGAAAATTAATGACCTCCAAGGTCTTGCCGTTTTCGGCAATGACTTGATGTGGTCAGAAATGGACCAAGGACTAGTGAAGAGATGGGATATGACGCACAAATCCATGGCTGGCCAACTCCAGATGAACCTCGAGATCATTGCCCTGAAACTGTACGATCCCGGAAATCAACCTGGTTTGAGTAATGAAACTGCATCAATCCGTGGTTGTGACAATTGCTCGCAGTTGTGTCTGATTATTCCCAAAGCCGGTCGAGGTTGCTATTGTTCCAATCACTCTCCTCCGAGTTTGGATTGCATCAAGAATGAAGACCAACTGACCACCTCGGCGTCAGTCTCATTTTGCGGCGAAAACGGATTTCAATGTGCCAATGGTCGTTGCATAGACATCGCTTTTTTGTAAGATCTTTTTACTCAAAATGCAATATTAGATTGAAAGAAACCCGACTTTAAAACACCAAACCCAAAAATTGTTTATTTCAGGTGCGATGGGACTGAGGATTGTCCCTCAGGAGAAGACGAGGATCCAAAAGTGACTTGTGCCAATGTAACATGTGCCAGCGATCAGTTTCATTGTGATCACACCAAATGCATCGGACACGATCAAGTGTGTGACGGAAATTCCGATTGCCGCGACGAATCGGACGAGGACTCGAAAAACTGTCTCAAGGTCATTGGATGTGATACGGAGAAATATTTCCGATGTCAGGTAAGCCAAAGCCTCGGATTGAGTCCTTAACCCATGCATTGACAAGATTGTTTTGATTAGGTTTCGGGGATATGCATTCAAAAAGCGTTTGTTTGCGATTTGGAGTTGGATTGTGGCCCTGGTGATCGATCCGATGAGCCCGACGATTGCCCTCGACCTACTTGTGACCTCACCGAGTTCTCTTGCCATTCCATGCGGAAATGCATTCCGTTGGATTATCTATGCGATGGCGAGGACGATTGCCTCGATGGGAGTGATGAGCGAGAGTGCGAGCATTTCTGTCAAGATACCAAGCAATTCTATTGCCATGTGGATCAAAAGTGCTTGGGATTAACTGCCGTGTGCAATGGCAAGAAAGATTGTAGTGACGGCTCCGATGAAGCCAATTGCAAGAACATTCACTTAAATCATACTTGCCCCAAGGACAAGTTCCTCTGCGGGAGTGGCGAGTGTATTCCGAAGGTGTTTGTCTGCGACGGAGCATCGGATTGTGAGAATGGCGACGACGAATTGCCAGAGCAGTGTTCAGATTTCGAGCTCACTTGCAGTCCAACTCTGGAAAGAGCTTGCGCCTCCAAGACCAAATGCTTGCCTTTGTCGTATTGGTGCGATGGGGATGTGGATTGTCCGGATGGATCGGATGAGTCGGATTGCGTGACCACGCACGCGGATCTTTGTGATTTCCCCTCATTCTCATGTCAAGATCGTGGTAGTAGTAATCGCTCAATTTGTTTGGACGTGACTCGACTGTGCGATGGAAAAATCGATTGTGCCGATGGAACGGACGAGGGGCTATTGTGTTCCGAAGAATTGTGTTCTCAACGTGGCCATTTGTGCTCGGATCTGTGTCAAAATTCACCTGATGGTCTTCGATGTCATTGTCCCTCAGGTCTCCATTTATCTACGCGAAACCGAACTCACTGCACAGATGAGCATCCGTGCGATGAATGGGGCACGTGTTCCCAAGGCTGCTTGGCCATTTCCTCTCGGAGACACAAGTGCTTTTGTCGAGATGGTTATGCTCTGGAAAGTGACGGGTACTCGTGCAAATCCAAAGATCCCAGTGTGCCCATGGTCATTTTCAGTTCAAGAACTGAAATCCGAGGCATCAATTTGAGAACGGGTGTGAGTCGGCCTTTGGTGACCAGTTTGAAGAACGCCATCTCGTTGGATTTCCATTTCGAAGGGGATCAGCGGTTCATCTTTTGGGCGGATGTGCTGGAAAACCGAATCTACCGCGGAACCATTATTGGCCATTCGTTGTCCAATGTTCAAACCATCATCGAGAATGGACTCACGCGCATTGAAGGCATGGCTGTGGATTGGATTGGACAGAACTTATATTGGGTTGAAAGCCACATGGATCAAATTGAAGTCGCCAAACTGAATGGATCGTACCGGAGAACATTAATTTCTGGGGGAATGGAATCTCCGAGATCGTTGGTCCTAGACCCTAGAGAGGCAATATTATTTTGGGCTGATTGGGACAGCCGAGCTCCGAGGATTGAATCTTGCAGCATGTCAGGCGATCAAACCACGCGAAAGGTGGTATTTGCTGTGAATTTTGGCGGCACCGGTGCTTTACCTAATGACTTGACTTTGGACCGAGAGATGAGACGGATTTATTGGGTTGACGCCTCTTCAGATTCCATCCATACCGTTACCTACGAGGGAGAAGATCATCATCTCATTCTTCATGGTGCAGCCTATCTGTCGCATCCGTTCGCCATTAGTTTGTATGAATCCTTCGTATATTGGACAGATTGGCGAGCTGGAGCCGTGATTAGGGCCAATAAGTGGAATGGTTCGGACATTCGGGTTATCGAGAGGGTCGTTGGCAAACCCTATGATCTCCATGTGATGCATCCGTCTCGACATTCCACGGCCAACGTGGATTTGAATCTTCTGCATTGTCAAAACACTAACGGGAAATGTTCTCATTTGTGCCTCCTAGAGAGAGACCATGGCTTTGTTTGTGCCTGTCCTCACCTAATGAGCTTATCCAAGGTGGATAACCGAACTTGTGTGGAAAACAAACGCGTGTTCGTGATTGCCCGAACCAACGATATCATTGGTATCGATCTCGACCATCTCGAGCGCCACGCCATTCCTCCCATTCCGTTATCGAGCGTGTCCCACCCAACCAATTTGCAGTTCCACGCCAAGTCCAACCGAATTTTATGGCTCAACGCGAATGGCAATGAATCTGAATTGAAGGCTGCCAATTTGAACGGCACATTGACCAAGACAATCTTGGACCGTGCCCTCATTCGCACCCATGCTTTCAGTTGTGATTGGAACACGGGGAACATCATATTTGCCTCTCAGCTTTCTTTGCCTATGAAAAACCGCACCTCCGAGTTTAACGACGAAATGATGAGCAATATTTTTGTGACGAACGCCAATGGAGAATTCCTAAGCCTCTTGATACGCGAAAATCCTGGATCCATTCGTGGTCTTGTCACGATTCCAAGTTTAGGTGTCATGTTTTGGAACGATGACACTGGTATCAAAGAAAGCCTGAAGACCAGTAAAATGGACGGAAGTGGAGTGGAAGAGTTGCGAAGTTTCATCAAAGAGGATACGGACGACATTGATCAAAATGACGCCGATGATGAACGAGTTGGTCCAGCATTACTCATTTCTAATCTCTCCTATAACGGCCGAGGACACACTCTTCTCTGGATCAATGCCAAAGAGAGTTCCATCTACCAATACACCATAGCCACGGGAAAGATGGATGTGATTTATTCTGCCCCAGGTACCCGATTGACGGCATTGACAGTCTTCGAGAACTTTTTGTACTTTGCCAATAACTCCATACCAGGTCATCACAGCTTAGTGCGGGTGGATTTGAATTCCACGCAATCATTCCAAGTGATGTTGAATACCTCTCAAGAGTTCCTGTCCCTCATGGTCTACAACCCAGATTCACAAACGACGACCAATGGCTGCTCCAAAGATAACGGAGGCTGTCAACAATTGTGCTTAGCCCAAGGAACAAGTAACGTGGTATGTAGTTGTGCCTTGGGATACGAATTATTCAATAGGACCAATTGCCTAGCCACCCCATCGAATCTACTGATCCATACTTCTCGAGACGGCCTTTCCGGCAAGACCATTTATTCCCAACCTCACGATGGCTTGCTCTTCCTTCCGCCATTGCCCAAGACCATATACCCGACAAGTGTAGCCACCTTGCCTGGTCAGGAAAAGATCTTCTGGATCGATAACACGGAGGGTGCCATTTATTCCATGGCCCGAAACGGGAACAACTTGACTCGAATTCTGGGTCAACTTCACTCGCCTCGACAATTAGCCGTGGATCCTGTGGCCAACCATATCTATTGGACGGACGACAAACTCAACGTGATTGAATTGTGCGACTTTGAGGGCGCTAAGCGCTACGTGGTGATATCAGAAGGTCTGGATGAAGTGTACGCCATCACTTTGGATCCGTCGGCTGGTTACATGTTTTGGACCGAACTTGGTTCCAAACCAACGATCCGAAGAGCAGGTCTAGACGGATCCAATCGGCGGGTGATTGTGCAGATGGATTTGAAGAGACCCACCGGGCTGACCCTGAGTCCGAAACATGAGCGGTTGTTCTGGTGCGATCCCGAATTAGGCGTCCTCGTCTCAGTCCGATATGATGGAACCATTCGAAATTCGATCCTCCACAAACTGAGTCGTTTCCTTGAATCGCCCGTTAGTCTCGTGTTTCATGAAGATCATTTGATTTGGCTGGATTCGAATTTTATGGGCGGAAGTATCTCCAAGATCAGGGTTGATACGGATCATGATCAAGTTGAACGGCTCTACGATCATTTGGGAGATTCTCTTTACCTCCACGACATTGCCATCTACTGTCCTAGTTGTGAAGTGGGACGCAATCCCTGTCAACTCTTCAACGGGGGTTGTGAGGACATATGTTTGTATAACGGGGATCAGATCAATTGTGCCTGCCAATATGGAAAAGTAGCATCCGATAACAAAACATGTGAGGATTACCAGGACTTCCTGCTCTTCTCGAAAGTGTCGAGTATTCAGAGTGTGCATATTTACAACGCCAAAGACAAGAATCCCCCGATGGCCCCAATTAGCCGGAGTGACATCATGAAGAACGTGATTGGTTTGGCGAGTGATCCACCCAACAAACGCATCTTCTACTCAGACATGAAGCGAGGCTCGATCAACACGGTGAAATTCGACGGGTCCGATCATCGAGTTCTTATTGCAGACCAAGGTTCAGTGGAAGGGATGGCCTTCGATGCTCATCGAGGGATTCTATTTTGGACATCAAAGTCGGATAATTCGATTAATCAAGCCAAAATCGATCTGGACCTCGAAGAGCAACACCCAAAGAGAGTGGTCATGCTTGGGTCACAGGATCGTCCCCGAGGCATTGATGTGGATCGCTGTCAAGAGCAAATCTATTTCACCAATTGGAACCCTGAACGTCCGGTGATCCAGAGGGTATGGCGATCTGGCTTCGGATTAGAAACCATCATATCTAGTCAGATTCAAATGCCCAATGCGGTAGCGGTCGACTCTGTAGCTCGAAAGTTCTATTGGGCCGACGCTCGTCTCGACAAACTGGAAAAAGTGGACATTGGAACCCTTTACCGAGTGACCTTGACCCATTCCAAACCCAGTCATCCGTTCTCATTAGCCGTGCATGGCGAATATCTGTTCTTTAGCGATTGGCAACTTCATGCCGTGGTCCGAGTTAACAAGCACACCGGAGAGGATCTCACCTTTCTGAGGAAGAACATTCCTCGGCCAATGGCTCTCTCGGCAGTTGGCACCAATTCGTCCTCCTTGGTTTGCCAATCCGACGGCTGCATGGTATTAAACGGTGGCTGTGAGGATTTGTGCACTCTCGACGATCAACGCGAGGTTTCTTGTGCTTGTTTTCCTCATCGGTTTCCCATCGATCCCGAGAGGAAACGGTGTGCCTCTCAAAAGCAACAATGTGATGATCCCGACGCATTTCGTTGTGCTCAAGGGGCCTTTGACGGGAGCCCCGTATGCATTCCGTACAACCTGACTTGTGACGGAGTCAACCATTGCCTAAGTGGCTCGGATGAGGACTTGAGATATTGCGCCATTCGCCAGTGTCGTTCCAAATACTTCCAATGTGCCAATAACCGCTGCATTTCGAAAATCAAGCAATGCGATCAAAAGAACGACTGCGGAGATTTTTCCGATGAATTAGGTTGTCCGTGTCCACAGGCAGATATGTTCAAGTGCTCATCGGGGCATTGCATTGCCAGTACGGAGCGATGCGATGGCAACCCAGATTGTCGGGATGCCTCAGACGAGAAGAACTGCGCCAAAGTGGATTGCTCAATTGCACACCTGAATGCCAAGACCACCCCGCTCCCAGTGTCCGATCAAAGCCGATTGGCGCAATGCAACCAGACCACGGCCTGCATTCTGCCCGAATGGATTTGTGATGGAACCAACGACTGTTGGGACAACAGTGATGAAGAGGATTGCCATAATGAGTTGAGCAAGCAATCGCCCAAGGTACTCGATCCTCAGACTTGTCCCAAAGGTACGATGCAATGCCGCAATGCGAAATGCGTCCCATTAGGGTGGGTGTGTGATAAAGAAAACGATTGCCATGATCAACTTGCCGAAGGGGGAACTTCTTCCGACGAAGAGAATTGCTTGAAACGTCCCTGTGATCTTCATCACTTCAAGTGCGGGAATGGGGAGTGTATCCCTCGAAATTGGGTGTGCGATCGCACTCCGGATTGTAGCGATCTTTCCGATGAAGCTGATTGCTCCCGAGAGGCAGGTCAAGGGTGTCATCCTGTTCTGGAATTCCAATGCTCTCCGGGGAACTGCATTCCCAGACTCTGGATGTGCAATGACAACGTCGACTGCGATCTGAGTGCTGGGGAGAAAAACGATGAAGATCCTCTCTTGTGTTCGTCATCGTCAAGTGTGGCGTGTCGTGAAGACGAGTTCCGTTGTCTGAATAACCGATGCATATCCAGTAAATTCTATTGCGATCACGACAATGATTGTGGCGATCATTCCGATGAGCCGCGCACTTGCGATTACAACTATTGTCCCAAGAACTTCTTTCGCTGCCACGACCAAATGGGCTGTGCGTCATACGCTCATCTCTGTAATGGACATGCCGATTGTAACGATCGATCCGATGAAAACGTCACGGTTTGCCAAGCGTTGGAACACCACGTGAACGTGTCTCTTCAAAGGAGCTCATGCCACAGTAACAACGAATTCGGGTGCGACAACGGAGCGTGCATTTCTTGGGACTTGCTCTGCAACGAACGCAACGATTGTGGCGACTACTCGGATGAGACCAGTTGTAACGTCAACGAGTGTGAAAATCCATATACCTGCGAACATATTTGCAACGACAAACTGATTGGCTATGAATGTCAATGCAATCCCGGCTTCAAAGTCCGTGACAAGGATCCGAGTCTCTGCCAAGATATCGATGAGTGCGAAGAACTCCGTGCTTGCTCTCAAACGTGTTTGAACACACCTGGCTCGTTCAAGTGTTCGTGTATGCCCGGTTATGTCCCATTTGACGATGGCTTGAGATGCAAGGCCAATACTAGTGAGCCCGCCAAGCTCATCTTCACCAATCTGTACTACATTCAAATGAGCTCACTCCAGGGAGAAAGCACCATTCTCGTCAAGAATCAGAGTAACACTGTGGCCTTGGATTATGACTGGAAGACCAAGTGTCTGTTTTGGTCGGACGTGACGTCTCTGGGATCGAGTATCCGAAAGTTCTGCAATTGGGACAAACCCATCACGGGAAACGCCACGCAAGATCGGGTTCTGCCCTTGCTCACTCTTCGCAACCCTGATGGGCTGGCTATTGATTGGGTGGGACGCAATCTCTATTGGTGCGATAAAGGAAGTGACACCATTGAAGTGGCTAATCTGGATGGCCAGCATCGCAAAGTGTTGATCGATTCCGGCCTCCAAGATCCTCGAGGAATGGC
Organism: Tigriopus japonicus; assembly: GCA_010645155.1. Taxonomy (NCBI): domain Eukaryota; kingdom Metazoa; phylum Arthropoda; class Copepoda; order Harpacticoida; family Harpacticidae; genus Tigriopus; species Tigriopus japonicus. The sequence goes on from CM021319.1 coordinate 3,675,392, forward strand.
GGTTGATCCCCACAGCGGACTTCTGTTCTGGTCAGATTGGGGATCTGAGCCCCATATTGGTCGGGCGGGAATGGATGGATCCAATATTCGGATGATTGTGTCCGAGAACTTGGGCTGGCCTAACGCTCTAACTTTAGACTACACCACCAAGCGGTTATATTTTGGAGATGCCAAGAAAGATTACATTTCCGTTACCGATTATGAGGGTCGGAACATCCATTTGATCATGTCTCATAAAACAAATCCAGGGGCTCGTCTCCATCAGATTTTTGCTCTCACCATGTTTGAAGATTACATCTATTGGACAGATTGGGAGGCCAAGTCCATATTAAGGGCCTCCAAACTTGGCCAGAATCCGTCCAATCGAACAGTAACCAAATTGATCACTCCTCATCACAAACCAATGGATGTCAAGGTAAGTGGGTGAAAGAAATGAATCCATTGATATACACGTATCATTCATTCTCGTGTTTCTTCCCTCCCATTTTCAGATCCTTCATCCCTTGCGACAACCGGAACTGGCATATAATCCGTGCCAAAACAATGGAGGTTGTGAGGCTCTTTGCTTGCTTTCACCAGGTTTGAATGGCGTCAAGAATGTCTGTGCTTGTCCCGAAAACTTTGTCCTGGAAGACAATGGTCTCTCGTGTAAATCCAATTGTTCCTCATCCAAATTCGTTTGTGAAAACACCGTGAAATGTATCCCATTCTGGTGGCGATGTGACGGACAAGACGATTGTGGCGATGGATCAGACGAACCGCCTGAATGTCCAAAGTTTGTGTGTCGTCCCGGTGAATTTCAATGCAACAACAACGTGTGCATTCATCCCACTAAGATCTGTAAGCCACTTTTTCTGCTTGATTTTAAACTATTTGGTCACCTAATGAATCCTGTTCATTCAATTTAAGGCGACTCCAAAGACGATTGCGGTGATCAGAGCGACGAAGTGGCTTGCAATGACTACGAATGTCTCACTGATTGGTTCAAATGTCCCGGCAACGAGACGACATCCGGATTTTGTCTTCCACCAAGTCTTCATTGCAACAACGAATCGGATTGTCCCAACGGAGAAGATGAGAGAGATTGTATTCCGGCAGAATGTCCCATGAATCACTTCAAGTGTGGCAACGGAAAATGCATGCCCAATGTGTGGGTTTGCGATGGATCCAATGATTGTGGAGATAACACTGGTAAGAAATGGTCCAATGTGTCAGATTGTTATTTTGCAGAAATAAGCCAGGAGGTCGAACTAAGTTTGTTAAAGCTAAATAAGCTAAATTTTATAATATTTCACCCTGTCCTGATTTTTTTTGCCAACATGAAGGTTTTTGTAAGAGGTAGCAATCATTCAAATTGGGATTAAAGTAAAAATACCTCACCTATCCAAAATCCGCACAACTCTTTGTTTGACATCGGACAAAAGTCCGATTGGAGTTCAGCACCACCATGTATCAAGGAAAACTATTCTGTTTCAGATGAACCAGAGAATTGTCCCAATCGGACTTGTCCTTCGACCCATTTCAAGTGCAACACGGGTCAATGCATTCCACAGAATTGGGTGTGCGACGGCGAGGCAGATTGCGATGCCAAAGAGGATGAATCCGAGACCTGCCAGGATCCTCAAAAACACTCTTGTGAGGCGTCTCATTTCCAATGCCAAAACTACAAGTGTATTCCCGGGCGATGGGTCTGCGATCACGACGACGATTGCGGGGACAACTCCGACGAAATGGATTGTCTCGACCGGTATCGGAATTGTTCCATTGACGAAGTGTCTTGTTCCGATGGCATGTGTATCCACGTGTCCAAGCATTGCGATGGAAGAGTGGATTGTCGAGACAAATCCGACGAGTTGTTCTGTCATACCGAGTGCTCTGAAACCGAATTTCAATGCTCCAAACCCCCGTTGTGCATCGAGAAAGCCTGGCGATGTGATGGTGAAAGCGACTGCTCCGATGGATCCGATGAAGCCAATTGTACCAATCCGTGCTCGAGAGGATCGGTGTCTTGCCACGACGAGACCAACACTTGCATTCGACATGAGTGGCTTTGTGATGGCAAAGAGGATTGTTCCAATGGGTGGGACGAGGATCAGGATCGATGTGAGCAACAAGCTTGTTTGCCTAATCGCTTTCGATGCCACCAAAGTAGCATTTGCATTCTGAATAACCAGGTTTGCAATTCGGAGAACAATTGCCCGGATGGGTCAGATGAGGCCCCAGATTTGTGCAAAGTCAGAAAACGGACTTGTGAAGCAGGTTTGTTTCATTGTAACAATGATCGATGCATAGACAGAAAGTTCGAATGTGACGGAATCAATCACTGTGGCGATGATTCGGATGAAACAGACTGTATGGCCACGCCTCCTTGTCAATTTGGGGTGTGTGCTCAGCAATGTGAGGTCAAGTACAAATCGGGTAAAGCCGGCGCTAGAATTAATAGCAAACGAATCAATGGAACCGCGTATTGCTCTTGTGAAGATGGTTACCAACTCACGTCGAGAAGCTCGTGTAAGGCCCTTGGGGAAAATGCCACCCTCTTGGTGGCCAATGAGAACGTGATACGCCATGTTGACCCGTATGCCTTGAGTCAAATGGTGGAAATCAGTCCCGAGAGATCCGAGGGCTCGAGCAAAATTCACTCGTTGGAAGTATTCGTTGGCAGTGAAACTACTACCATTTTTTGGTCCAGCCATCGAGAACAGGCGATTTTTCACCACACAATGCGAGAAAAGAAGACGACGACCATCATGAAACGCGAGGCCTTTGATACCCAATCCATGGGCCCATTAGTTCGAAACGTCTCCAACCCTCGGGGATTGTCTTTCGATTGGCTGGGCATGAACTTGTATTTCATTGAAGATGAGTTGTCCAATCGAATTGGCCTTTTCAACATCAATTCAAAGACACGAGCGCGTTTTGATCTAACTTTTTCGGGTACAATCAGTGATTTGGTAGTAGAGCCTCACACCGGGCATCTTTTTGCCACCATTCAAGGTTCAAATCCGAGAATCGAGCAAATCAATATGGATGGTTCTAAGCGGAAGACATTAGTGTCTGCTAACTTGATGTGGCCTCACGGCATAGCCATCGATTACCCCAACCAAAGATTGTATTGGACGGATCTGAAGAAACGATCCATCGAATCGACAGAAACAAATGGGCGCCTCAGAAGAACCATCTATAGCTTCCATCCAAAAGAGGGGAAACCGAGCGGGATTGACGTGTTCGAGGACTACGTCTATTACTCGACTTACAAGCACAATCGAGTGTTCAAGGTCAAGAAGTTCAACCCAAGTGAGCCCATCAAGATCGTCGAAGAGACGTTCCTCGTCAAAGACATCATTATCATGCAACAGTACAAAACTGCGCCTCAAATTTCCCACAACCCCTGTGACGACAATCCTTGTTCGATTTTCGATTTCAGTATTTGCACTATTGGATTCGCCAAGTCGAAGCCCAACTTGAACGCCACCTGTATTTGTTCTCTCGGATATGAAATGATCAATGACACATGCAAACTACAAGACAAGCCCAAGAAAATAATTCCAAAGGACCCGTGTGAAGACTTCCATTGTCACAATGGTCAATGTGTCTCGCCTGATGGAATCCGAGCCGAATGCAAGTGTACTAATCCATTCTACATCGGTCAATTTTGTGAGCATTACATTTGCTCGGGTTACTGCCAAAACCACGGCATGTGTATCCCAATTCAGCCCGAGGGCTCGAATGTCACCGACATTGGTTCCTTGCTAAAATGCGTTTGTCCAGAGGGATTTTCCGGTGAGCGATGCCAATTTGGACCCACCACGTGTTCTTGCCATAACGGAGGCACTTGTGTTCTCGACGAGCAAAAGCAGATCCAATGCCAATGTGCCCCCAACTTTGGCGGGGATCAATGTCAGAACTGCCTTGGTGTCGAGCCCTGTCTCAATGGAGGTCTGTGTGTGCTCAATTCTCAAGGTGCTTCTTCTTGCGAATGTGCCAAGGGTTTCAGCGGTCCCAGATGCGCGGACTCGAAATTATCGTGCAAATTGAAATGTCTCAACGGAGGACACTGTGTCTTCAATGCCTATGGACAAGCTGACTGTCGGTGTCTGCCTCAATTCTATGGAAAACGATGCCAAAAATTGACGTGCAATCATTATTGCATGAATGGCGGCCAACCTCTTCATTCGTCGGTGGATGGGAAATGTAAATGTGTGTGTAAAGCCGGCACCACGGGACCCAGGTGTGAGAGAACCCATTGTCGAAGGACACTTTGTAAGAATCAGGGCAAGTGTGTGTTGATCGGTGAAAGAGAGATATGTCAATGTCTCGACTCATTTGCCGGTTTGGATTGCGGGGCTCGATCGTTGGAGAACCCTTGTCACTCCGAGTTCAAATGTGAGAACCATGGCATTTGCCGCCATTTCCCCACTAGTAACACCACCGAGTGCGTTTGTCCCAAAACTCAAGCAGGCACGTTTTGTGAAAAGCCCAACCTATGCTTAAATTATTGTTGGAACGGCGGTCAATGCGTATGGACCTCTGAGTCTAGTGTGCATTGCCAATGTCCCAGTGGTTTTGCAGGCTCCAGATGCGATATTCGTCTCTCTCGCGAGGTCACGGCTAAGCCTCCTCACATTGACGCCACGGATTCGGAGGAAATCCGCTCGTTCACCTCGACCATCTTGCTCATGTTAGGAATACTCATTCTGTGCGGCCTAGTTTTGTGTCTAGGGGTCGCGTTTCACAAAAGACACCATCTTGGAAATGCATTTAAGCATCGGCGAATGGCCGAGACTCTCGTGGGGAACAACGTGGAGTATTCTAATCAAATGTTCCTTCCCAACGAGGAAGACGACGACGATCTCATTGTAATGAACGGGGGCACAGGAGAAGAAGGAGGAGAAGAAGCATCGATTGCAGCAGGAGGCAGTAGAAGAAGAAGAGTTGCCGAAGGAACCTCATTTCGCCTGGAAAACCACAATCCCAACAGCTTTGGCAATCCTGTCTACGAATCGCAATACGATAACGACGCCGAAAGAGAGGGATTGTTGATGGAACATCAAGAGCTCTCGGATTCCAATCAGTTCCTTCTCGATGATGATGCCGTTGCCCCCAACGGGTCAGTGCAATTCCCTGACGAGGAACAGCGGTGTGATTTGCTCACTGAGAAGCACAAGGGCAAGATCAGACTCTAAAACCTGACCAGATACTTCATTATTATTATTAATTAATTAACTGATTGTGATATACGTTTACCAAAATGATCCATCTCAGCCGCAAGATCAGCATTATTCCTGAATGACAAAGAAAACACAAAACTCCTTCACCAATGTCCTCCAGCAACCTGTGATTTTACGTGTATTTGTGCCAAAATTTCATGTCAGTATTTGTCAGGTGTGACAAAAGTTTCCATTGCATAAATAATGTAGCTTCTCAATTCATTGTCAAGAGCTCACAGCTAGAACTCAATCGACTGTAAAAGTATTCCAACGGTCAGAAGACCTTTTGTTCCAGTAAAACATGATGTTTCTTCCCCTGTGTATGTGGGCATTCAAAATGATTCTTTCCCTTCGACTGAATTCAGAACAATAAAAACTCACTCGATCTGCTTGAAACCAAGTTAGAAAGCACGAGACGTATTGTATACCATCCGGAGCCTGTCTGCGCCTTTCATTTGTCAATATTCAATTCTGCCAAAATATCATCGTCCAACAGCTTGAGGGTCTCGGAGAAGGTGCGCAGCCGTTTGGCCTTGTTGATCCCAGGATTAGACTCCTCGTCTTGATCATCTTGATCCACGGAACCCGAGTACTTCTTCAAGTGCTCAGGAGTGGATCTTCCACTATCGGGATCATCCGATACGGACGGAGGTCTGCGGGCTCTAGGAGCTCGCACGGATTTCATGAGCTCCTCGAGGCTATCGTTCTTGCTCAGCGAGTAATTCTTGGTGTTTTCGGCGGGTGGTCGAACTAGGGATCGGCCAAAGTCCGACATCTCGTCATCGCATTCGCCGATAATGGGCTGGACTTCCGTGCGCCAATTGGTCTTGCGTCGGTAGACCTTGTACAAAGGCACCCCCACACAACCGTTGAGTTGCCACCAGGACCTGAAGACGCTTTCGTAAAACCACTCGATGAAGGGCTCCCAACTGATCGTGTCTACAATGGCACGTCGTTGTTGGAATCCCGTCACCGCATGGATGGAGGACTTGTGGCCCATGTGGCCACAGATGTTGCATTGAGCAGGCATTTCGGAGTCATTAAAGGGGCACGTATCCTCCCAATGATCCCATTCCAGACATCTGGGACACAAGAGGTCGTCGAATTCTGTGCACCCTTGAGCCGAATGATCCGACGCGTGGCAACGCGAACACAATTTCAAATCCTGTTTCGTGGTATCGTCGTATTGGATGTGACTGGAGGACTTTTGTCTCACTTCAACGGTGCCGCCTTTTTTCTTCATCTTCATATCGTATTCGCCCGAGAAAAGATCCATGCTGTTCCTTCGGCTGCGAATGCCCGATCCCACACTAGCTCGATCGGGACTGGTTTGTCTCGAGGATCGTCGAGACGAGTTCAAGCTCACATTCACACTGACGGAAATCTCCGAGGACGAGGCTCCACTGTCGTGTCGCTTGCGTGTTTTCCCATTGCGCTTCTTCTTTCCCCCTTTGGCCAACAACTTTGACTTCTGTTCGTTTTGTTGGTTTTGTAGATTTTCCAGAGCCGTGGACAGGCCTTTCAAGGCCGACCCCACTCCGTTGGTGTGGTTATTATTGGCCGGAGGCTTGTTTTCTTGCTTTTGGGCATTCTGAGATGATGACGGTGTGCCACGCTCACGTTTTTGTGTTGTTAAGATGGACGCAGAGGACGAGGACGAAGGGGTTTTTGCCCCTGAATGTGTGAACGTTTCCTTTTTGTCCTCGGCTGTGGATGTCATTGTCAGCTTTTTGGGCATTTCTTGTGCTTCTTCTGACTCATTTGAAGTCTGGATGATGTCATTGGACGTTTGTTCCTGGGCTTTTCTGTCATAATTAGCGGTAAATGAGTACACCTCGGTCTTGATTTCGCTAATTTCAGCGGAGAGCTTTCGCCTGGATGCAGGATGTGGAACACGCATCTCGTAGGTTCCATTGAATATCTCGACGCTTGAGCTCCGATGGTCTGAAGTCAGTCCATGCTGTTGATGTTCTTGTTGTTGTTGCCTTTGCCGACGTTGTCTTTGAATTCCTTCGGGTTCCACGCTGCTATGTCGACTGGTTTGTCGAGAGGCGGGTAACGAAATGGTGACACTCTGATCAGGAATGGACGTATGGGTACGAGACAACGACCTGGCTCGTGGAGCACGTTTCACTGTGAACTGAATGGGTTCATCTGCCAAAGTGCTCTTGAGCATCATGTCCACCACTTGAAACGTTCCATTGACACCAGAGACAATTTCTTCCCGCTTCTCGCAATTATGAAACCCATTGGAAGTGACGCCATTTTCCCGCTGGTCCTTAGCACTCGCAGACCTAATGGACCGTGCCTGGACTATGGTGACATCTTGCCGATCTGCCACTTTTGTCAAGTATTCGATTTCCTCTATTCCTTTCTTAATAATTGTGGAAGCCTCTTTGGCGGCTTGGGACGACGATTCTTCAGTGTGGGGTTGATTGGCATTCTGAGAGCTTGACGTCGTTGTCCTTGACTGTTGTTGGCTCTTGTAAGTTGTGGAGGAACTGGAACTTGAGGAAGAGTTCTTGTAACCTATCTCTTTTTTTGTCGACGATTGCCCAAAAGGCATGAACATGTGAACATTATTTCGCTTTCCTGTAGAGATAAGTCCTGCTCCTGGACGAATCCCCACCCCACTTAAATTAGACAAGGACGAGTGCCTTTGCTTAGTGCCTTTCAGGCCTCCGGTTCCAATGTCTCGGTCTGGTGTTGAGCTCGAGGCTCTTGATCTTCCATTAGAGGTCAAGTCGGCGAAGATGTGCTCCGAACTCCGGTAAAATGAGCCATCTTTGCCCACAGCATAGCCATCACGTTTAATTGATGGTTCGGCTAGACCAATGGGATTGCTTCTGGCCATAAAATTGCGCTTCGACGTGTTGTGAAGATATTCCATGCTTTGAGAGAGATCTTTTGTCGCAGCGGACAGGTTGCCAAAGCTTCCCGAAAAAGAATTCTTTCTGGATGGAGCATTATTCTCCATGATGGCTTGTGTTCGATGTGGAAAGTTTCCGCCATTCTTCTCAAGGAGGCTCAAATACGAGAAACTCGTCTTCCGTTCTGACGTCTCAAAAGACTTTGAGCCTCGCATTTGAACCAGGGATATGCTTCGACTTTTGACTGGCTTTTCAACGGTTGAAGATGATGTTCCATTCGCCATTTCGTGTCCTTCACCATTGACTTCTCCATTTTTGTGCCGTTGGTGATGCTTACGGTCTTCATTTGAAACAGTTCCATTGAACACCTTCTCGAGCTCTGATTCCGATTCTGGGGGTATTAATCGGGATTCTTTGGTCTTCTTGCCACTGAAGGCCTTGGGCAGGAAGTTGTCCAACTTCATTTGAAATGAAGTTTCGCCAAGTCCTTCCTTCCTATTCTAAGCAAGACTCGATGGAAAGTGATGCTTAGTTCCTCTTGTGCTTTGCTCGACCGACAAGTGCTCAAACACACAAGGGGCATACTTACTTTCAAAATGAGCACACACGTTCGTTCATACATACTAGGTACTATCCAAGAAAGCCACCTTAAGGCCGAGGCCAACAAGCAAGTGAATGGATGGACGAGAAACACACTTCCTTATTCCTTGCCTTCTGTGTCCACGATAGTGTGTAGATTGCCAACCCCTAAATGTTCTTCTCCGTCAGTCTTGAGGATTTGCAGTTTGTTCTTGGATCAAGGAACGAGACGATGCGATGCGATGACTCACGGTGTCGGTCCTGGCCCAGTTTTTTCCACGACGAAGTTGGCCCGAGTTCACAATTCTCCAAACGGTGATGTCACACCTCTTCGTTTCTCGTGTTTAAGATTGGCGCACCGGATAGTTGAGAGCTGCTCATGATAACAAACATTATAACATTCACTGTTCCCAATTGAAAGCTCTTTTTGTTTAGTCATTGTTGGAGGAAGTGTGGGTTTCACTAATGAGAGATTTATTGAGGGGGATTACTTATCCATTAACGTCTCATTCCTCCAGATGATCGAGTTTCTGGGCCCAACCCACTTCTCATGTTCAACTCAAGGACTAACATTTGGAACACAGTTCAAAAGGAACAGTTCGTGTGCAGTCTAGCCGAAAATTGCCCAAATTCTTGATCCAAACAAAAAACAATCTAGGTCAAAACAGAGCATTTGTTATTTACCATGTTCAGAGCTACAACTAAAGACTTGTTTTCGATATTTTTTGACGATCAACAACTTTCGATTATTACTTTTTATGCTCTGTTTTTTAACACAATGTTAGATGTCTAGATGGCGTTAAACCTGGCTTAATGCGCGCATAAATTGAGGTTAGATGTTATTGAATGTTAGCTTATCCTTCCTCGAAAAAACAACTTTCTTTATAAACTTTCAGTAAAGGAAATTGTACCAAGTTTCGCATGGAAACATTTCAAGTAGGATAAAGTTGTTGAAACTATTTGCGATTGCTTCATTGGAGCTTTCAAATGAATTGGTATATGCATGATTTTAGACTTAAATGAGAATAATTTTAAGTTTAAAAATGAGCTCAGAATATAAAGTGCAGTGCCTGTGAGTAAACTCGACAAACTCGTTTTTCGTAAGTGCAGGGAATCTGCAGGGAAGCACGTTTTCCTATGAAGAATACTCTAGGGAACTAAAGAGCTCATTACTAGGCACATTGGCTCATATCCTGGGCATGCCAGGTCCAAATTACGTTCATTGCGAGCACATGGTTTCTCAACGGCAATCAGAATCCATGTATGTTGATAGTTTTCTTAAAAATACGGTTTTTAGGTTGATTTCCCCCTCAAACTCCTTTGCTTACACAATCATCTTTCATTAAGTCAACACCATTTCCAGTAGTGTTTACTTAATGGAGAGCCTCGCTTAATAACGTGACAAAGAAATACAGTAATAACAAATTGTTTCACCTACAATGTTCACTATATAGAGAATTGACTTGTTGCCGTAGTTTTGGTAGGTGTTTTTTTCGACCTAATGTGTCAATAGAAAAATAGCTGAAAACATCTGCTGATCAATTAACCTGATTCTTGAGTTTTTCACTGCAGATTCTTTTTCCCACCAAAACATGCCGCTTATTACGTACGGGAGGGAACCTTAGCTCTCGCGTGTATCTGGACTGATTTTGACGCATTCAATTATTGATGAATGATGTAATGCCGTTATTGCATACACATGCTCGGTTCGCTGAAAATTCTTAACCAATTGTACCTTAGAATTGTATTCAGTACTCGATTGAATCTTTCAATTATTTAAGATTGCACTGTGCACAGACAAATTTGAGCTTATTTTTATGCCAATCCCGAATTCGTTTCTCTTCATTTAGTTTAACTGGGTGCTTGGATCTTAACAATTCACCTTCACAAAAACGTCAAGAAACTGCATCCAAACAATTTTGTTTCAATGCCCTGCACTAGAAAACTTACAGAAAATTACCTTACAGAAATCAAGAGTTAAAAAATAACTAATTTCGTCTACGAAATAAAATTACCTGATTAGACGAATAAAAACGAATAAAATTGTCCAATTAGACGAAAAAGACGAAAAAAACCTGACAAATACGACAAAAAAGACGAAAAACACTAACAAATACGAAGAAAAGACGAAAACCCCTAACAAATACGACAAAAAAGACGAAAAACCCTAACAAATACGAAAAAAAGACGAAAAACCCTAACAAATACGAAAAAAAGACGAAAAAAACTGACTTACACGGCAAAAAAAGAATAATGAATTGCCAGTAAAGAGTATTAAAACTGCTGTGCAGAAAGTAGACAAAATGTGTGGCCCAATTGAGGGGAACAACTACCCCTTGTGCAAAACGGCAAAAGATCTTTACAAACGGTTAAGATGTAAGTGTGGATCATATTTTGTTGCCCAAGTTTTGGCGTTGAACTTTTTTAAAAGTGTCTATTTTATTCCAAATTTGAGAAAAAAGCTTCAAATATAAGAAAAATTCCAAGTTTTGACTAATTAGACGAAAAAAGTTGGGTGAAATTGCCGGATTAGATGTCCAAGTGATCCATGCTCCTGACTAGAGACAGGAAGTTAAGACGAATAAAACTGTCAAATTAGACGAAAAAAGACGAATAAAATTACCTGATTAGACGAATAAAAACGAATAAAATTGCCCAATTAGACGAAAAAGACGAAAAAAACCTGACAAATACGACAAAAAAGACGAAAAACACTAACAAATACGAAGAAAAGACGAAAACCCCTAACAAATACGACAAAAAAGACGAAAAACCCTAACAAATACGAAAAAAAGACGAAAAACCCTAACAAATACGAAAAAAAGACGAAAAAACCTAACAAATACGAAAAAAAGACGAAAAAAACTGACTTACACGGCAAAAAAAGAATAATGAATTGCCAGTAAAGAGTATTAAAACTGCTGTGCAGAAAGTAGACAAAATGTGTGGCCCAATTGAGGGGAACAACTACCCCTTGTGCAAAACGGCAAAAGATCTTTACAAACGGTTAAGATGTAAGTGTGGATCATATTTTGTTGCCCAAGTTTTGGCGTTGAACTTTTTTAAAAGTGTCTATTTTATTCCAAATTTGAGAAAAAAGCTTCAAATATAAGAAAAATTCCAAGTTTTGACTAATTAGACGAAAAAAGTTGGGTGAAATTGCCGGATTAGATGTCCAAGTGATCCATGCTCCTGACTAGAGACAGGAAGTTAAGACGAATAAAACTGTCAAATTAGACGAAAAAAGACGAATAAAATTACCTGATTAGACGAATAAAAACGAATAAAATTGCCCAATTAGACGAAAAAGACGAAAAAAACCTGACAAATACGACAAAAAAGACGAAAAACACTAACAAATACGAAGAAAAGACGAAAACCCCTAACAAATACGACAAAAAAGACGAAAAACCCTAACAAATACGAAAAAAAGACGAAAAACCCTAACAAATACGAAAAAAAGACGAAAAAAACTGACTTACACGGCAAAAAAAGAATAATGAATTGCCAGTAAAGAGTATTAAAACTGCTGTGCAGAAAGTAGACAAAATGTGTGGCCCAATTGAGGGGAACAACTACCCCTTGTGCAAAACGGCAAAATCTACAAAGTTAACAAACGGAAAAGTGCCGAATAAGCAAGAAATGGTCAACGGAACATAAAAATTTAAAAAAAACCAAGAGCTCAAAACCGCCTTTATTTCAATAGAGCAATATTTAAAAGCATATTTGCTGACATTATTTCTTCGAATAGTCAGATAGCCTTTTCAATCCAATTTTCTTTCTTTGTGTCAGGAAACTCTACAAGTTAAGATGTAAGTGTGGATCATATTTTGCTGCCCAAGTTTTGGCGTTGAACTTTTTTAAAAGTGTCTATTTTATTCCAAATTTGAGAAAAAAGCTTCAAATATAAGAAAAATTCCAAGTTTTGACTAATTAGACGAAAAAAGTTGGGTGAAATTGCCGGATTAGACGAAAAAAGACGAATAAAATCCAAATTAGACGAATAAATTTGTCGCGGCGAATAAGGGTAAAAAAGACGAATAAAGACGAAAAAAGACGAATAAGTTTATTCGTCTTAAGTTCCTGTCCCTACTCCTGACTAAAAGATGGTACGGCAAGTCATTAATCGTGTGAGTCTAAACTGTAGTCAAGTAAAACAAAGAGCACATCTGGCCATCCAGCCACGAGCCCATTGTGGCCTCCTTCTTCAAAAAGCTACTTCCCTTTTTTTCGGTTTTTTCGGTTTTGGATGCTTTTATTTTGGTAATAAATATGCAGAATGGTTACAAGTAACTTAAAATGGATTACAAAAAAATATTTAAAAATGAATTAATAAAAAGAATTATTGAAAAATATAAAAATAAAAACAAAACAAAAAGTTTTATTTTTTATTTTTTGCGGAAAAAGGTTGGAGGTTAAGAGGGCTGCAATGGATCCAGAACGCCACGTCAAAACTGAGAATCAAAATTTGGCAAAGACGTGTACAATGTAAACTTCTTTGTCTACCTTGGGTTGATATTTTCCAAACATTTAGGATCCATTTTATTATTTAAAAGTCTTGTACCCGTGCTTTTAGCGCGTTTGAAGTCTCACACTTCATCCCATTAGATCAAGTCTCCCATAATGTTAGTAGTAGACAGTATTAATTAATTGATATAGCAATGACTTAAGCTGTGAATTTTAGTGGCATTCACTTTCCAATAGCCATGTATGTGCAATTTTTGCATTGTATTTGACCTTTGGCTGTAAACTCTTCCAAAGGAAATCCTGTTGCCCTTGTAAAGCACGTATCATTTAAATCCAGGGAATACAAAAACACTTTTTAAGTGCAACAGGAAAGACAATAGCTTTCATGTAAATTGTGTCAAGTTTTCCCAAGAAGATATGCAAAGAGTCTCTAGTGAGAGGTCTGTGAGAAGCAGGTGGGATAAAACTAAGGAGATTTGCTTAGGATGAAAAACTGCAGAAGGGTAATTCTAGATCTTTTAGGATCTAGAATTTTAGTAAATATAATTGAAGAGTTGCGTTCTAGTCAGTTATTCTGCCTTGTTATCCAAGACCAAGTTTTGTAAATGTAAGTCCTCTACGATATGCTGTTTCGGCTCATTGACTCATCATTAGTTAATGATTACGGAAAGACTCGACTCGGCACGAAAACATCTGTTTTCACGTTGTGCAATTTAGAAATGTATATTAATCCATGGAGGACTGAATTACAGTCCTCCTTGATGAACTATTGAGTGTAAGGTTCTGGTTTTTGTTAGCAGACTAATTTGGCATGAGATGAGCTCAGATCATTAATTAGAAATAATGTGGTCAATTATATTATCAGGTTGCCTCATTTATGGAGGACCTTTGTGATGGGGAAAGTAAAGGAAGTTCCAGGTGGTCTAGGGCCCCGTTAGATATAAAAAGGACTTTTTATTTTTACTGTTCTTTTTTTCTCATTTACTTTTTCCCATTTAAAATATTTCACAAAGTGACATGTAGTTGTATCTTCAAACCATTTCTGAATAAAAAAACTTGTACAAATCCCACGGATAAAAGGCCAATTTTCGGGCCTCTGCTCTCTTTGCCGAGGGAATTTCTAAGGCATCCAAGATCAAGTCGAATAACCGCAGTCCTTTCCCCTTAATTCGGCTTGCATGGCCTTTCATTCAGTTCCTATTTGTTCCTCCATAGTCCCAGTTCCAGAAACAAGATCCAGGCCCTAGTCAAGTTCGGGAGCCTTCACCATTCTTGAAGTTCATTTCCGTGCGCTGGCCAACGAACGTCGACATGATTGCGCCAGCCTTTCTCCCTTTTTCTTGTGGCCGCCTGAAGGCCCCTAACCAACCAACCAACCAACCACGCTCACTATTGTCAGAGGGACCCAGCTGAGGTGGCCTTGCGACCTTCCCTTCCCGTTCCCAAACCAACAACCAACAAAGGACGACGAGTGCTTGGCCTTGGAACATTTCCAGCAGAGAAAGTAAGCCACATTTCAAGGGCTTCAAGCCAACCAACGAACGGGGCATCCATTCCATTGGCCTTTTTTTCATCCGGAAAGAGTGCTCACTCGTCCCAACCGAGTTCTCGGAGATGAACTGCCCAGTCTCGTGAGAGCCCACGAAAGACGAGGAACACGCACCACCGAAAAAAAAGCCAAACTTGCAGCAGGAAGTTCAAGTCTCAATCATCATCCTGATCCTCTCCGTTCAACAACTTGTTTTGCCGTTGCTGGTGCCTAATTCACGTTGCGACTGAAGGTGAACGAGGAAAGAGCGGAAGTGAGCTCCAAATTGTTGGTAAGGAGGGAGGATTTCATCCGATCGTCTCCCTTGTCCGTCCCTTGATCTAATATTTGCCTGCAACCCAAGCTCTCCGTGCACTTTGTTCATTGTTGTTCCGAGGAAAAGGCGTTCTCACTCTCGAGCTTTGACTCGTTCAGCCAGTCGTCCTGAGGGAAAACGACCCTTTCGTACCTAGACCGTGGTCCACTTGATCACGCTCGTTTGCATGTGCGCGGGAACGTTAATCCAAGGGTGTTTTCCTGTCATGGTTGGCTCCAACGACATCCGTTGCTAACTTTTCTTGCACCTGGACTTGGTTATATTAAGCATTAATATGATGATGTCTGCAGCCAGCCCCATCACATCTACGTGATGTCTCCAACATCGGCAACAACACCATCCTCGTTGAGTTGAGCTCGCTCTCGAGCTCCTTCTCCACCTGAAAGCTACGGAACGGAAAGAAGAAGAAAGAAAGAAAGGGAGAACGAACGAATGAACGAAACGAAACGAGGGTCGATCGACAACAACCTGGTCTTCTTCGTCTTCTTCTAGCTTCGTTACCTTGTTGTGAGTGACTCACAGAGTACAACTTCCAGTACAACTTACTACTAACTCGGTGAGTGAGTACTGGACTGGCGTGCACTCACTCATTTGAACCAACCCAGGTGCATGCATCGCTTTGGAACGGCGTAATCAACATCTAGAGTTGCTAGTTCTTAGTACAGTAGCTTCCCAAAAGTGCATCATTTCCATCATCCGGAATTGAGCCCAACAATAGTTGCTGGAACTTCAGTATCGTCGCCAAGGGACGATGCAGCTCGAACTGGATCCTCTGCCAATGTTCAGTCTGACTCAGAGGACAAAGTCTATTCAAACATAAATACATACATCCTCCGCTCTTTCTCTCTCTCTCTAGCTTGTTGGCTTTTCCGAGAAGAGTCCATTCGGTGGATGTGGATGTGTGTGCTGTTTCCGATTATGAACTACTAAAACTACTATTGCCCGATTCACCGAAATAATCGCCGGCTTCCCCGTGTTGTCCTAAGAAGCGTTGCTGTTGCAGTCAGTC
Source organism: Tigriopus japonicus (assembly GCA_010645155.1). Classification (NCBI taxonomy): domain Eukaryota; kingdom Metazoa; phylum Arthropoda; class Copepoda; order Harpacticoida; family Harpacticidae; genus Tigriopus; species Tigriopus japonicus. Next base: position 3,691,392 of record CM021319.1, read on the forward strand.
ATTGTGCTTTACGGGCCAAGCAAGCTGTCGTCGATCCCTTTCGTTGAACGGGTCCGTGGCCGTGTTGTGTTGTTGCTTCTAGCAGACTGAACTCGATCGCCTCTGCATGGTAAAGGTTTCTAAACCATTGGTTGTGAATCAGGCATGCTAGAGTCCAAGTGGTAGGCTGAGTCGGAGCGAGTGTCATCACCAGTGAGGACGACTGCGGGTGCCGCCGATGGTGTTCAGGAGCTCGCTCTTCCATCATCATGGCTTTTCCTCGACATCTGCTCCCAGTGGAGGGGGTTTCCAACACCACCACCACCTCTTCTACTTGTGCTAGTGCTGCGGACAATGTACGTCCTCGTCGTTGTTGAGTGTGGCACACGGTAGTTGCGTTGCGTACGGTACGTAGTTGTTCAAGCCAGTCATTGCGCGCTGAGTTCTTTTTTTTTTGATTCTCCAACCATACCGAGTGAAGAAAAAGAAGAGGACGACGACGACAGTAACCATCCATTCCAAAGGTACTTGGCCCTACTACTACAAATCTGCTACAGCTTTAAGAGAATCATCATCTTCTGCTGGCAGAGCTTCCAAGTAGTCTACGTTCGGCAAAGGAAATTTCTGGTCTTCCAACGACGACATCCTCTTCATCAGTATCTGGAGAGGGTTCGACTGGAAGTATGCTCAGCCAGTCAGTGACGAGTCTATGAAAACATTCAACTACTGACTCGATCGCAACAAGAAGAAACGACGAGGAAAAAAAAGAGGCCCTCTGGATGGTGTATTGGATAGCAGATACTCGATAGAGTGCGAATCTGTGCGAGCCCAGACGAAATCCACTGGAAGTGGTGGTGGTAGTGCTTCAACATCAGGAGCTCACAGCAATGAGACACCGAAGAAGGGAAAGAGAACAAAAATCTCGCTGCCAAAGAGTTCGTCAAGTCACTTTAAAGTGTTTCACAATTGCTCGGCCAAGTTCTTTGATCTGGTGATGTTTAGTGCGAATGTATATTCGACTGCCAAGCCATTGAGGCCTGCCTCTGCACTAGTGTTTGCCCCAAATCATGCCTCAGTGTCCATCACATTCATCAAGTTGTCGTGATCATGTCACAAGCACATCAAGTGGACAAATTCGCCCTCAAGAATCCACCACATGAATGTGATTTTGTGTTCAACTGCTGATTGAAATTATCCACCAGCTTCCAATCATAACCAAAAAGCCGAGCAACAACAGCAGCCACATTTCTACATACATATTGCTATCCAAGCACAACCGCAGGATCTATTTTCGATGTTCTCACTGATCAAAAAAGCTTGTCTTACCGACATTCAACGCCATCGAAGTGGTATTAAGTGAGTGAGTGAGCGAGTGCTGAATGAGGTTGAAGAGTGTCGTGATTATTATTACTTCCAAGACAACTGGCTCAAAGTCTCCCAGAACCAAGATTCGGATTGCTTGGCGTGAGAATTCTCTCCACTGTCACGGGAACCGAAAAAGTGCACCTTCCTGAACACAATTTCCTGTAGTTGGCTAAGCTACCAAACAAGCTTCTTGTACACTCACACAATATCCCTTTGTGTCAATAGTGCCTCAAACACGATTGACAAATTAAATCAAAGGATTCGCTTTCGTTAAATTTCCTAGACAGGTAAATTGAATTCAGCCTTATAATGAAATTGGAGGATTTGAGTGAATGAGAGCGAGAGAGAGATCGTCATTTTATTAAAGAATTCATTGCGCCAATGTGACCAACCTGCAAATCATGGCCTTCATTCAGGTTGTTACGTACATTGCAGTCAGTCGGTCGAATTCGGTTGCAAGATTGAGGGTCATTAACCCACAATCCAGAATAGGCGGGGCTAATCAATAAGATGAAAGAAAAACAAAACCACGAGTGTCTTGCTGTTTCATTGATCAATCAATGATCACCTTCATCTCCAAACTTGGAGAAAAAAAATCAAGGCATCGAACCATCGTCGAATTGAAATAATAATCAGCTCGAGTGGAACTGTTGCTTTGTTCTGAGTGTGTTTTACTTTTGCTACCAACATTTTTGTAAAGTGCGCACGCACGAAAAGGAAATTTAACTTGCTCGTTGTTCATAGTTAGCCAACAAAGCAACAAGGCCTTCAATTTGCTTAGTTGCTCCGACTTTGATCAAGTTTATCCATTTTTGGTTATTGCAATATTCATGCTTCTAAAATTGAATTATCAAATGTAGGATCCAGGAGGCGTCAATCCATAGAGTAATTGAATGTGGAGCTTCTGAATACTAATTATTAGAAGCAATCAAATTTGCTTGATTTTAATTGCAGTAAGTGCTTGGAGAAATGGCAAGGAGCAAAGTTTTCTCCAAGGAATTCTGGCGCACTTTACAAAATGGCTTTTGTGAATTATAGCACCCCTTTAGTCTTCTTGCAGAGGCTTGTTTAACAGCAAAGAGAAAAAATTGTGCATGCATGTATCTTTATTCATGGGTGTGCCTAATGGTTAAAATTAGTGAGACTCAGCAAGTGATGTAGAGTATGCATAATGTTGACGACAACAACTCGTTCTTTGTTCTGCAAGCTCCAGGATGAATGAATTTTATCTCGAGTGTCTAAAGATATCTGTACCCAAAACATAAGAGATTAGCTGGAGTCAAACCAGCAACTTCATTTGTCAACAAAAAGGAGCATGTAGCATAAAGAGTACTGAACATACACACAACGAACATGGGTAGTTCCAAGTGTTTTGCTTCATTTGAAGAGTGATTCTTTTGTGCAATGACGCCGAACAATTTAAATGCACTTTAAATAAATCCAGTAGACCTTGGGTTGGGCCTTAGTTTCAACCCTTTTCTCTCAATATAAGGTACGTTATGGTATGACCGTTTTGTTGCAAGAGAGAACTCGTGAGAATTGAACAGGGTGGAGTAGTGATTAAAAGCTTCGTTTGATGAGTCCATCCCGTTGAAGTACATACGTATGCCATGCAGTCTGAAAAAGTCCTCCTTATTGAAGGAATTCGATCGAAATTTCTCTTTGACTACCTCTTGCCTTAGGGCGAGCACATTTTTTTCGTGAGCTTTTGAGAGATTAATTAAATGTGGCCGCCGTGTTGAATTGATCGATAAGAGGCTTTTCTTCCCAATGGAAAGAACCTACTCTGGGGCCAAGAGACCAAACTGGTCGTCAGGGTTTTTGCACGTGAACCATAGTTCTTGATGTAAAGTGCCAACAGTAACGACTCAAATCAAATCAAGAGTAGATATTATGGAAGCCTTTCACATAGAGGTATGAGCTATGCTTAAATAAGTAGCGACACATTTCCCCGATAGCCCACGAGATATAAAACATGCATGCATGGCGCTAGCAATCGTGGTGGTTTTCCCATTTCTCTGGGTTCATTCAGCATACCCGCTTTGATCCAAGACGGCAATGTTGATCACCATCTTTGGGTTGAAAGCGTACGACGGAGTTCGTCTGATGGTCTCGATGATTATTCACATGCTGTACGTACTCGTACTAATATCCAGAGAAGCTTCATTGGATATTCAAATGAGACATTCTCACCTGATCTGATCGTCGTCTTCGTCGTCGTTGGTTCGCATATTCTCTGCTTGCTCTCTCAAGTACCTTTTCGATATCGCTCGTCCTGAATGACATCCAAACCAATCGATTGACATACTCTACATTCTTCTACTTCATTCTCATGTTTCCAGACTCAATTCCGCTGTCGTTCAGGATGGAAGCGACCAAAATGGAGAATTTCCTCAATGGGCCCCTTTTGCAATGGGTAAGTGATCATTGACTGGACGTCAAATGGAAATGTGTCGTCCTTGAAATTGAGCTCCCAATGATTTTGTGCTTTTTTTCTCAGCTTCGAACACTTCCCGAGGCCCCCGCGGAAATCACTTTTGCTGAGCTGACCTCCGGACAGTTTCTCCACAACGTGCTCCAATCATTGTAAGTAACTCGAAACCCAATTTCTAAATGTGTTTACTGATACTCTGAAGTAGTGTAGCAAAATGCAAAATGCCAGTCGGCAATGTCAAGAAAAAATACGAGAACGACTACGTAGACGAGGACGTCGACCTGTCTCTTAATCCGGATTTGTGAGCGGCGAATCTGCTGGAAAGCCATTTCATGCTCGACAAATCAATGTGCAATATCTGTTTCCTTTCTTTTTTTGTCGAACTGAACTCGTTATAACGGATGATCATCATCATCATTCTCCTCCGCATGATCATCGATAGACGTCATTGTCGCGTTTTCTACGCCGGATTAGATTTAAGTTCGGCTTTATCTCGGTGAGCTTTGAGCGACCGAATTACATTCTTGGTTATCCGTAGGTAGGTGGGTGGTATACTCTAGTGATGACGATCATTATCCACAATCGTCCAAAACTCTTGAGGAAAAGATTTTAAAAGGCTTCTTGCGCTGGTTTTAAGAACCTTCCATTTCCTGTCGATTACGTTTATGGCGACATTATGCAACAACCTCGAAACCAAGGGGAAACTTTTCACGAGAACCTGTTAAATATTCCAATTTTCTTCTCAGGAACAATTTTGTACCTACCCGTGATTGCATGTCAACCACATGGTACTGAGGCTGGAAAAACACAAACCATGAATATTTATTCACAATTTTTGTAACCCCCAGCTCGACATCCAGTTCAACGACGGCAGAAGGCTCTTCATCTTGGGTGTCCAAACTTCTGTCGTAGTGCGACATTTTCTTTTTATATTGCGCTTTGCTCCGGAACGAAGTTGGATCCTGGCCCATGTGCCAATCTCCATGCCATCATGTCTATGAAACGTGAGGTCCCCAGAGTCGATCTTTCTTTTGAGGCCACAATCAGGCCCGTTGCAATTGGGATCTTGTGCCTAGATGCTTTGTGTAGGACGTAATTGGAAGGTCTGTATACGAGATGAGGGACCTGGCCGAAGTTGTGGGTTTCTGGTAGAAATTTCTGTCCATTTTGAGTTGTATCCGCGGATGCCAAGTTTGTAGTTTACATCCGTATATATTTCGTTCCTCATGCCCTTCTGGCTAACGTGCTAATCAAGTGGGGGCTTGAAAATTTTTACCTTCTATTTCGAAACCCCTAAAGAAGGCTCCGAATGGCGGGAGTCACTAACAACGAGATAGCGGGAAGCGGCTTATCGTTAGGTGACAAGGAAGTTCTCCCAATGTTTTCTGCTCGCCGGATGTGACCCCTATGGCTCTCAGGCTCTTAATGCGCCATGTGGTTGGCGTGGCTTCTTCCCTCACCTTTCTCATCAACCCATGAAATCTAGGGCTACCGTTTTGAACCAGCTGTATGTACAGTATTTGCACGTACGTACCTAGACTAGTTCATGCACGTCACAGCGATGTCATCGTCGTCGAAAAAGTTCTTGAACGATAAGTTCAGTGGTGTTGGCCACAAGACAAAGCGACGGCTGAGATCCAGGTTGTGATCAATGCAACCAGATCTTTGACTTGCAGCATTGCTGAGCACGAAAATCAGGCGAATAGTTCACAAGATGTGCCGCGATACCTCGAAATTGGCGCTTTCCTTTCAAACCTTAACTTTGTTTTTGAAGAAGAGAAGGAGCTTGGACTGTTTGGGGCAAATTTTCCTCGATGGAATGTCTGATTTCTTTCCAACTCTTCCGTCCCCTGATGAGATCTATGCGGTGTACATTCATGGATTGTCGTTCTTGATGGTCCGACCAGTTCCTGTGTTTTTCGGGCCCAAGCGCGAAAAAATGGTTAGGTTTATGGAAAGTGAAACTGAACGTTCGCTTACATGCATGTTGAACGCTCAGGATATATTGAAGAGATAGAGAGACCCCCAGGCCCTTGTTGGCAGTTTGGACATAATTTATGATCGAGACTCACTGACGAGAACCAATCCTGCGTGTTCTACGTTCTCTCATTCTTTGTGGTGGCTTGCTAACTTATGGTCCTCACATACTGTTACTACGTATGGACATACCTACGTACATACAGCAACAAGAACCGGGTTGAATGTGGTGGTGTGCCTTCCCCAAACCTGCATTGATCTATGTATGTGTGTGTTCAGGTTTCTTCTGACGCAGAACATCATATTTAGCCAACAGCTAATGACTCCGTGATGATTAAGAAGACGGACGACAGGAGAGAAATTCCTCGGCATGTGTTCTTTCATTAGCTCGGAAAATGAGAGAAAAAGTGCCACTCGTACCATTTCCGTGCAACTTGCTTGCTAGGCCAAGACCTCGTCATTTTTGAATGTACGTTCTTTTCGCTATACTAACGCATTCCTCAAAGTCAACTGAGGATAATCTGCATTGGAAATGGGGAAATGAGCTGCTTTTGGCACAGGCCCTTCTCAAACAGTGTGCGATGAATTGAAATGGGCCCCGACTAGGCTCTCTCTCTCGGTCATTGAAACGGCAATCTCATTCCTACCAACCGAGTCTTTGATTTGAAGACTTCTCTATGGAGCAGTCGTGCATCCCTTGAGGATCTCGTCTTTCCTCCCAGATTAGCATACCTTTGGAGGCCCAAGCTCATTAAGATCAGACCATGTGTGTTCACACGCACTAGACACACCGATGTCATTAATCACTTCTTGTGTGCCCTCCGAGTCTCAGAATCGAGGGTCTAAATTGGAAGGATCCTTGGGTAGGAAGCAGCTCAATGTAAGGTTGAACGAAGTAGGTCTTGGACATCTTGGATTGTCACATCATGAATCATTCATGCCCAACCACTTCAGGGTCCATCCGCGCATCCAAGTCCATGCATGCATTCTTAGATAGAGGGAGAGAGAAAAAAAATAATCCGACATCAATGGCCTTATCTGTCTCGTCTTGCCTTCCCCATCATGGTTTCTTGTGTTGGTGGGGCTAGGTTGCTCTGATCACTCCATTCAGAGACGACAAAAAGCAGAGTAAAATTATCCGCATTTGGTAATCAGAGTGGTTTTGTCATTGGTTGGTTTGTTGGTTGGTTGTTCAATCCAATCGAGGGTCTCTATGCAACACTCGTCTGATTCCGATTCCTTGTCATTGGATCAAATCTTATGAAAGACCAATCCCACCCTTTTTACTAGTACTATCTACTGCAGAAGCTTGTTAACAACGTTGCAGTTTGTTGGAAAAATATTTTAATACGTATGTGTATGAACCTATTGTTCAGCTCTGACCACTGAAATAGAGAATGATAAAAAGAGGCAACGCTATTCTTGGGTAAAACACTTTTCACGTCAGATGAAGCTTAATTCTTTCAGACGGGAGTTTGATGCCTGAAGTTCCCAAGAGTTAATTTGGGTTGGTTCTCAAGAAGGTTTACCCGCTCAATCTTGTGATTGAATGCCCTAGATAACCCAAGGTCTTCGTCCGTTTAGCACGTGCCAGTTTCGGAGTTTTTTCCAGTCCAAAAGAAAGAATTCGCGAGAAAAGTCTGAAAATTGGAATTGTCTTTTTTCGGTTGTGGAGGAAAAATGCTCTCTAGAGTTCAGGTTAAGTCTGTTGCCAAGTTTCTCGAGTGATTTGTTGTTTGTCGCATTATTGAACTCGCCAAACATGGCTAAAACTAGAAAAAGACCGCCGGTTGAGATTGTGAAAGAGTTAGTTGGAAGAAAGATCATGTCAATTATCTTGTGTGTGATACATCGCATTCGATACACTAAAACATATCGTAAAGAGTTAACGCATCTATTCAAACGTACCTCAACTTTTTTGCCATTTTCCAAGCCAGGTATTTGTTGAGGCCTTTGAATGAAGCTTTCATTTTCCGTGTTTGATTCTAGTGATGCAAACATTCCCACCACATCCCCAAAGTTCGATCCGAATCCCGATCTACGTACCCGGGTGATGAACATTAACCTTCTGATCGAGAAACTAAAGCTTTACTACGAGGTGAGTGAAATTTGTCATCGATGTAGGAAGAGAAAGAGATGCTAGTCTGAATGAACCAATGACATTTTCCCCAAATGTTGTTGGCCAAGAAATTCCTCGTCATGCCAATCGGTGTGTGCGTTTTTGTCTTCATGCATTTTTTTCAAGGGAAAAAGTCAACATTTTTCTCAGGAATGAACATGAATTGTTCTCAAGGTCGGGAACAAGTCAAAAGGATGGTTCTTCAACTTGGTGTGATTCAATCGTTCGATTACATGTGTGTGCTACATGCACTTAAGCAACGACTTTTGACGTCTGTTCTACATGTAGTTGATCGAACACACACATTGCATCAATACATGGTACATCATGCTATCCACATTCCAGCCTAGCCTTGATTTTGGTGGCAAAGAATGGAAAAAAGACGTACATTTACGTACATTGTTGCCAATTGAAAAGACGCGATGACTTGAAGTAAATGCACTTTCGATCGTGAACTTTCTAAGCCAACTTCACACTAGCCTGTCCAGAGAGGAGAGTGAATTTTGGTTGAAATCCGAAGCATGTTAGTTATTTGATTTCTTGTCCTTTCAGAATATTCTCAGTCAGACCATTGTGATTGCGTTACCCAATCCCATTAAGATCTGTCAGAGTCCGCCCACTGACCCCAGCTTACAAGAGATGGACACTCTGTTACTGTTGCTTTTGGGCGCCGCCGTTCAATCATCCCAAAAAGAGCACGCCATCAATTCGATCAAAAACCTCCCGTTCGAATTGCAGCACGCATTCGTGGATAAGATTAAAGACGTAAGACTTAGATGACACATGTCCCATCAATTCGAGCTAGTTTACTCGTCACTGGGGCCTGGTTGTGCCAAGTGGACCTTGGCCGAGATTGTCTTTCTGAAATAAAACAACACACATATGCACACATATGCAGTGAGTCTGAAATGCTTTTTTAGGTGACGGAAAATCCCGAAAAAATCTGGCCCACGGATTACGACGACCCCAAAGCGATGACAGTGGAGCAAAAAGACAAATACTATTTCATCCTGGTGAAGCATGTCAAAAAGTTGGTCAAGCAACGCGACTCGTTTGCCAACCAGGTCATGGAGATCGCCCTACAAACTACAAATCCCAACGAGGAATCCACCTCTGATTCTCGCTCATCAACCCAACTCACACCCGAGAAAAACCATTTCGCCCTCGAGATCTCCGAGAGCAAATCCAAAGTCCGGAAATTGAATCACCAATTGTAAGTGGAACACGGCCAAAAGCACGGGAAAATCATGCTCGAGGTCCTAAACGTCACAAAGAACACCCAAGAGATAAGAGAGTGGGAAAAAATACTAATACCCCTTCTTCCTATTCTTTGCAGAGAGGAAAAAACCGAGGCCCTAATGGAAACGAAAAGCGAGCTCGAGAAGTTAGCAGCCCAAGTCGCGAAACTACGCCAAGAGGTAACCAACCAACCAACTTTATCTGTCTTTTATGCCTTTTCTTGTTTGTGGCCGAGCTTAATAACAAAGCAGTCTAATGGCGAAACTGAACACGAAAATGAGGCACTAAACTGGAGAAAAAGACGAGAAAGCGAAGCGAACGAGTGGTTTTTCTTAGGACAAAAAGAATGGTGCAAGTCATAAAATACAACACCAAATGAGACCTAATGGATCGTTCTGCTCCAATTTTGGACCATCGTCTCCTTGGGCGTTTCTTGGTATTGACTGCCCACTGTGTCAACCACGCTATTGACTCTTCCTACACTTTTCTGGCTCATCATTACTTTCGTGCATGTGCGTGGGATTGACTGACTTCTTTTTCATTACAGAATATTGAGTTGACACAAGACGCTCGAGCTGCCAAAACCTATCGGGATGAGCTGGACATTGTCAGGGATCGAGCCAACAAGGCCGACGAATTGGAGGCCGAAATCCAACGGTATAAGGATAAAGTCCACGACTTGCATTATTTCAAATCCCGCGTGGATGAGGTCCAAGAGGACAAACGCATTCTGGTGGAAACCAAGGACATGCTGGAGGAGCAATTGGCCAAAGCTCGGAAGCGCTCCGATCAGGTGCTTTCCTTGGAAAAAGAGATCTTGTCATACAAAACGGCCTTGGATAAGATTCAAATGGATCGCGAGAGTGACAAGCAACGGATCGATGAGCTCACCGAAGAAAACTACGCCCTCCAAATGAGCACCAAGAGCTCGTTCTCCGAGTCACGATCGCTTTTGGCCGAGATGCAAGTCCTGAAAACCAAAGGAGGTGAGTGAGTGCATACATGCCTGCATGCATGCGAGGAAGAAATAAGAACCGAGGCTCATTTGTTTCGCTCCATCTTGTTTGCTTGTGTCACATCTGATTTGATTTGAGAATGACACGACCCATTTGTTAGGCCAGTCGAAGAAGAAAAAGAAAAGGGATGACGGCGACAATTGATGGTGTGAATGGTTGGATTGTACTCACGTACGTCCTTCCACCCACACGTTAATGAACGAAAGAGATGGATGGTTCTGTAGATCTGCCACACGAGAGCTATTCTCCATTCCAATTTCAGGGAAAGACACCAACATCCTCACCGAGCAACTGGGACAAGATATCACGCGAGTGCATCGCCTGGAATTGGAAAACCAGCGGCTTTTGTCCGAGTTGGAAAACGCCAAGGAAAAGGGCTTCTCTGAATTTTCGGGCAAACTCCTGGAACTCGAGAAAGAAAACAAACGACAATCGATCACCATTGAGCAACTTCAACACCAAAGAAAGAAGGACGAGGACTACCATGCCCAACTCAACGACCAACTCAGGCGAAGCGAATCAAAGATCAAAGAGCTCAACACGGTCGTGGCAGCTCTCAAAGAGGCCGAGGAGCAATTGTCCATCGAAAAGAACACTGAAATTGATAATCTTCAGACCCAAGTGGATAGCATGCGGAAACGACAAGAGTCCTCGCAAAACGAACAGCTCGCTCAAATCCAGGAGGAGAACCTCAAGTTGATCAAGGTAATGTGATTGTGGCATTGGCCAATTGACATGCCTAGTATTTCCAAGGACAATAACATAATTGAATAATGAAACTCTTTCAGGAGCGAACTCATCTGCAAACCCAGGTGAACAAACTGACCGGTGAAAAAGAGCGTCTCGCCCACAGAGTGGAGGACATGCAAACCCAATTGAATCAAGCCGAAGACCTCAAATTTGAGAAGGAGAAGCTCAACTCGCAACTAGAGCGGGTCATGAAAGAGACCGAGGACTTGCGATCACTCAAAGATTCCTACGAGAGCTCCTCAGACTCCTTTGAAAAGACACGGGACGAGAATGAGCGGCTGTCCAAGCTCTTGGACAAGCTTAAGACTGACAAACATGACTATCAAATGGACAACACGGAGCTGAGACGTCAAGTCGACCTTTTGAACCGGAAAAATCAAGTTCTGGCCTTGGAATCCAATCGGATCCCGACTTTAGAGAGTGAGCGGGAAGATCTCAAGGACACCATCAACAAAATGAGGATCAGCATGGACACCCTCGAAGCCTCGGCCAAGAAGAGTGACGAGCTGGAGAACAAACTGGCTGCCTTGTCCTCGGACAACAACCGGCTCAAGCGACAAGTCCAATCTTCGGCCAAGAAACTCGAGGAGCTCGGTCGAGAACACACCACCATTAGCAACGAGAACAAGGCCCTGTTGAACAACATTCAGAACTTGAAGGCCAACGCCAAGAACATGGAAAAGATGGAGAAGGAGTTCTACGACTTGGACGCCAGTCACGACAAAATGAAACGTGAATACAACTCTCTTACGAGAGAGTTGGAACGATTGACCCAGACCAATGAGTTGAAGGAAGTCACACTCATTGATCTTCAATCCAAAGTTGAAACCCTTCAACGCGAGCGCGATGGTCTCGAACGAGATCTGGAACAATGGAAACAGGACTCGTCCAGGATCCAAGATCTTGAGAATGAGCGTCGCCAACTCGTGCAAAGTGGCTCCATGGACAAACGATCCTTAGTCAAACTTCGGGAAGAGCTCGTCAACGAGAAACTGAAGACCGAGAATCTCACCAACCAACTCGAGGGACTCAACCAACAACTCAGGACTTTGGGCATCGACCAAAACATCCTCAATGGGCAGGATGAACTCGTCTCACCCGAGTAAGTCCTATTTTCTGACGTTGATTCAAACAGGAACGATTTAAAATGTTATTATTAATGTCCTCAGGCGGATGAAGAACTTGGAGGGTTCCATGGATCATTTGCTGGAGTCGCAGCAAAAGAAGATCAAGGGTCTCGAGAGCCAATTGACGGCGGCAATAAAGCAGAAAACCACCTACCAGCAACAAGTTGAAACACTCGAACTCCAGGTGAGTCGCAGGAATCAATCACACGCCCTTTGGGAACATGATGCATAACCTGATGACATGCTTGCTTACTCAAGTAGTTCTCAACGACCACTTACAAGAAAATACGAAAAACATCAGATCACAGTTTGATTGATATATAATTCCAAAAGAAACATTTGTTTGTTTGTTGTTTAGATCAAAGCGGGCGATTCTCAAGTCGGCTTGGAGAAACAGTTATCCAAGGTCGTGAAAGAAAAGGATCAGTATCGCTCGGAATTACTTGAACTCAAAATGGAGGCTTCGACCAATGCGGAGAAGGTAAGCTCAATTTTGGCAAGGATCCGACAGAGTACCGTTTTGATAGCGGTCGTTCATTTTATAGATTGAATTATACGATGTGAAGGTCAAGAAGCTCAACGAAGATTTGGTCAACATCAAGGTGGAAAACTCCACCCTTCAGAGTCAGTCGACGTCGTTGTTATCACAAATCAACCAACTTCAAGTGACTCAGAGCAACCTGGAAAACGCTAAGCGAAAGGTAAGCAGGCAAAGACTTGAACCCGGCTTATACAAACCAGGTTCCTGTACAAACATATACCTTCATGTTTCAATTTCCCACGAAGTCTGACGAGAGCGAGCGCCGATGGAAAATGGAACGCCAAAACCTTTTGAGAGATCAAGTTGAGCTTCAAAAACTTCACGATGGCTTGCAACAGGACTATGATAATCTTCTCGTAGAGAAGGATAGCCAAAAAGAAGTGGAGAAGGCCCTCAAGGCGGACTTGGCCAAGCTCCAGGTAAGGAAGAGGATGATACAAATTCCCCAAGAAGATATTTGGTCAGCCTGCATATTGCTATCATTTCTTATGCCATTAGTCGATGTCTCTGAGTCTAAGTGAGGGTCAAGATAGCCTGATCAAAGCCAAAGAAGCCCTGGATCAAGAGAGAGAGAATCTGCGGGCAGATGTCCGCACTTTAGCCAATCTTCGCTCGGAACATAATCGTTTGAAGGAGGATTTCCGCTCCTTGTTCACCACCAATGAGCGCGTCAAAGGCGAATATTGTAACTTGCAAAGCGATTACAAGGCCCTCAAGACCAGCTACAACCAGCTAAAACTGCAACAGACCGATTTCAAAGGCCAATTAGATGAGACGCGGTCCCAATTGACCCAGATCGACGTGGAGTATTCCAAGGCCGTTAATCGATGTGAAGTTCTCACCAAGATTAATAACTCCTTGGAAGATGACCGAAAGGGACTAATGGATCAGGTGAGTCAGTTGTTTGGGTGCATTATCTATCCTAAGTTGCTGTGACATAACTTCTCGTCGATTTATACTTATTAGTTCTCCATGCTACTGAGCCAATATCAGGAACTTTTGACCCAAACTCTGAACGACAAGGAACATTTCCACGAAGAGGAAAAGTTCTACACGGACAAAATGAATCATTTGAGTCGACAGAAAGAGAAGCTGGAGGAGAAAATCATGGAGCAGTACAAACGTATGGACAACTCGCCTCAAAAAAAGTAAGCCTTTCCGCCCATGTTTTACAATTGAATAAAACAGGACAATTGCACCTCTTTTGATCTTACTAGAATGGGGTTGGGCGGAACCTTCGTGCAAAAAATGAAGAAATACAGTCTCATTCCGGGCAACAGTCGTGCCAGTAATAGCACCAGTGGGAACCTATCGGGATCGGGAGGATCCACATCGGCTGCTTCGGCCCTCTCGGCCGCCAAAGTTCGAAGTCATACCTTGAATCCGATTAGCACGAGTCGGGCCAGGTCGAACTCTCGAGGCCGTTTGAGGGCCTCTGAGGATGCTCAGGATAGCTCATCCGTGGGATCAGGTTGCAATGATAGTCTTGATTCGGGCTCACATTCCCCTCGTCAAGATAACCTGATCACGCGATCCGAATCCGCTCATGAGCTTACTCGACGACGAGAAAGCCAAAACCACAAGAATTCCGTGGCCCATCTCGCCATTCCACCACATTTAGAAGAGGATTCGGATGGTAATCATGCGGACAATGATTCGGTTAATAGCCTGATGTCGGGGGCCAGCACCTTCTTAACTGGTTCGTAAATCCAGGGAGCCTTTTGTGTTTTAAGAACGCAGTATCGATTGTTATGATCTCTTGTAGGAGCTTCCGATCGATATGGAGAGAGCGATCACCAACATCAGCACCATTATCTTCAACATCCTCTCATGCAGAACCAGAGTTTCTCGAGTCATAGCGAGGTGGGTCTGCCTCTGACCTCAAAAACCAGGTAAAGTCTCGACAAATTGTTTTCCAACATTGGGCATGGTACCATGGTCTGCTTTTGATTTGATTTGTGTACATACGTGTAGAGCATGCTTTCTGGTTTTTCCAGCATATCTAGGCCTGGAGTTACTCGCATTTTAATTAATGGAGGAGATCAAACAGAGTCCAATCAACAACGATCCAGCACGCCACGTTTGACCTCTTGGAAAAGCACTAATTCTAGTCCAATCCTTGGGGAATCTCAGAGCCACCAAGAGTAAGACTTCCTCGCGATGTGCACATTGAACTGCATGCTTAAACCCTCATATTTTTTCTCCTTTCATTGCCCGATCCTGTACCGTACTGTACATACGTATTTCCTATAAGTTTATCCATATTTGTAGAATAGTTGACCGGTTTGAACCACTTGTAACTCAATATATACATATACATGATGATTGGCAAGAAAAATGAAAGTTTCAACGAGCATTTTGGCCTTGTCTTTCAGCTCTTCTGCTCCTGCCGTGCCTGCTCGAAAGCCTTCTCGAAGTGGGGGCAAAGAAACTCATCCCCCTCCACTGCCTCAACGACCTCTCAAACCTCAAGGTGGCAGTAGTAGTAGTAGTGGGTCCGGATCGAGTAGCGTCGGTCGTGGATGCGCTTTGGATGACAATCGTTATCATCAGGACGACACCGACGACTCATCAACCATCGACGAAGAGCCCAGCAAGCAGGAAAATACCGCTTGGTACGAGTATGGATGCGTGTGAAACCAACCAATGTAAACCAACCGAATGAGCCCCCTTCATTCTTTGTGTTTTGACCGTGATAGAGCCCCCAGAACAGGCAGGTCACATATACCTATAGCTTTAAACAATGATTCCCAAAAAAGACTCCACCCAAGTTTACTGCCAATTGGCTAATCGTGTTTTCGTAGTTGGGTTAGAACACTAGGTTTAGGCGTTGTTAACTTGGTCTGTTACATGATGATGACAAGTCACTGTTCCCCTCGCGTTGGTTGGCGATTGCTTCTTCTCTCAAGTGTGTTCGTTTTCCACGATGGCGATTCATGCCAGGGTTAATAAAGAGACCGCAACGGCCTGTTTTGAGGCTCGCAACGGATCTTCTCGCGACATTTGTCATGGCTGTGATTATATCCCTCAAATATTGTGGCGACATTAGTATTCTCCCTGTCCCTTGCTTTCCCTCTCTCGCCCTGTTTTTGCCTCTCTAAAGAAAGACACCTAAGATTTTATCATTGCGCATTTTATCATCTTCAGAAACGATGGCAATGCGGATTCCCAAACTCTTTATCTCAATCACTTCTTGATTCATAGATTCTCACTACTATCAGAAAATAAAGTTTACCATTCTCTGGAAAGGTTTTGATTTATTTTCGATTGCCTGATACGAAACTCGTAAAAGTACTTAAAGCTTGACCAATCACCCCCGATCCGGATATCCGGATATCCGGATGATCCTGCTCCACCCAAAAGTGAAGATAACCCTCCACCGGATGCGGCTGCAGTCGCCGATGCAGATTAGGACGATGCCGACGATGACGAACTTGCGCCCGTTAACATTTCGGCTGCATGATCGATTAATGCCGTGGAGATGAGTTAATCGATAGTCCCAAAGGATGAGTCTGAGCCAGCCAGACCAGCTAAACCTCCACTACTGGACCTGGACGAGGTCTGTGATCCGCTCGTTGAAAGACTACCCCCATCTGTCTCCGTGGGGCATTGGCGGTACATTTGCTGGCAAGAATTGCCGCGTCGAACAAAACCACTGCCGGATTTCAGGTCACTTCGAGTGGCATGTCCTATTAGAGCCGCCCGAACGTATGGGAAAAGGTTGAGATGATCCATCCAAGTAGCTTGGAACAACCGGATAATGTCGCCCTGAACATTGGACGTTGTTGCTTGACGCTTTTTACGACCGAGAAAAGCACTGCCCAATTGACTCAAAAGACCGCCTCTACCGCCACTACTCCCACCCCAAAAGAAACCACCTTGACGACTTACCAGCGACTTAAATCCAGTCGGATACGGATGTGTGAATTTCAGGTGATTAATCAGCTTATTTCTTACTGCCTTACCTAGGATATTTCAAGGATGGCTCAAGCCAGGATTACTTTCAAAATACACACTAGGTCCGATTAGTACAATGGAAATTCAACGGAACAATATATTTGTTGCAAAAATCTCACATTTTAGTACAGTGATCGGACCTAGTGT
>CM021319.1:3711525-3775033 GCA_010645155.1 Tigriopus japonicus
CAACATTGCCATGATATATACATATATTTTCTACCTTATATATGATCATAATTTATTCCCTACCACGACCTAACCTAAATATATCCGTCCTAGGTTATCACCCATCATTGAGTTCCCGACTTATCAATAACTAACCCTGATAATGGCTGACTTAGCCTCAGACAACTTGGTCTTCGCTGGAAGGAGGACGATCTCTTTGTGGGGTCGCATATAGCCGAGGAACAAATGTTGAAGTCCGTCCAACTCTTTCTTAGTCCGGACCATGTCAGCCACTTCCTTTATCATGGTGTCCAGGCCCATCTGGCCCAAGGACACAAACTCTCCGTCTTCGCCCAAGATGACAGCGACGTGGCAAAAATGGTTGCTCATTGTCGTTGAAGAAAAGACTTCTTTTACCGCCCTCAAAGAAAAGCGATTGTTGATGAAGGCCAAGTCTTTGGAGGCGACGCCGGGTGTGGTCTGCGGGATTTAGAGGGAGATCCACGTCAGGAATGTTGTCGAAGCCAGTTTTCTCAAAAGGCGGCCGCAGCGGCAAGAAATCTTTCCAGTAAAGGAATAGGTGAGTAAGCAGTGTGCCCAGAGAGTTGAGGGCAAAAGTTGAATGGATTTAGTCAAAAAGTCGCAAAAATCACATGAAATGCCAAAAGTTTGCTTTTCAGTATTACGTTTTTATTAACAAACTTTTTCTAAAATGCCAAAAAAAGCCCAGAAAATACCAAAATACCACGTTTTTCTGCTTTAGGGGTCGAAAATAGCACGATTGTGTCACTGTAGGCATAGAGGTCTAAAGAGGGGCCATTGTCGTCATTTTGTCGCCTTGCTTACTGCTGTAATTGGCCGGAAGTTGCGTGAAAAGGCAAATATTTCCGAAGAATACCGCAAGATACTTGCCCAAACAAGTGGAGGATCATAGTACAAATGAACGTGTGCAAGGCAAATCTTCCATGCCAAATCCTATAATTGTGTGAACTAATGCCTGTGAATTGAGTATCATCTTCATTGAACACCTTAGTATAATTTGGGAGAAGCAAAGAGTAGACAGGAGGCCACATTGCCAAAGAACTTGATGTTTTTCAAAAATTTGCCTTTTACAAATCCGTTTGTTTGGGCAAGTTTCAACTAGTCGCTGATGATAAACGGCCCTTACTGCCCACAATCAAATTTCACACCATTATTAAGTTCATTTATAATGAAGTCTCGTCTTTTTTGATGCATGATTTCACGATTTCTGGCTAGTGTTTTTATTTAATTGAGAAAAATTGTTAAAAATGTAAAACAGTGTGAATAATTTATATCTAATTGACTACATTTTTTAATAGAATTTGTAATTGAATCTGAAATAAAATCATCGTTTTATCTCAAAATAAGTTAAAAATAATGGTTATAAATATAAAATGACACTTTAAAAAGAAGAAATAAAAATGTTGAAGGCAAGGGCTCCAATGAAGAATGTTAAGAAAGAAATGAAATCCTAATCCCAACCCTGTTTACCAAAAATTGCTTGACTCAGAGTCATCATTTTCATAACGCTCAAAAAGGGAGGAAGGAAAGCCTTTAGTTCCATGCATTTTTTCATTAGTGTGACAAATTGAAGGTTGATTGTTGAGGTAGTTTCGAAGTATAGTAGAAGCACATCTAGGAGCACAAAAGAAGCATATGACGCGGAGTAGAAATAACCATGCTGTCAGGTTTGGCTACATAAGCTGCAATTAAAAGCGCAGCTTATGTAGCGAAACTTGATCGAACAAGGTTATTTCTACTCTGTCTCATATACTTCTTTTGTGTTTCTAGCTATGCTTCTACTATACTTCCAAACTTCCTCAACAACCAACCTTGAAGCAATATTGGTTGATTTCCACAACAATAGACTTGAAGTATGAGTAACACGTTGCACAATGAAATGAAAAAGAAAGTCAAATATTTGTGAACACTTCATAAAAGGTGCAAGAACATAATAGTAAATAAACTGGCTGCCTTAGTACTCATTGTAACTACAATTTTGATCTTTGACAGTCTATTCAATATTCAATAGAACAAAAGATGTTCTCTTAAGCGTTCACGCATTCTGTTCTGTCAGCAAGCTGAACATTTCAAATTTCCCGCAACAACTTCCTGGGAGCAATCGTATCAGATTGTTGTGCTTCTCGGATTACATTTTCTAAAATCACGATTCATCGTCAAGGCAATCCTTCAATAATCTAGTGAATTCACATCTAATCTCATCTCATTTTATACATAGTTGGTCGTCCATAGTTCGGTGAGGATAGCTCTTTTTTCCTTTCACCACTTTTACATATCTCTGAATGCTTTTACATATTTTGACAATATTTCTATGATATCTCACTTTGTCGTATTTCAGTCACAAATAAATATCCGGAAATTCGATCCTTTGGTTCCTTTGGATATCGACGGCCCGCCTTGTGCCAAACATCGTTCCGACGAGAATCAAGGAAGGGTAGAACGAGACCTTGCTGCAAATGTGAATTCACTAGATTATTGAAGGATTGCCTTGACGATGAACCGTGATTTTAGAAAATGTAATCCGAGAAGCACAACAATCTGATACGATTGCTCCCAGGAAGTTGTTGCGGGAAATTTGAAATGTTCAGCTTGCTGACAGAACAAGGTCCCCAATAGATCTCTCAAAGAAGCTTTTCCGAATTCTGCCGTTAAGGCATTTTTTGATCACAACAACTGTGGCTGAGCGCACATGACTATCTGATCCGACTTTGATATTGTGGACAAGTGCAATAGGCCATTGGTTTCTTTTGATCGTTTTGTCTCTCAACAACACCACATCTCCAATCGAAATGGATCGCTTTGGGACCATCCACTTCCGCCTCTCCTGGAGCGTTGACAAGTATCCTGATCTCCAGAGCTCCCAAAACCTGTCCGCCAGGGCTTGGACTCGCCGCCATCTGCGCTTGCCATATGCCTGGATATCGCTCTCTGTAAACACGGCAGAAGTAGGTGGATGTGGCTCTTCTTTTAAAGTTAGGAACATTGCAGGAGAGAGAGGAGAGCGGATTGGATGAGATCTCCCACAACGGCGTATTGTTCACTATGGCACAAGCTTCTAGAAGGAGAGTATGAAGCTCGTCTCGGGATAAGGTCTGATTTCCCTAAGAAATCAACGAGGTATCCAAAATTCGGCGAACTGATCCGATTTTCCTCTCCCACACTCCTCCGTAATGAGAGGCGTGAGCGGGGCTCATAATCCATAAACAATCCTTTTCTTCCAACGTTGTCTGAACTTTAGAAATATCTAAAGCCAAAGCATCTTGACCCAATGACCCAACGAAATTTGTACCTCGATCACTCCTCACAATCTTGCAAGCCCCCCTAACGGACAGAAAGCGTCGAAAGGCATTTTTAAAAGTGGCGGTGTCCATTGATGAAAGCATTTCAATGTGAATGGCACGTGTGACAAGGCAAGTGAAAAGCAGCGCCCAAGTTTTCTTCTGTGATGTAGACCTTCTCGTGGTTTTGCCATCATGAACTGAAAAGGGACCAAACACATCGAGTCCGGTGTTCGTGAAAGGGGTACACATTCAAGCCGGTCGGGAAGGAGATCAGACATCATTTGGGTTTGCAGACTTCCTCGAAGCCGACGGCAAGTTGAACAGTTTGCCAGGAATGCTTTGACGACGACACATGCCTTTTCAATATGGAATCCCGCACTTCGAATCGCACCCAGGGTTATGTGTCGACCTTGATGCTTAACTGATGAGTGATAGAAATGAAGAAGTGCAAATGTTCCTGGGTGGTTTTGAGGAATCATAATCGGGCACTGAAGACTGAATGGGAAGTCACCCCTTCTTAACCTCCCCCCGACACGCACGAGGCCTTCTTTGTCTATTGATGGCACCAGGGTCGAAAACATATGTGCTCTAGGCAATGAGATCCCCTTAGAGAGGAGTGAAATTTCTTTGTGATAAACTCCTTGCATTTCCTTGAGAAGAAAGATGATTGCCTCATCATTTGTTGCCTTGGGTAAATTGATGCCATTGTTGATTGGTCTTACTCGTTGAAGCCAACCACGTGCAATTTCAAAGATCTTTTTAACAACGTTTCTCAGCCGATGCCAACTACTGACAATTAAAAGTCGTCCAAGAAACTCGGATTTACTCCCTTGTTCTGAGGTGGTCCGCAGAGATAGAGTCTCCCACGGTTCTTGTTCTATTTCGGGAAGATCGTTGACACTTAGGGGCTTGTAGTCCTTTGAACAGGGGTTTGCTCCATTAGCAGACCACAAAAAATCAGGACCACTCAACCAACATGTTCCAGCAAGGATGCTAGGGTCTTGAGGCCTTGAAGCCATATCAGCTGGGTTCTCTCGAGTGCTTATGTATTGCCACTGATTTGCAGGTGCGGTTGAAACAATTAACTCAACCCTCCTCGCCACGTATCTTCTAAATCTCTTCTCAGTGTTGCGTAAATATCCAAGTACAACCAAACTGTCGGAGTAGTAGGTAATTTGATCTGGTTTTCTCATCAGCTCTTCGACGATTTCATTTGCTGCCCGTACTGCTTCAGCTGCCGCACATAGCTCCAAACGGGGAATGGAGGTCGCGCATCTTGGGGCTACCTTTGAATCGCCAAGCAAGAAGGACACGTGCACAGAACCGTCCTTGCCAATGCTTCTAAGGTAACCGACATGCCCAATTGCATCCTTACATGCGTCTGAGAATACGTGGCATTCCACACGAGAGACCTCACCAAAATCCGCAGGACGAAAACTTCGCGGAATGGCCAACAAACCAAGACGATCCAAGCTAGTTTTCCAGGCACTCCAGGCCTTCTCCAATTCCTCCGGCAACGGGTCGTCCCAACCAAGCAAACCGTCGCTGGGACCGTCGTTTAACTTTGGTGAAATGATCCGGCGTTGAATAAGTTTTCCTCTGAGCACGACGGGGCTCGCAGGTCCAATTGGATCAAATAATGCATTCACGGTAGCTAAGACTCCCCTCTTAGTGAATGGTTTGGATGGAACATCGGTTTGAAGTTAAAAGTGTCGTTGTTGATGTCCCAAACCACTCCCAGGGTCCTCTGACTTTGGGTATTGTCCAGTCTGATCTGAGTTGATTCTTTTGCCCATTCAGACTCCGGAAAGGCCTCCAAAACTTCCCTGGCGTTTGATGCTATCTAGTGAAGTCTGATGTTGTAGGTAGCCAACAATCTCCTTGCTTCCCGGAGGGTTTGGATGGCCTTCTCTGGGCTGCTTGAGCAACCCAAACCATCATCCACGTAGAAGTTCCTCTCGAGAAAGGTTCTTGCATCCTCTCCACCCAAGCTTGACGATTGAGCCCGTGCAAAACGCAAACCAAAGGTAGCTACAGCAGGACTTGGCCGGTTGCCGAAAATATGGACATTTGCCCGAAATTGTACAATCCCTTCAGCGGGGTCATTCCCTTTGAACTAGTAGAATCTGAGATAATTTCGGTGTTCAGGATTCACGTAAAAGGAGTGAAACATGGCCTCCACGTCGGCAACGTATCCTATTTCACCCTCTCTAAATCTGCTCAAGACTCCTTTGAGACAGTTGTTTTGATCTGGGCCTTGAAGCAACTCTCGATTGAGACATCTGCCATGGAACTCAGTTGAGCTGTCAAACACCAAACGAGCCTTTTTCTTTCTGGGGTGCACAACAGCAAACACCGGGATCCACCAGGCTTTGCCATCCTTGACTGATGTTTCCTCCGCAGGAACTTGCTCAACCTGCCCAGCCGAAAGTGTCCTTTCCATGATTTGGAGGCACTCCTGCAACTTTTCTGGATCGTTCTTCATTCGATCAAGAGTGTTCCTGGCGCGTAAGAAAACTGCTCTTTGATTGCTAGGCATGACTGGGTTCGGTCCCCGAAAAGGTAGTGGCATTTCTAAATTTCCATCCCCATTGACGTGAATGCCGCCAGAAACTATTTCCAGAAATCTGTGGTCTTCTTGGCTGGGTGCATCGAGCTCATCATCTGGTTTTCTTACAAAGACTCCGGCTTCTCCACCAAGAGGAATGGGAGCGACCACTGTGGAAGGGAATGAGAGAGCTGCCTCAAAGTGATCGTGATCTAATGCCAGGCCACTACTCAACGCTCTTAATTCTGGGAAGGCGGTGTAATTTTCCACTCTCTTAGGGCACACGGATCCAACCACCGCCCACCCAAGAGCAGTGTGGTGCACGAAGGGGTAATGATCTCCATACGTGATGGTCGCCATTGCCTCCCCGGCGTCCCGACCAATCAAGAACAATACTTCGGAGGAACCGTCCAACGGATGGAAATTCTTGGCGAATGGAGCAATATGATGATGACTCATGACTGCCTCAGGCGTGGCAACTTCATTTCGTGTATCGGGAATCATATGATTCTCAAAACTGCTTGATAGGCTAAAGAACCTGAGGCTAGTTTTTTAGGTGCAAAAGAGCGATCTCAAGATCGTACTTTAGTACACTAAGTCCGATCTTGAGATCGATCTTTGCGTCTAAAAAACTAGCCTCTGGGGTCTCCGACTCCTTGAACCCTTAGACCATTTGCTATCCTTCCCTCCTGTTTGAATCGATGACCGGTAAGCGTGGAGATGGTAAAGCTTTGAATAGCTTCATGGAGATCAAAGAAGTCGAAGACTTTGGGGTCCGCAAAGGTAGTGTTAGATTGCTCATCTACTATGGCATAACATTTAAGTGTTTTGTTACTCTTGTGGGGAAACGTCACATCGACCAGGAGGGTTTTGCTGCAACTTTTCCCTCCCCCGGGCCTCCCGCAGAATGTGCTACAGAATGACGCTTTTTCTTCACTCGCTTGATCTACCTCTGGCCTCTGATAATTAGAGTTTGCACAGACAGTTTGATACTTTTGAGATCGGGACTGATTGGCTCTTCCGACTCCTGTACCTAAGCCACCGTCTTGATGCAGCAAAGTATGATGGGATGGTGATTGGCACTCGGTACATGTTTTGGATGAGGTGCATTCGCCAGAGAAATGTAGACCAAGGCACCTATAGCAGAGTTTTTCGGCTTGTGTTACCTTCCTCCTCTCAGCAACTGTCAACAATTGAAATGATCTGCACTTTTCTGTTGGGTGAGTGGAGGGATCATGAATGATGCAAGGGCTTGCACCCTTGTTTGATTTCACACTCGTTGCGCTTAAAGCCATAACACTGTGGCGTTGAGTTGGTGTGGCCTTGTTGTTAGATAGTTCATCGGCAAGTGCAGTGTGAAGAGTGCTTGACTTGTGGGTCGCCGAGTCTCGTTGTGACGATGAAGAAAGGGTAAAGCCCGGGTTGTTGAACTCGTTTGCAGCTTCCGTAAGGAAATGGAGAAAAACCGAGAATTCCGGGTGTTGGTCCTGGTGACGTGCCTTATGTTGGGCCCCCAACCTTCGCCATCTTCCTTGCAAATGATCTGGAAGCTTGTCTCGGATGGGTCTTAGTCCATCGGCAAAATTGAGGCCCTG
This sequence comes from Tigriopus japonicus, assembly GCA_010645155.1. NCBI lineage: Eukaryota > Metazoa > Arthropoda > Copepoda > Harpacticoida > Harpacticidae > Tigriopus > Tigriopus japonicus. The sequence goes on from CM021319.1 coordinate 3,718,971, forward strand.
GAGACTTGGAACAACTCCAATATGAGCATTCACAACCAAGCACAAGTCCTCCAGAGCTCTGAGCCTCTCTCCAAGATGGGAATCGTTCCTAATTATTGGAAACTCGTCGAATTTTTTTTTGAGATTGTTTGCCACTTTATCAGTCGTACCATTATCTTTATCTCAACTTGTCCCAAATCATACAGAGGGCGTAGGAAGGGTCTGACGCAGCTGCAGCTAAGTAGTTGTTGACCAGTGTGTTTGCCTCTCCCCCCCGTGTTGGCTAATAGGACATTTATTTGATCCATGAGTGTTAACGTCAAGCCTTGAAGTTTGTTCTCAAGAAGTGCCACCCACACAAAGAAACGCTCCTCTTGTCCATGGCCCAGGAACGGATTGGCTGCTTAGAGAACAACTCCTGCCGAATCAAAAATCCAGGTACTGACTTAGAAATTAAGTCCTCTTGGGAGAAGACCCCCAATTTAGTGGTTCCAGCACCTAACTCTCCGGCATTCAAATGTGGCAGAGGATTTGTACTTGATAGCAAGCCTGCATTTTCGAGCCCACCGAGCCCGTTATGACCAAGCATTGGAGTGATATGGGTCGTAAGATGGGCAAGCGCAGGCCTGTCCGTAGCAGTGATTGTTTGGTTTGGATTGAAGGTAGTGGAATATATGTTGCCAATTGGCTGTCGTGAATTCCAAGATAAGGCAGATAGAGATGCAGGTGGACACGAGCCCAAAGAGCGTTCCAATTGTGAATTTTGGTGGAATTCACCTCTTTTTGGTCCCCCTCCTTGATGGGAGTTCAACGGGGGTCCCATTGCATTGGTGGAGACTGCAAGACGAGGCCCCATAAACCAGTTGGAAGAAGACACCAAAGTTGAGCCGACTGCAGGCGTTGGGATGCTAATGTTGTCTGTTCCAACGCGGAAGGATGTTGAGGATGCAAAGGCAGAGCTATCTAGGTGAAGCGAATGTTAGTTTTCTTTAAAATCCTAAATTACAATCCCCTTTTACTATCTACTTATCTCCGATAAAATTCTAGTCAAACAGCCAAATAAATGTGCCAGAGGGCTTCACACCATGGATATAGGCGCGAAGCGCCTAGATTCCCAACCTAGAAGCGGCCTCTGATGTCAGGTGTCCATCTATTGGTAAATATTTCAAATTTGATACCGAGATGGATTTAGTCGTTTTTCCGACTTAGCAAATCACTAGAGATGTCCAGTAGCAATGTGACCAAGGAAGAACAAGGCGAAAAACTCGCGTTGGCAAAATAGACACCTAAATTGGATATGAAAAAATTGCAAGATTCGACAGTTTTTGATATTCCTCGAAACTTCTTGCAAATGGTGCTCATTATTGCTTTCAGATGTTCTAAAGCCTTTTATCTTAAGTTTTGTTTTTTTTATCAAAGTGATTTTACCAAACAACAGATATGGTCACACTGTTCAAGTCTCATGTTAGTGTGCCTATCTATGAATAGTGAGTAGATAAAAACATAAATTGATGCAACACTAATGATCTGCTTCAATGAGAATCTGTGATTTTCGGTTGTTGGTTGACATTTTTTCAAGTAGAGGCGCAAATTCCAACCAGGAAGCGTTATTTGATACTGATGGGATCAAATAAGCTGTTTGGTTGTTTGTTTGGCAATTTGTTTGGGATTTTAAAATATTTTTTTGATTGGCAATATTTCCTTCCTTTTGAATTAATTACAGCGTTGCCAAAATGTCAAAACGTTTAAGATGAACCATTGTTATCTCTATTGGACTCAATTTTGAATATTTAAACTTGTAGTTACATCCAATTCATCAATTGGTTCTCAAGATATGGAATTACATACTTTGGGACTTATTATTGTAGTAGGGAGGGGACTATGAGCAACAAAGTAATGTTGTTACTGATGGGACGAGCCCAGCTTTTAGAGGCTTGAGGCCGATAGATGCCAGGCTTGTTTCAAGCCTTCTGGAAGTCTGAATCAAGCCGGCATCAAGCATTTCATGTCGAAGAACAACTTCAAAAGAGCAGGAAAAGTGCCCAAAATGAGCTCCCCCATAATTTTCTAAACTAATGCATTCTAGTATTTTTATTGTTCTAATGCTATTTGAAATACAATTTGGAATCCAAATCATTTCTTGCATGCAAAGTAATGCAAAGGGTCCGTTTGAATTGATCCCTATCCAATTTTTCAAATTTTTCCATAAGTTACACTTAAAAGTGACATTCAGAAGGTTGCTAAAGAATATTCGGAGTTTAAAATGAACGTTTCTCGTTGTGCTACACATTTTATCAATTCCCGCATCAAATGAATTGTAACTTTCAATTTCAGGTCCTTTTTGTAACAGCATATTTCACTTGTAATCGAAATCTGTATGCATTTGCAAGTTAGTTAAAAGGGAAAATAAGTTGGATGGATTCAAGAAAAAATGATGCTTAGATACTAGAGAAAGTAACAAGCAGGTTTTGGATCGTCATAACTCTACCATCTCATTTAAATGAGGGTATATAAAGGAGTAAATTACTGTTCTGCAATTTTGTTTCATAATCATAATGTTTATTGCGACTCTTGGTCATGTCATGTCGTATCAAAAAAATGGATATATGTATAATCATATAAAACTGAAAAAAAGAAATGTCACAAGTTAAAAACACGTTAAAAATAGTTACGTAAAATCATGATATCACAGTGAGTTGACTAGAATACTTTCAGTGCACATGGAAGAAATGAAGCGGGGATTGACAGACAGTGCAGATGCAGTTGGGTAGAGGGAGATAGGGATGTGGCTTGATGCTGATTTTCAATCTTTTAGCTGTTGATGCTAAGTCACAACACGATCTTGTATTGGAATGGAATCAGAATGGCATCAAGCTTTTTTGCTGATATGGGCCTCTGAACAAGGTCCATAAGGTGACTGCCCCAGTGCTGTCTTATATTCCATGGTTGAATGAATAAATAATTAAGAAGACAAAATGTTTTTTTAGACTCTCGTTTGAGAATAAAACTTGATATGTTGTGTATTTGGACGTTTTTAAGATATAAAACCACATGAATAACATCCAGCTGTGGCATGAGAATGCGATCTTGTCATTATTCAGCCACACTTGTCACATACATTGAAAGGTTTACCAATCGCAGGCATGCCACTTTTCCCCATTAATAACTTTTTGCTTTGCCAATTCACTTGACTTCTTCATCCTGGCAATTCAAATGTTTAGCTTGTCCCATACAAATGTATTGTATCATTTCTTATTTGCAATGTGTTTCATGATTTTAAGATGTTTGTCACTTCATTGTCCAAGTCTTCTTAACAAAAAGTATATTTGGCTCAAGATACCATAAATTTGGCAAAACTATCATCAGACCACAAGAACGTTTATCCCATTTGTACCTTAAAATACTTTCGAGTGACAAAGTTACGAATTTATATCCATCACCATGTTGTCAATTGACTTGGCCTTTGCAACGTGAATTTTGATTTCACCTTTAAGCTTTTGTATCAATCGATTTGCATCACATGTTCCTCAAAACCAGGTTTCTAAAAGATTGAAGTGTTACTGGCTACTGCTGTTACATCAGGAAATATCCCAAACAAAATATGGCATGGGAGACAATGCAAATAAACATAGTTGAACCTATATTGGATACATACATTTTGGTTTCCGAAACTTTCGTTGTTTTTTTAATATTTCAAATGCCTGTAGTAGTATTACCGCTGAAAGGAAAATAAAGAACAAAAATAGTGAGCATGACTGGTGATCCACATACAGTGCACGTACAGATGTTAGTTGGTAAATATTATATGTATTCCTACTAAATGTTAGAGATGGTAACTATCTAAAACTTCTCCACAGATGTAAATTGCATTCAAAGATTGAGTGGCGCCTCCAGAACGATGAAGCGATCGAGAGAATCAATTCGTGAAGTGACGGGGAAGGATACCGGAACGTCGTCAAAAATTGAGAAAAATTAGCCCGTTGAAACAATCTGATTTAATTTTTGATTCCGCCAGTCAATGGCCGGAGAGATTCTTGAGTAAGGCAGCGAGGGGGTAGATTTGCGTCAGGAGATATGCGGTGTCATTGTTTAAGAAAAGGGATTTTCGAGGCATCTTTCAGATACTTGGGAAAACGGCGCAGAGGGCTTCCCATGTGGACCTTGAAATTTTTGCTTTCTCAATGTTTACTTTCAACGAAACTTGATCCTCTTCTCAGCAGAGAGGGTTGCCAGATTATGGAAGAGCCAAAGGACGGCAAAGTCATATTTAGACCTAAAAATCATGTTGCCAAAATTTCTACCTAAGTGACACTGGTAAATCTTAAATTGCTCTTCAAAGAGACATCCAACGACAGTTTTAATGAAAATGTTAAGTTGTGGAAGCATTTGCATTTCTGTCAATTCAGACTGTTTTTTTTAGATTTGGTCTTTGTGATTTGAATGTCGCAGCACTAAGCACATTATTTTTCTTGTCACACGTTTTCCTTCCCTGAACAACCTCAAGCCATTTTTAAAAGCCAGATGACTTGAAAACGACATTCTTCCATTGGGTATGAAGATTATTAGAGAAAACAAGCATTTTTGTTCTCTAGATGGCATCTCTATTGTTTTGAAAGGAACGTCTACGCAGTGCTAGTAACGTCATCTATTGATTTTACATGAAACTTTCACCCAAAATAAATATCTCTGAATTACTCAAGGTTACCAAAATATTTTAAAAGACTTGGAGGATTGTTATTTCCGTGTTTAATCACAAAGGATTGTAAATTACCTAGTGCCCACATTGAAAAAGATGAGAATATGCCATGCTTTCAATGATTGCATTCGTGAATACTCTTCATATCCAAATAGATCACTTTTCTCCACAATTGAAATCAATAGTAACTCATACAACCAAATTGATGTTCTGTCTTACTTTCTTAATTCAGCTACCCTGGTAGTTTTTGTTCCACATGCAACGTAGAGACGCTCTAGTACACTGAAGTGCTCTTGATGCCAGCCCTGCACAAACGATTATGTGCAGGGAAACTGAAAATTTAACGAGAATTTTTCTCTTAAACAAGTCTGCCAACATGGAGAGTATTTCTTTTATTCATATAATTAATAAATAATTTTGAGCTTTTTTTTTTTGCTCAGAAACCCTACGAAAAACTATCAATTTGTTTTTAAGTAGCTTTTCAAAGAAAGAAAATTTGGCTTTCAATGGAAAAATATTGAGGCCTGTCCAGAGGAAGCCGAACGTCTTGAACAGCAATTCCACGTACCAATGAAATGACATTCAATGACATCTAGCGGCAGAAACTAGTCTTTCACATTTTGATGCAATCTTTGGCCTTCATTTAGGATCAAACAGTATGACTTGGCGATATTCTTTCTTATAGACATTGTTCCTAAGGTCGAGTAGGACGAAAATATGATGAAAAATGGCATTTTAGTCTCAACCACTTAGGTTCACATCAAGTTAAAAAATATCTACGCTCTATTCTCCCATGACTTTGCCCCTGTTTTGGCGCCATCTACTGGTAAATTTTGAAGCTTGCGCTAAAATCCACAATTGATTTTGTTTGGCACTAATTATGCTTTAAATCCATCACTAATTATAAAACAATTAGGTATAAACGATCAGCCATGGGATTTTGCGCTATAAAAGCCAAATAAATTTTCAAGTGAAATTGGCGGCGCTGAATCAGCTGAAAATGAATCAAGCATGCTCGATGCTTTCTGAGGCTGCATTGCAGGAAGCATCGATGCCATCAAGCCAGTCAGCTTGTTTTACATCACTAGAGGGAGATGATGAAAATCTTGGTTATTGCAGTAGAGAGGGTGGGTCAGATTGAACAGATCCTTCGTCAGTTCCCGTCGTTGATGGAGTTGGGCAGGAAGCCTGACAAAGGTGCGTGACCGCCAATATTCCGAAGGGATTTCGGGCCAAGGACAATAAGGTGTTGTCAAGTCCTTGACCGGGAATGACAGCATGTGTCCAGACATCACCTCCGGAAAGGTCAGGTTCCTAATACTGTTGGACACTAACCTTGCCAGCCCGGTGGTGAAGGGCTCGGTTTCGCATCGTAAGACAGATAGAAGAACTCCGAGGGGCACTCCTTGCTTTCTTATAGTTTGAATGATAATTTGAATGATAATAATTCATGTCTCCACCTTGTGATTGCTTTGAGTAGTTTTCTACTTTTTTTATATTGTAGTCTAGTTCGGTTTGACGGAGTGCCTTGTGATAAGACGATCTGGCAACGGCATGTCCGTAAAGCAGACAGCTGCTGAAGTCGTTTAAAGTCATTCTTAGACGGCGCCACATGTGACTATGAGCCCTATATTTCTAACAAATCTTCGTAAACAAACTTTTTAGCGTTGCCAAAATCTGACATCATCAAGCCAGTTTCGAAGGTCAAACATACTTGTGAATAAATATGCCCGAAATAAATGTCTCATGTTACAAAATTAATTTGCAAGTTGGGTCCACGAACACGTTAGGGAGGGGAGGGTGTCATGTGTAAGCACCAAGAGCAGGGGAAGAGAGACGAATAAGCAGGGAAGAGGTTGTGGATGGGATTACAAAGCTGCTTCAAGAAAATAGCCCAATGACACCCATAAGTAAGGTTGATTTGATGAAGGTTGGCTTTGGTCAGTTAGTTTACGTGATTAGAATAAATAGGGCTATTGACGTTGTACTTTCCCCATTAACTAACAGTCTAGTAACAACAACATAAACTAACCTAACGTTGCCTTGCCTAAACTTATCAGTCCATTACTGTTGCTTCCTGTGTCCATTACACTGAATTTGTCAGGCTCTTTTAAAACCCACCGAAAAAACAAGGGAAAGGAAGCATCAGAGGAAAGAGGAATGAATCGAACAAAAGCGATAGAAAAATCATAACGGCGAAAAGATAAAGCTAAAAGACCAAAAGATCAGAAGACTCAGTTCAAAGTTCAGGAAATGAAGATTTTCGAGAAATAAACCAAATAAAAAATACACATGAAAAAAAGAGTCTCTTTTACTTCGATTTCAACCAAGAATTGGACCTACTCCCCGATAAGAAAGCTTTGTTACAAAATTTGAAGCAAAATTTCTTAATTTTTTAATTATATTTTAAAACTTGACATCCAATCGACCTCCAACAAGTCTTTCTATCTTTGGAATTGATGTTTAATATGCTATCAACCAATTTGGAAAGTTTGGACAACTCAAGGATTTAACCCATTTTTAAGGTGTAAATTTTTTTTGCGAAAATGGAAATAAATGGTCAAAATTCTTTGAGCTCTTGAATCGTGTTGGACAGAAGTATCTCAGTTCTTTTTTGTTGGAGATGTTTCTAAACTACTTCCCTTTCTCCAGGACCGAGTAAAACTTAATTCATGCCATTCAGTTTTTTTACAATGATTTAAAGCAGGGATGTGCAAACCTATTTAGCGGTGGGCCTAATTGACCGGACCTTTGGCGCTCGCGGGCCACACCATCCAAAACGGCAAAGAATTTCTAGTATAAAATTCTACAATCTACCTACCGTACATATGCATAATCAATCTTATATATTTTACTGATCCTCTCGCGGGTCACATTTGACCCGCGGGCCAGGGTTTGCCCACCCCTGATTTAAAGCGATCTAGAACACTACATGAAAAAGGCAACGGACATCAAAGTGACACTTCCTGTTCCAGCAATAAATTCTCACTTATTTGTCTTTACATTACATCCTAAATTAATCCAAACCATCCTAGAAGCTAGTGGAGGGACACTGGATGCTTGATCATGGAAAACTGTCAACACATTACTGTAATATACGTATAGGCTCAAAGTAAAAGAAAGACACGACTTTCTTGTCAGAGTATATCGTCGTTCTCATTTGTACTTCATTTCTTGTGCACTTTGATTTGTACTTTTACAGCACAATATTTCTACCACCATATTTTTAATAAGTGAATAGGAGTCGAATACATATTCCTTATCTTATGTATTTATTAAATTTAGAGAAGCACTATAGGTAGAGAGATATCTGAGCTCTCTGAGCTTCAGAACCCGATTGTGGAGAGTTCTGAAAACGTTCACTGCGCTGCATCGAACAATATTGTTTTTGTGTTAAAGCCAAAATGAAAACTCATCTAACACAAATGAACTTGGATGAAAAAAGGAGCTTAATTATAGTCTAGGAATAAGTTGGATATTAAACTATTTAGATTAAAATGAAAAAGAAAAAATTAGAAACGATAAGAATAGTTTGCTCTTCACGAGAAAACACAACAGAACATCTCTTCATACAAGAATCACATTTGATTTGAGAATAATATTACTAAGAAAGACAAAATTCTTACTTTGAAACTTTAACTGTAGAAACTACTGACTAATTTTTGAAATTAAGTTCATCCAGTAATGTAAGCTATCTTTGTTTTCATAAAAAATCCACAAAGCAACAAGAGGTTTTTAAGAAGTGTTTGTGCCTTGTTTTTTTGCCGTTTTTGTTTCTCCAGAAGATCAACCATCAACTCTTTGTTTCTTGGATTCATTCTAACTTGATATTTCTACCAAGAGGGTTTACCTTTTGACCTTTCCCTCCGCAATTTACTAACATAGCATAATACTCTTCACTTGGATTTAAATTATCAATAAAACAAATTAAATCCTAAATTACAATGAGGCATCCATTCTCAGTCATATCATAGCCATAATTGGCTTTGAAATGACATCATACCCAATGGCTTGAGTTTTGGTGAGTAAAGTATCCTTGATTTCACTATCTTGTTGGATAAAACTGAAACCTATTTGTGTGGTTATTTATTTCAAAGTAACACAAAACGCATGATGCTAGCAAAACAAAACAAAATGCACTCCTAGTGATGTGAATGATGCGTCAGAATGGTCATTCAAACTTTTCATAAAACATTGTGATCAAGGACTTATTAGATGAAATAAAACATTTTGAGCATGGAAAATGAAGTCTAAAACTTGAAAAAATCCACAAAATACTTTCTGACAGTGCATCTACACCTTTGGCATCACCCTTTGCACTTAGATTTTCAAGGTTTTGATCTTAATTTTTAGAACTTGAAGGTGCCAATAGTTCCTTAGATGATCTTAGTGCTCTTGGTTAAGCAAATTTATTTTGTTCTTGTAATGTGAAGCCGTTTTAAAGATTATTAAAGATTATTCATTGTTTCTTGCTCCTCCGTGTTTTCTTTCTTTTGGCCTATTTCTTCTTCAATCAGAACCAACCAATCAGAAGAGAGAATCCAAAATGAGATGATCATAACTCTGAGCTTCTTTAAATCATCTTATGTTTAGGAGTCTCTAATGGTTTCAAACGTATGTGCCATTTGTCTATTCCTACTTCTCCTTCATTACCATATTCTCTTGAACATTTTCCCAATCTAAGCACTTCCTCGCTGTTTTTCTTCTCTCCATTGCTCTTGCTGTATGAAGACTCCCTCTGGCAAGTTCGTGGACCTTGCTTGGAAATTACTTTTCTAACAAGAGACATTTATTTCGGGCATATTTATTCACAAGTATGTTTGACTTTCGAAACTGGCATGATGATGTCAGATTTGGGCAACACTGAAAACTTTTTCGGGAAGTCTTATTAGCTTGAAAGTCGTTTTAGACACTTTTTCATCAGTTTTTCAAGGACTTTTATCTTCCAAATATGAAAGCAAATAATGCCACTTCATGATTTTTTCACATTTTTATCAACAAAGTGGGACATTTTGCTTAAAAACGAGTTTCAATTGTACATACAAAGTTGCGAGAGTTTGGAAATTAAGTAAGCGAAATTGGCAAAAACATTTGGAAACACGCGAGATCTAAGATCTAGGAAACTCGATCGGTTGTAGGCAGACCGTAGCCTTACATTCGCTCTCTGAATCAAGTTTTTCCCCGAAATGCTAGCCTTTATCTTAAACGAGCAATTTAGCCTCTACAAATGAGGTTGTTATTTGCTTTCCTTGAACTTATGCCTTGCGATCTTCATTGGCGGTGGAATCACTTGATTGATGGAACACGATGTGAAATCTCCTTGATCTCAATTTGTACTCACGGCCAATATCTAATTCACTATGCTACTTGAAGAAGTGTTCAAGCAAAAAGTGAATCAATACATCAAAACATTGGGTAAAAAATATACGTCAGTCAAAGAATTAGAATGCAAGCCTAAAAAGGATATATGCGTGGATTCTTTCTTCCGTGACCGGGGTCAAAGTCGTCCGGTTGGACTCCGTAAAGGTTTTAAATCCCGAAATTAACCAATCAATGATTGGAATTGTTGGCGAGCTGGGAACGGTTGCTCCACGGAAATCGTTGTTTCTGTCATCCGACTCAAGACTTTCGATCAGATATTTCTTAGTTCCGATGACCTGAGCACAACGGCTTCGAAGTACTTATGGAAAAAACCAATCTTTCAATCTTTCTCACGCGAGGTTGCTAGCTTTAGGTTTGCCATCACCCCTCACATAGTACAACATCTTGCAAAATCAAGAAGCAAGTTTCTTCTACATAGCGCCCCTGAGCCAAAGACGAAGAAAGCAAGGGGTGCCACTTGCGCTCACCTACAGAAGAAAGCCTTTTTCCTCATGGAATTCAACTGACAAATGATAGACGCTAAAGGCTAATTGGCAGACCTAGTTGGGCAACCTATCGTGAATATGATTGAAGATTGGATTGTTTCCATCACTACTTCGAAGTTCGTGCTTCAATTTCTTAACCGAAGTACTATGGTGACAGTTACGGCTCGGCTCTTCCCAGTATGGACATTAATCCACACTAGTGATGGGATGAGACGGTATTTCCAATACATGAGACCAACTGATGCCGGTCTCAATTAATACATCTCAGAAGCTGGCATCAATACTGTATCAAGTCTTACGAACGAAATGACAGCTACAAAAGGTGCCCGCCACTGATTGAACCTATTCGTGTTCAGCAATTTTGTTGAAGCGTGTTATCGAAATCTAACTCTCTTTTGAGGCATTTGTATTATGCATGGAGACTTTGACCTTTATTGACGCCGTATCAAGTAGGTTTTTTTAGCCAAAATGGTCTGTTTCAATATGATTCCTTTGATATTCAAATTCTAGGGTCTAGTCACACTTCTTAGCCAGGTTGACTAGAGTGTGGTAATGATGTCGTGATTTGCCACCTGATTTCAATGTTGATGGGCTTTAGCAAATGGAAATTTCAAATGATAACGTTGCGCTAATGAGTTATATAAAATCTTGCATTGCAACATAATAACATAAGCAATTGTTAAATGAAATATTCTCCGGCAACTTGGCGATACCACATAAGTTTTTGTATTAATGAATAAGATTTCTCGTCACACTTTCAGCGGTCCTTCAGGTATTTTTCTTCAAACCTCTGATGCCAACATGTTATGCCAAGTTGTGGAATAAACGAGCTGATCCTTGCTTTGAAATTTATTTTGTTTAAGTTTAAAACAACGGAAAAATAAATCTAGATATATCGTGCCTTCAAATTTAAACAAATTGAACACCACAGAAAAAGGCAAAATCCAATTGGAGCAATTTTGGCAACACTTTGCATGTCTCACTTTGTCTCAAGTCGGAATCAAGACCAGCGAGACTTTCATTGTATTGGTCTGGTCTCATACTGTATGAGACATTGTTGGTATTGGTTCGTTTTCCACGATGGAGATTGATGCCAGGGTTAAAGAAGAGACCGACCGCAACGGCCTGTTTTGAGGCTCGAAACGGATCCTCTCGAGACATTTGTCATGGCTGTGATTATCTCTCAAATATTGTGGCGACATTAGTATTCTCCCTGTCCTTTGCTTTCTCTCTCTCGCCCTGTTTTTGGCTCTCTAAAAAAACACCTAAGATTTTATCATTTCGTTTTGTCGTCGGAAACGATGGCATTGCGGGTTCCCAAACTCCTATCTCAATCACTTCTTGATTCATAGATTCTCACTATTATCAGAAAATAAAGTTTACCATTCTCTGGAAAGGTTTTGATTTATTTTCGTTTGCCTGAGACGAAACTCGTAAAAGTACTTAAAGCTTGGCCAATCACCCCCGATCCGGATGATCCCGCCCCACCCAAAAGCGAAGATAGACCTCCACCGGATGCGGCTGCCGATGAAGACGAAGACGATGCCGACGACGACGAACTTGCGCCCGTCAACATTTCGGCCGCGTTATTGATTAATGCCGTGGAGATGAGTTTATCGATAGTCCCAAAGGACGAGTCTGAGCCAGCCAGACCGGCTAAACCTCCACTATTGGAACTGGATGAGGTTTGCGTTCCGCTCGTTCCACCTCCCCCAATCACATCTGACACAATGGAACTCAATATCGGTGCCACCTCTTGGTTGACACTGGGCTCGACTTGATTGAAAAGTCCACCATTATGGTTGTTGAGATAGTCTACGATCCCATCTGTCTCCGTGGGGCATTGGCGGTACATTTGCTGGCAAGAATTGCCGCGGCGAACAAAACCTCCGCCGGATTTCAAGTCACTTCGGGTAGCGTGTCCTATGAGAGCCGCTCGAACGTACGGGAATAGATTGAGATGATCCATACCAGTAGCTTGGAACAATCGGATAATGTTACCCTGAACATTGGACGTGGTGGCTTGGCGCTTTTTCCGACCTAAAAGAGCACTACCCAATTGACTCAAAAGACCGCCTCCACTGCCACTGCTCCCACCCCCAAAGAAACCGCTTTGACCGGGTCGTGGGGGTGGTTGTTGTTGCTGCAGGAGATGTTGCTGAAAGTTTGGAGGTCTAAAAGGCGCATTGGGAGTGTCGAAATTGGGTCCATTGGGAGCAGGCGCAAAACGGGTATCGGTGGTTGGGTTGGACGCCGCAGCCGCACTTTGAAATCCGGAGAGGGGTCGACTAATGAGTTCGGAAACGGTGTCACCATCCGTTTGCATGTACTCGCACAACATTTTTTCTAAGCATTGGTATTGATCAAAATCTTTGACCGAACCAAAAATATTGTCTAAAGAACCTAAAATGGAAGGACCCGGACCATCCGGTGATACGATGGATCCGGAATCTGAGGCACTAACCACAATCCTGCAACAACAATGAAATAAATAGTCAGTAAAGAAAGAAAGAAAGAAAGAAAGAAAGAAAGAAAGAAAGATCCTTCCAATCTACAAGTTCTGATATTTTGAGAAGAAATTGTTGCAAATGGAACTCACGCTTCGTTTACATCATCCACAACTTGTCTGCCAGAGATCTCAGTCGGATTTCGAATAGCACCTCCTTTGGCCAAACTCCATTGGAATGTTAGAATTGAAAGACTAGCATGAAGAATCCGTCGTCGCATATTGCGCAATGAACTGAATGGAAGAGGATTTTAAACCGAGGATGATAGAAAATCTTTGACAACTTGCACCAAGTCAAAGGTGGCGAATCAAAGAAAAGAACGTTCTGAACCAGGTGGGATAAAGGTAAAGGCTCTCAAGGTAAATATGTTTTTTCGAAATTCATCGGAAGTTCAGCGGCCATTCGCCGCCTCATTCATGCATGCTTGGATGGATAGACGGATGCATCCTACGCACTTGCAGAGATCGCTTACTCGCTCGTTTGCTCGAACACTCACTCCATGCTCGTTCCTTAAAAATCCTTTCAATGGATGCGTATATATCCTGAGCGCTTGCATTGATTGGGGTCGGATTCAGGAAACGACCTTGAGGAAGATAGCCGGCCCAATGCTCAGGACACGACTGATTGACTTCCGCGGCCCACATCTGCGTATATCCGCTTCTTTTTTCGATCCCTCTAACTAAAGAGATGCGGGACATTCCTCAGGTCAGACGAATTCGCAAGAAAAATACATGATCAGCAGGCCTTCACTTGAAAAGGATGCGTCAATACCTCAGCTCAGATTGAATCATGCCGCGCACTTCAACTCCGTTTGGATTATATTTTTAAAGAGGGGCACTGTTCTATATCTGAAGATTGTTTCTGTGCTCTCCGTCATTCCTCGTTTTGTGCGTTCTTCCTCCCTGTATAAATCGTCCGTTCTTTTTGTATTTTATCCATTCTTCATCGTTATTCAATAGAATAAATTTATCCACCGTTCTCCCGGTTTCCCATGTTTTGTCGTAGTAGTTCATAACAGGCACTTTTTATTGGTAAAGCTTTAATGGGCGTAAAATGACGGGAAATAATCGGAATCAACATGGTTGATTGAAAAATCAACCTGGGCTTGAGTTAATTTTTCTGAACGAACATTTGAGAAAGAGCTCAAAAAAGTTTGATTCTCTGTTGATGCTCTCCCCAAAAAAACAACTTTAAAGGTGTTATTTCCAAATTTTCAAAGTCTGGTGATATTTCGTTCTGCTTTGAACACAAGCCGTTTCATGAAAATGCATAAGAGGTCACTCCAGTCGCGAAAAAGAAATAAGCGTGTTGCGATTAATGATCGACCGAGTGGCAAGTTTTTTTCCTCCTTTTAACGTTGGCATACAAGTTCATTGATAAGTCAATGTACCCGTCCTACGACCTATCGAAGAAACACAACTCTATCGTCATGTTTAAAGTTAAAAATCGGGCTTCGGGGCGAAACTAAGCGAAACCAGGACAAATAGTTTCCCGGGATCGAGACAAACTTGACGAGCTCATGATCGGATGTTGCACTTGGAAGAGTAACCAAACCTCTCAATTCCGCTGGTTCGATTCAGCCGCTGCAGGCTGCTCTGGTGTTCACCTCGCTCGAATGGCGAAATGGGCTGGAGTCCTCGAGATCTTGGATGCGCATTTTCCGCCTTCGTCCCGGTTGAGCCACATCAGTTCATTCAGGAGGGGCCACCTCATCATCCCTCTCCTTCTTTTCCTCGACCGTCTGCGAGTCCCGAAGTCCTGAGCCAGATCAAGAAAAGGGAAGAGGGAAGGAGGGAGGAAGGGAGGAGGGCAGAGGCGAGCGCGCTTGCCACTGACTGAGTGACTTTCAAGTCATGGATGACTAACAAGGAGGATACGAATGTAGCGGCCGTTTGCTCTTGTTTTTGACGACACCAACGGCCCGAGGAACAGATGATCAGATGTTATTGTGTGCTATTTTAGATGTTTTAAGTTTTAGATTCACCATTTTATTCCGATTTAGTGCGAACTACGTCCATTCGTCATTGCAGTATCTCTTTCTTGAACAGACAACGTTTACAAATCTTCATCAACCCGATTCAACTCGTTATTGAAACGAAAACTACTCATTGAACAAGAAGTGTTCTATTCTAACTGGTCAGGTAGACTACTTTGACATGTACTAACTTGCCAAGCATGTTGGACGTGAAAAAATAGATTTAATAAATATGGTTTCCTGACAATCAAACAAAAACATAACATTTGAAACTTTCATGATACACAATGGCTGTGCGTTTATCTTTGAAAAACTTGCTTATGTGAAAAAGGTGAAAACCAAAGGAGTTTTTGGTCTACAAAATTTTGCTACTTTTCCACTTTACAACCCATGGACACCTTCAAATGAAGCATAAACAATAGTAATTCTAGCTTAAAGTGAAGCAAAGAGACTCTCATTTCTTTTACATTTTTTTAGGCTTCTTGATTTCATTTAAGTTCTTGCGATGGATTAACTTAGAAGCCCATGACTTGCAAAAGAAGGTAGTCATAACGTATCTTTCTTTCTTTCTCTTATCCTGGATTATGTGGCCACCAAATTTCAAAACTTTATGCAAATGCGAAATAAGGTAAAAAATGTAAAAGAAAATAGTGTTTTTTGCTATATTTTTAAGCCTGAACTACACCTAATTTTTTTTACCTCTTTACTCCATTCTGCAAAAACAATGATTTAGAGGGAGTCATCAACAACAATGTTCATAATATGATCAATAATTTTTCTATCTTTTATCATGGGCTCATTCAAATGTATTTATGAGCATCTAATGGCCTAAATCGATGTTTTTAAACGTGTTTGTGTGTGTGTTGTGTCCATAGCTGAACCCATTCTCCGAAATTAGTACGATTGTGGGATCAATTTTCAAGCCTTTAAGTTTTGACAAAATTCAAAGACCTGAAGTAGTAATTGGTTTTTAAAAATACAAAAAAACACGTGTTAGCAAATTCTACAAGTTTGGTTCATAGTAACGCTCGCTATTTAACGCTTTCTTGGCTTATTTTTGTCCATTTCGCTAAAATTCATGGTCAAGCCGAGCCGAGCCGTTCTGAGGGACTTTTTGGTCAACGCCTCAGTTCCTTTCACGTCCTTTGATGAGTAGTCGTTACTAAAGTGAGTGATGCATTTCTTCGCCCCTACAATTGCTGCTGCTGCTGTTAGCTTCTAAAATACTAAAAGTCGCAGGTTCGAGACTGGCCCTTGATTGACATCGCCACCGCCGCGACTTGGATGATTCCACCCAGACAAGCCGCCACCTGAACGGACAGCCTGCCCGCCTCCCCGCCCATCCGGATGCGTCTTTGAACCCATCAACCTCAAGTCGCCCCCGTCCCGTTATCACTTAGTCAATCGAGTCAGCGACGAACCCTCTGTTTCCCGGTGGCGGGTTGAAACTCTCCCTTCGCCGTGAGAGCGCTTTAGCCGATCCTCGCTGTTTTCCTCCATGCCCGTGGGTCATGATTATTGTGGGCTGTTCCCGTCGTCTAAGGCGGTGCCAAAGGGGCGGGAGACCCGCGTGAAGTCCTCCCGATTGCATTGAGTCGAACACGTCCTCGCGAGATCGAGACGGACCAACCAACAGGAGGGATCCTGGCTGACTCGGGCCTCATTTGGCCGATTGGAAGGCCGGTGTAGCCGCTCAAACCCAGTGGGATTAAGATCAGGAAGGCCAGAATGTCGGACGTGTCTCCGTCTCGCATGGTGAGTCCCGCTCAATCCGGACAAGAAGATCACGACGAGGAGGATGAGCTCCACCACGACGATGATCTCCACCACTTGCATCATCATCACCATCATCATCATTTGGACATGGACATGGGTCTACCGGACGATCTGGCTCAAGAGTTTGAGCCCGAATCGCTGGATGATCAAGACACCGAGGATGACAATAACAACTTTCATCACGTCAACAACAATGACAACGAAGCCCAAGAAATGATGGCCGCCGCTGGACCTTCCGGTAGTCACCAATCCGTGCCGCAAGCCTTATCCTCGGCTCGAAGAGCCTCACTCTACGAGAACGAGGAAGGCGAAGTCAGTGAATCCATTCAGGCTCATCTGCCGTTAGGTGCACCCATGGAGGCCTCTAATTCCAGTGATTTGTGGGCCTCCTCGTCCGGCTATCTGTCTCACCTGCCGGAACGGGATGGTGGAGCCAGTTTGGAAAGTCACTTGGAAGAATTGTCCCAATCACCGAGTGGGAGTGGCAACGTGGGTTCATCGGCCCCCGTGCCGCTGTGCATGTCGAGTAGTTCCAATGGGGTGGGCGGGAATTTATCGGTGGTGGTGGGTTTACCCGTATTCTCGCCTCAACCCTCTTCCTCCAACGCCCCGTTCAACGCTTCGTCATCGGCGCAAATTACCCCCCAAGTGGTGGGCAGTCAAACACCCACGACTTCGGCCAATCCCATGGCTTCGTCATCTTCGTCGGGACCCACCGCTCACAATAGTGGATTTCCCACCTTTATGAGTGGCAATCCCAGCATCTCATCGTCCGGCTTGGTTTCTCGACAGAACTCTCAGGTAGTGCCCGAAAGTCCCCAATCCTCGGGTTATTCTAGTTTAAGCTTGGGCAATTCTCCCTTGTCCGGGGCCGCTCAGTTGTTGCAAGGCACCAGTGAAGCCTCATACCCGCCCTCGCCCCGAATACCCACGAATGGGGTGAGTGGTCAGAGCTCGGGAACGAAACGGGAACGTGCTCCTTCCCCCGTGCCCGGCCCCAGTGGTCAGGGATCAGCCAAGCGATTCTTTCAGAATCCACTGGATCCCATTCCCGGGCCATCACGACTGCTTATTCCCGTGTCGACGAGTTCGGAAGCGCAATCGCTATCGCCTCGGCGGGATGAGTCGCCACTCACGCCGGTGGACAACTTTGTCATCTCATCATCGACGGGTCTCATGGACTCTCAGCCCGTGACACCCGAGCCCGAGGATGACATGAATGTGGACAACGATTTGTCCGTCCCCTCTCCGAATCCCCCTGTGCGATCGTATGGTTTCCCCTTGAGAAGAGATACTGACGACATTGTCGATAGTACAGTGGACAGTACGGTCGATTCCAGTGGTTTGCCTCTAACCACATCCAACTCACAAGCTTCTATTGAAGGAGGAGGGTTCTGTCAATCGTCCAAGTACGGAAACATTTCAGAAGAAGAGGACGAGGGGGAAGAGGAGGATGACGACAATAACGAAGTGGAAGAGATGGGCGAAGATGATGATGTGGATATGGGCTTGAATATGGTTCAGCATTCGGGGATTGCTTTACATGAGAATAACCTGGATCTCAACACGCAAGAGTCGGATTCTAACGATGGCGGGATCTCAACATCAGGTCAAGTTGATGAAGGGCAGTTCCGATTGGTGCCCAACGATCCTGCCGATGATTCGTTCAACCGCAATGACAGATCCAGTAAAAGAGCATCATTTCGCAGATTGGACGGCAATATCCGTCCCGAGAACAGCCTTCGTCAATCAAATGGAGGCGAGAACCGAAACTACGCAAGCGTTTATGACAATCCAGTCCCTGGACCTTCTCGGTTGGTCCCATCTGCTCAAGATGCAGTATTCCCTTCCACCTCGAAAACCTCGAATGCGGACCAAAATTCGTTCTTCAATTGCCCCGCCGATCTGGAATTGGCCAACTATAATGAAGTCGTCGACGAGAACGATGGTAACCTATCCTCGACATTCCAAGATATTGATTCGGCTGAGCCTCCGGTCGATCTAGAGGATATTCAATTGCAGCAACTCGTGCCAGAGAATTCTGCTCCGCTTCGCCCAGATCATTGTATCGGCGGCGATGGTGATGACGATAACGTCGAGGTCGACGAAAACAACGACAGTTCCCTTGATCATCAAAGTGGGTCTAATAAGTACCTTTTGTTGTCAGATTACAATTTGACCACGTCTAACAAACGACACGAAGACCATCACGATCATCTTCATAATAATCATCATCATTCCGTTAATGACAACGAGGCCCTGGACATCGGGGCACCGTTTGCAGGCCTTCGTTCGTTGGGATTGTCTACCGTTGATTCTGAATCGAACACTAATGGCACTCTTTCGAACAGTCCACATTCGTCGATCCTAGAGAGCATGACGGGCCCCTTGAGTAAAAGATTGCGAACTCTTCACACGTTGCAACAAAGGCAAACCACCAATGCCACCACCTCAGCCTCTGCCTCATCCTCAGCCACAACATCCTCTTCGACGAGCGTGTGTCACGACATGGGAACCAACGGGCATCATGGCAATCACGCCTCGGTTCCCGAACCTTTTCTAGCATTGCCCAACAGCAATGGTAGGAGCGAAAATGGCGCCAGTCTGGAGCCTATTCTCGGCAGCAATGTGCGCCATGAAGCCTCCCCAACCAAAGAGCATAATGCCAACAACAACGTGCCCAATTCAAACGGGAAATCTGAAAGGCCCTCTTCGGATCCGACGGACTCTCAGGATTCGCCCAACTTTGGAGGCACCCAGCACAACTATAATGTCACTCTAGAGAACCCTCCATCGCTTGGAGCTGCCCTGAAAGTTAAACGGCTCTTTCATGATAGTAAAGGGACCACTATTTTTGATGGCATGGATTTCCTTACGGCTCCCGAGGACGACGATGGTTTGGGTTTCTCTCGTATCAAACGGATGAGGCAGGATCAGGCGGTTTGGTGTCCGGATTGCAAGCTTCACTACGAAGACGGCTGCTACTTACACACTGCCCCGAATGACGAAGCCGAGGACGTTTCGTTGCAGATTATGGACACGCCTATTCTCTCACGGGCCAAAGCATCTTTACCACTCTCTCATTTGTCCTTGCGTTCAGTTAAAGATGAGCAAGTGGAAGGGAAAGTGGGCATATTTGCCAAGAAGAAAATTCCCAAGAGTTGCAAATTTGGTCCTCTGGAAGGGAAGCGGTTACAGGCTAATGCGGAGAATGGAGACTTCCTTTACTCAATCCAACACGGAGATGGGCAAATCACGATCGTTGACACCTCAAATGAAGGTTCGTTTTTCTAAGAATCTTTTTTTCTATGATCTGACGCATGAAACTTTACCATTTGCATCCTTGTGTTTTGGTACCTTTAGAAGAGTCCAATTGGATGGGATTGGTCAGGCATGCGGAAAACGAAGAGGAGCAGAATCTTGCTTTGCTAGAAGAAAACGATGAGCTCTATTTTATAACTACCAAGAAGATTGGACCAAGACAAGAGCTCAAAGTTTGGTATTCTGCAGAATACGCCAAAGCCAGGAATCTGCCGTTACTCAAGTCGAGTCAAGGTAAGTCGAACGAGTGACTGACAATTGCCTCCATTGATGTCTATTATTCGTTTATTATTGATGACTATTTCAAAAGCATAACCTCCGGTTTGAAAAATGCACTAGATTTCCTGAAAATAAAGAAAGAATTTCAGGACCAAGACAAAGCCTCTTTTGGCCAATGATAGCAAATATGTTTATCTTTCGTAGCCCATTGAAATGTGTCTGTTCAAATCTTTTGAATTATGTTCCTAGGGAAAATTCCCAACGACGCCTCGAAAAAGAACAGACGGAAAGCATCTGCCTCACAGACAAAACAGAAGTTGAACGCCATCAAACTCACGTCTCTCGAGCAATCCCTTCCGAAGGACCTTGACAAGAAAAAACGAAATAAATGCCTGTCATGCCCTCTGATATTCGCCAATGGAGCCTCCATGAAAATCCATTCATTCTCGCACCAATCTTCTGGGGAGCTTATCAATTTGACCGTGGATGAGGCGCTGGTTCAAACAGGAAGAAATTTGCAGCTGTCCACGAACCCGGAATTGCTCTTCCAATGTCCAGAGTGCGATTCTCAGCATCCAACATGGTTAGAACTCGTTTCTCATGTGGATATTCATGCTCAAAAGACGGACCAGGATCCTCCTCCAAATGGACGTCTCAAGACTGTGAAGGCCTTCAA
Source organism: Tigriopus japonicus (assembly GCA_010645155.1). Classification (NCBI taxonomy): domain Eukaryota; kingdom Metazoa; phylum Arthropoda; class Copepoda; order Harpacticoida; family Harpacticidae; genus Tigriopus; species Tigriopus japonicus. The sequence continues at coordinate 3,739,987 of CM021319.1, forward strand.
ATGTCCCCAATGTTATCGCTCGTTTGAGTCCGAGGAAAAGTTGAAGGTAAATGATTTACCATTTTTGTGGTTAATTAACGGCTGACTATTAATATCCTATTATTTCCATAAAATTGTCTAGAAACATTCAGCAGTGCATGGCAGCGATGACCTGAAACCTTTGAGCTGTCCCACTTGTGGCAACCGGTTCTTGACGAATTCTGCCCTGGCCTGCCACGTGAAAATCCATTCTAGATCTGAGACCGCATACGATTGTCCCATGTGTGGAAAAGAGTTCATGCAGATCGGAGCCTTAAAGGAGCACGTTCATGCTCATCGCATGAATGGCAAATTTGATTGTCCGTTCTGTCCAAAGGTACCTCTAAAGCACCGGAACTTTATATGAGAAAGCGGGTTGTTAACTGTTTCATTGTTTCATCTACTTTAAGGAATTCCTAGAATACCCACAAATTCGGAAACACATCCGTGCCTTCCATGGAGACAAGAAACACGCATGTTCGCATTGTCCAAAAACCTTTAGCAATGTGGACAAACTAAAATTGCATTCTCTCATGTAAGTCTCCACATCAGTTCAAGTTAGAACATGTTTTAATAATATAGTACACACGCTCATGGTTTTGAATTCTTTGCAGACATTCGGATTTAAAAGAGTTCTTGTGCAACGCATGTGGCAAGCAATTCCGACGAAAAGACAAGCTAAAAGAGCACTGGATTCGGATGCACGCCAATGTCAACTCGGCTCCACTGAATCCTGGAGGTGATAACTCAAGCACTAAAAGTGGCGATGGAATGGTGGAAACGAATGAGAACTCTCCCCCCAAAGGCACCCGAAGACGAAAATCACCTCCTAAGGTTAGTAATCGAAGGGAAACATTCATAATCATTGCGATCCCGTATCATAATCAAGCACTTTGTGGGACGCTTGCGGTGAGTTCTTATCACAAGATAAGAAAGGAAGAATTACAAGAATACCAAAAATGATTCGTTTAATGCTCTTTTGCAGGTTTCAACCTTGGACTTTCATCGGTACATCTACAAATGCCACGAGTGTGTCCTCGGTTTTAAGCGAAGGGGAATGTTGGTGAACCACCTGGCCAAACGACATCCCAATATTACACCTGAATCCGTACCGGAGCTGAACTTGCCAATCTTGAAAACGACCAAGGACTATTTTTGTCAGTACTGCAGCAATGTAAGTATAATCAGGGGTTGGGTGCTTTGATGCCTGGCGATAACACCGATCGGCTGCGCGTTTTTTTAATTCATTTTCTTTGGCTTTCAGGTCTATAAGAGCAGCTCGAAACGCAAGACGCATATTCTGAAGAAGCATCCAGGCCAAAAGCCTCCAATCTCAGCGCGGGACAAATCCGTGCAACAATCGGGGGCGATTAACCCCACGTTTTCGGCCACAGTTGGATCGGTTACATTCCTGCCCTACAGTTGTCCCCATTGTCATAAACAGTACGCTTCGCACGCCAAGCTGCTTCAACATCAACGGATTAAGCACGCTGCTGGCCTCGAGTCAAAACCAAATCCAGAAGGGGTCCTCGAGGCGAGTGGAAAACAGAAAGCCACACCTGTGATGCACTCCGAACCCCAACCCCAACCCCAACAACAACAACAGCAATTGGAACATGCTCCTCCAGCTTTGATCCCCAATGCCTCCTCGTCTGGAATTCAGGATGTCAAGCTACAAACTTTGAATGGCGAGATCGTGCAATTAACTGCAGTGGCCCAAGAGGAGGCTCTGAGATTGGCCTCCAATGGAGCCACCGTGATCCATGTGCCTGAACATGAAAGGCGTCCAGGCAATCCTCCAACAGAGGTCATCCTTTTTGAAGCACCTTCCCCTCACCTTCACATGAAAAACGAACGAAACCAACAGGATTCTCCCAGAAACGTGCCCTAAAGCAAGCCAGCTTCGCTTTTTATATACATATGATGAGCATGTATAGCTCGGACTAATTAATTACCTTTCAATATTGTTACCATCTCTCGATGATATTCATCCAACCTGACAAATATTAATAAAAAGTTGAATCATATGGGTTTCTTATTTGATTGAGTTTGAGGAATTTGTTGAAAGTCAATTTTGGTTTCTCAAAGAAGCTCTGCAAGTTTCGTGAAGAAGAAAATGAAAAGAAGAGACATTCTGCGCCAAAGTAAAACAAGTCCAGGTGTTTTTAGACTTCTAGTTTTAAACATAATGGATATCGTAAATTTTGTAAGTGAACTATGATTAATAGGGACGGGCAAAAAGCGCAAAAAGATTTTTGGTGACACAATTTTTTTCTGCATTTTTGCACCATCTACCTTCATTTGCGCCTTTTTTCGCGATATTAGCCTAAACCATTCAAAATGCCAAAAATATTAAGTTTTGAAATATGTCAGCTTTAGGCAGATATTTTTCAGATTTGAAAATTTAATTCTGGTTTACATGTCGCAAAACTCAGTCAAAGAAAGAAGGCGGAAATCTCAATGAAAATTTGCCTTGTCAAAGCTACTACAATTTGAGATACGTGTGTTGCCGCCCAAATAACTAGCACCGAATCAGTTCAAACATATATTCAACAAAGCTCACTCGGGTAGTTAACAACAAAATTAGGCTTTAGCAGAAATGTCGACAGAGTGAGGCTTTGACTCTCACTTATAAACGACACAAAAATTAATTCAAGGTTGCGTGAGCAAAAAAGGGCAAAGTTCCGTTGTGATGTGGGGAAGACAAGATTCCTACCTTTAATGCGTTGGCTTTATATTACTTTCACTCTTTTCGTTTAAACATAATGTTTTGCGTATTCTTTTGGCAAACTATTTTGTTTTCAAAAGTTTTTGTAAATCAATTTTAAATGTGCAAAAATGGCCTCTGAACTTCCCTGCTCCTTAAACAAGATGGGGCTGCTTGACATACCACACAGCTTGTTCAAAATTATTGTCTTTTCTCATTTCTGAGACAAGGATAAATGTCCTCATTCATCTCCAGGCCTCAATTGGATGAAAATTTCCATCTAGTCCATTCTCAAGAGGCTTTGGGTCAAACTGATTAAGGTACAAGCCTGTGGGAATATTGAAGGCCGTGGTGAAAACCAAAGGTGGCCATTATGTAAATCGAACTTTTGTTTGCCTAGGTAATGCATCTGGGATTGTAGTTATGTGACAACGCCTTTGATTGAATGGATGCATTTTAGGCGATATACCCTGTAGAATCAAAGGTGACACGGCATTCTGGGGAAAGCTGGTTTCTCTACCTTAAATGAGAAGCAAATTTAACATTGGAGAAGCAATGTTTACATTCTGGCAATGTCTTCCCCACCTCTCAAGGGAACTTTGCCCTTTTTTGCTCACGCAACCTTGAATTAATTTTTGTGTCGTTTATAAGTGAGAGGGCTTTGACGGCTCAATTCCAAAATGGCGGGCGAGTTCGCGCTTAAACAAGCCTGCAAGCTTCTACCCCCTCTCGCAACCTCGAAAGACACGCCGAATTCAAATTCTGAGGAGCGGGCGTCAATAACGTGGATAAACGAATATTCACCAACATCTTTCCTATCTTAGTTATTGTTGAGTTAGATTAAGTTTAAATTAAAAATTAAATTGCTTAGATTAAGTTAGTACTTTTATGTCCTTCCCTTAGTAATTCCCAAATGAAGGGGGATACCTTCTCATCAAATTACTTTACTTTTTCATTAAGCTGGATGAAAGCAAAACAAAAGAAAACTCTAATTTAAACAGCCAAAGTAGGATGTATTTTGTAATCTTGAGGATTCTCAATGAAGGCTAGCCTATTTTTGGTTAACTAAAGATAATCAATATCTTAAATTTTGCTCTTCAAGATTGAAAAATGAAGAAAATAAGAAAGTATCTAAGTCCATTAGAAAAATTCAGGTTTTTTTTTTGACATCTTTGTAGTTTATTTGTCATTTTGACCTTTTTTGCTCTTAATTTTGCGATTTTTAGCAACAAAAAGCCTATGTTTATTTGCACTTTTTGCCCGTTCGTAACGATTAAAGAATCCAATTCTGTCGTGCGCCATCTAGTGTTTTTATGTGACAACAGCTCGTTGATTCCATGAGATGCCAACTTAAGTAAACCAAATGTTGATTGGGGCCTGTGACCTGCAATGGTTTTGGGTTGAAATAATATGTAAAATCCATATTAAGGTGGCATGCAAAGCTTGACAAATTGAAACGTATTTTTTATGGACCATGATATTCAACTGAAAACAATTTTGTTGTACCATTTGGAGTCCCTCCATTGCATTTTAGGCGCTTTAGTTTATCCAAAACTAGCGCATGGCCATTCTTTTCTGCAACTCCATGTGTATCATGGAATATGGGAGATATTGCGACATGAAAAGCACTAGATGGTGCATTTTAAGAAGGAATCATCAGGACTCAAAAAGTCTACTGTATGACTTGGAAAAAGTCTACTCTTGGGTTGCAGAGTAACATGGCTTTAAACGGGATGAAATTCCGCACAATGACGTATGGGCCGTCAAAACTAGAGGGCTCTCTAGCCAAAACTAGTGATGTGACTTGGTGTATTGGGCAAGCTTTTTGCGCGAGGTCGTAAGGTAGTGTCGCCAATCGACCTTTGTGAAATCGTATTCGGCTTTGCTTACCAATCTTCAAAAACCTGTTTTTTTATCAAGGAGAACGGAACGGCGTCCCTAACTTTTGCGACTTCTGAATAGGGTTGCAAATGACACTCAAATTTGTGTTTGCTGATATAGCTGAGCACAATACGAAATCTCCATTAGGTGACCCTACCTTGCGACCTCGCGCAAAAAAGCTTGCCCAACACACCAAGTCACATCACTAGCCAAAACTAACGTTCCACTCAAGAACAATGGAAGTTGTGATGTTGAGCAGGTGTCATCTGTGAAGGATTTAAGAGTTGTCATCTAAAATGATGGAGAGTTTTGACGCGAAAAGATGTCAAATCTGCGATGTTCCAAAATAAAATTGACCCAATTCACGTATTGAAGGGTTTTTTTGGTTGGGGGTTGGGGGCGGATTTTTTAGTCCCGCTACAAGGAATGGGATTCCCTGTAAGGAGAGTTAATCATTAATATAGTTAGTACAATTAATGTTTTTATGAAATTTGATCTACCAATGAGTTAGCCTTGAATAGTGGGTTGGTCACGAATAATGTTTAAAAATTTGTCCAATCCTGCCTTAAATGCCGTTAGAGGATCAGCTCCTACATATTCCAGACGAAGACAAATAGGCTTCGTTTTTTTTTTTTTTTGGTTTGAATGTACAATATTATAGAAAGTAGATGAGAAGTATTTTCAAAGCTTTGATGTCCCGTAAATGCTTTTTTGATTCTGGAAGCTTGATCCAATTACCGTTAAATTGGTGTGAAACTACAATATTACAGAAAAGAAGATGATTTAATTTTACAAAACTTCGATGTCCCAAAGGGGGCTTGGGGCAGGCTTCTCAAGAATTGCTAAGGGAGCCCTGGCTCAAAAGTGTTTAAGAACCCTTGTTTAAATGTTCTAAAACTAAATGTCATATTTTGGAACACTTATCTTGGTTTTTGTGTGCCCAATTTTCGGTCCTTGCGTTATAACTAGGGACGGGCTGCAAGTGCAAATAAATGTCAAGAAAAGACCAAATAGCTTCCATTAGACTTCAAAAGTCATTCCAAGTCAGAGTACCTGCGGCTCTTAATTGAGCTCGAAAAATTATTTATAAGTTCTTAAGACATTTGAGACTAGTTTTGAGGAGAACAGTCAATGCCGCACAAGAGTTCTATTAGTCACGACCAAAAAAGGATATAAAGTCATTTAAAATACACTAGAAAACAATCTTCTGATTTTTTTGAATTTTCCATTCCTAAGGATGTCTTATGGTTGCCTGTAACTAAAATATTGTCGAAATCTATTGAGCTGCTATTCTAATTTGGCTTAACCAAAGTCCGTTTTTGTCCTTTGAGAATTTTGCTCAAAAATAGCCATTGAAAATTGCACGGAAAAATAGATTTCACCAATGCTTAAGACATCTCGCAACCCGAGTGTGCCTAATAATTGCATCAAAGAAAATATTCAAAAATGTACCTTAAAAGACATAACTTCAAATGTATTTAGTCCGTGACCTAATTACCAGCACTCAATTTCAATCTTTAGAATTTAAAAACGATGTCTTTAAGTCAATTAAGCACCGTTTATCAAGTTCCTAAGGGCCTTTTTTAGAAATAGCAATCTTGGTATGCAATCAAACCTAAGCCTACAATCTACATTATTTGCCAGATACTTCCATAACCATAATTTGAGTTTTTTTAGGTTTGATATTTGTTGGTTGCATCCAATGAGATTCTTTAGTCAGGGGATGGGATGCTATTGTTAAACCATGATGGAGAATAAACTATGAGGGTTGTGTCTGAAATGCACATATTTCTTCAAGGTGCTGAGAATGTTTAATACAAATGAAAGCTTTTTGAAAACTTAAAAATTTTATCTTGAAATTAAAAATTCTTTCAAAAGTTACTAGATTCTCAAAACCTAAAATTTTCAAAACAATTTATCTAAAAATTGTCATAATAAGTGACGTAAAGTGAAGTAAAATAAAAAGTGCAAATAAAGGTGAAAAGAGCGAAAAGGCTGAAAAATGGGTTTATGTTACCAAAAATCTTTTTACATGCACTTTTCGCCCGTCCCTAGTTACAACCAAACTATTCACGGTTCTGTTTTGCTCAAAACAGTGTCTTCCTCAAATAACAAGGTCCAATCCCGTTTTGAACTCACGCACCCTCGATTGTGGTTCATTTGTTATCTGTTTCCTATTATTTTTTGTCTTTTCATATATGGTTTGGGGAGAATTCCGGCTTTGCTTATGACTACTAAACTGAAGGTAAATACATTTCCAAATTTAAAAAAAGACCTATAATTTACCTTCCCTCCTCTTTTCCATTGGCAACTTCAATTTTGATATTCATTCTGTATGCAGCCATTCGTTTCGTTTTTTATTTCAGTTTCGGTTAGGCCCTCTTTCTGTCGAAACTTTCGGTTTTGATTAAAAGATCATCACTAGTCCATCACTAAGTTGAACCATTGACGTTTTTTTTGTCGCAAGCAACGTAAGAAACAACTCTGACTTTAATATAAGATAATTCAAAAGTAAATTATTTGACTAACACGTACTCAAAAATCTAATAATTTGAGTCTCATTGACTTGAAAGTGGTAATGGCCCGCCAACCGAAATTTTGATCAAGACGTCTGTTCTTGTATATCTGTATCGATTTCAGTTAAACTCAAGAACAGAACCCGATAGCAGACAAGCACTTCAAAGAATTGACTTTGGAAAATATATATCATTTGTCCAAATTAACGTTCCAGAAGTGAACTTCATTGAAAATCATTCATTTATTTAGTTTATTTGTACCCCATGACGAAAAAAACTTTCACAGAAAAATCTGTACTTTGTATGTATGTTTGTATCACTTACTTTTGGCTTTGGTTACGGTGAAACGGTCGAGCCTTTCAACCTCGGTTAAAGGCTCTTTCGGTCCGTTACTTTTTTAAGTAAGAGTAGTATTCACGGAGATATTCGTGTGTTAAGAGTGTAATTTTAACCTAACATTGCTCAAACGCCCATTCCAAAGTCATTTAGCTTTCTTATAACTTGGATTTTTCGTCAAATTTCTCTCAAGATGTTTAGCTTGTGTAGCGCTGGTTACTGTTACTGCTGGTTACACAAAACAAGAAACATCTCATAAGTTGCTGATTCCATGTGGTGCCGACCTTGGCGTAAAGATATCAATAGTAATGAAACCACCGCTTTGCAAACATATTCTGCCTTGTGTGTTAGGCTACATCAACACTATTTGTACTACTTATAAGGATAGTTTATAGAGCAAACTTAATTTTGGTTGTAGATGTCTTGAATTTGGACTTTACCGATCCTCGATAATTTTTTGGACTAACTTTTGTGTCACCCATATTCCCGATCAATGAAAATTATGCAGTTTTTGATAACTACTCCTTGGTGGATTGAAAAAAGTGGAGCACTTCTTTCAAACATGATGAGAAAATCTCGAAGATGCAAGACTTAGTTTTCACCGATTTCAGAATACCTTCAAGTTTCCTTTCAACATGGAAATTCTTTTTTGAAGTGTTATTGACAAGAAACATTTAATGCTCAAAAGAACCATGGACTCGAACTTGGTTAGCCATGTTTTTACATTTCATCTAAGACCATTTCTCCCGGTCCCTATCTAAACCCCATGGACCCAATTGTTCATGAAAAACACCTGAAAATGCCTTGTTGAGTGAGAGAAGTCACTTAATGAGGTGGTACTTGTGCAAATAATTTATGTTTTATACGTTATACATGTATAAAACCCGATCTTGAACCTGACCCTGCCTGAATTGCAGTAGCTCATGAGGTACGTATTTGTTGCTAGGCAGTATTTATCGATTACAACTTGTTGATTGATCGGAGAGTGGATCGCATTGGAACAGAATTTCTTTGCTCTGAAACGTTAGGGGATGGATGGATTCATTTCTCCGCATTGACGCCTGCACATTTGAACACCTTTGGTAATGTCGCCTTTGACGAGATGAGAGAAGGACGGAGGGATGGATGGATTGAAGGAAGGATGGCTAGAGGAATGGACGGACGGACAGACAGACGGATGACGAGATCGATAGTGGTGAGCTGGTGAGCTCCAAGTAACAGTGCTTGCATTGCCATTGCTGAGCTCAGCTGTCCTCGGCAGCAAATGAGACAGACCTGAGAGTGCAACTTGTCGGTCCGAGAGGACATACATAGATCGAGCAAGCCATCCAGTAACTAGCAAAGCCATGGATACGTCCGTACTTCAATTTTGCAAGTGCTAAGTGCCTTCGATGTTCGTCAAACTCACACTGTTGTCCCTCTTTAAGGCCGGCAAGTATGTGTGTGTGTGTACGTACGAACGTATGTACGTAAGTAAGTATGTCGTCTTTCGTCCGTCCTCGGGCGTGGAAGCTAGATTTTTCTGGCTATTTCTTGTCATGCCGCTCGTCGCTCAATTGCTCTCCATGCCCTACGTGTAGCTCGTCTTCCCTCGACATATCCTCGGCATACACATTCGCACCATGTACCTCCTAGCACCGAGAAGGCCCTTGATCATGCCTGTTGTTCATGAAAATGGCCAGCTAACAGCTAGCAGCAGAGCACTTTGCTGGCTGGCTTAATAGCTAGCCAGTTGCTAGATGGAAATGATACGTAGATAGGCCGGGAACAACAGAGGAAAAGGCAGTGGGACCACCAGCTGTTGAGACCTGACGGAGGATTGGTGACGGCAGAATGGAGGAGAAAGAGGGCCAGACTTCGTTGACTCAAGGCACGGCTTTGATACGCACCACGCATCCAGGGAAGGAAGGGCGAGGACGGAACTACTGTTCGTAAGTGCAATGCAAAGGCAGGGCATTTAACTCATAGTGACAAGGCCTCGTTCGTTCTTGCGTTGGTTGGTGGTCTACTAGTTCTAGAACTGCTACTTGGAGGACGTGCCAGTTGAAGTTAGCTCTGGGAGTAGCCCGGGTCCAAGCTGATGATGAGTGACTGCGCATTTCTAGAGGATGGGGGCGGAGACTTTTCGACTCGTTTCGGAGGCTCCATCCACGATGGACGTACGCTTCTCGTGTGGCGAAGGCCGATAGCATTGAGCACACGCACGGTGGCGAAAATTCCAAACCAACGCGGACATGATCACAGAGATGAAGTCAGTCAGTGGTGGCTGCGGTGCTGCTTCACGGCTTTTATTGACTTGACAGTACATTTAAATTGATTAAAACAGTCAGCATTGTCTGTGGAACGTTTCCACTACATTATTGGTTCCAAGGTCAAGTCATTCATATATTTTCAAAGCCAACCACTGACTGCCACATAATGCCGTTTTTTTCTAAAATCAATTGTTATAAAGAGCTCCACGTGGAAAAATATTCACTTGTCACAGCTCCAAAACCCCTTAAGATATACTTGCATGCTATCCATTTTTGCGCAGATGTCTAGTGCGATTTGACAGAAAGATTCAATTCTGAAATCCCTCATCCCAGTTCCACTACCGGTGTGAACGCTCATCTTCGAACGAAAAAAAGCCAGCAAAAGTCATCGTTGTCGGCGCGAGACACTCAAGGATGTACTAAAAGCCCCTGTGTGTGTAGCTCGAGCTCACGCTCGAGTACTACGTACCGCAAGCCAGGATGCACAGGGCCGAATTGCGCATGGAGTAGGCCTGAAGTAGTCCTGAAGCTGGAGATGCTACTAAAGCTTAATTCTAGCCGATCTCGACAATCCCCTAGATTGATGTGTACTTCGGAAATGTTCTAAGGACAGACGGATTCTGGTGGTGGTCCCATCGTCCTCCCATTGACAGATTGCTCTATCTCAGGTTTGGCCCGATCTATAGGCAATTCCTGAGCAGTTACTGCCGGTGAGAGAAATACGTAGATTGTTGGCCTTCTGAATTCTTTTCTGGCCGCGCTCGCTTGTGCTTCGTACTACTTTAGCTCTACACCATCCAAGTATGTAGTTTACCCAGTTTACCGCTTGTTTCTGATTCTAGTATTTGAAATGTATTGACACCTATTAGACTAGTTTCTTTTATGCTTTTCTAAATGTTGTCGACCTGTATAGATACTTCCGAAAATCGTGCCCTCGCAGATAAAGATATTTTTATGCTCCGTAGTAAATCTTGAACTTGAAGATTTTGAACTCGCAAGATCCTTCAAGGCCAGAGTCTGAAGAAGACGGAGAGAGCAAGAGAGCTCGGAACAAACTCGACTTGCTTGTAGTCAGCATTTAATTTCAATTTTGCTATGAGAATTAACTCTGTACCCCAAAATCACTTAAAATGGCGAGTTCTTATGAACATGTTTTCCATCACAACAATCGAGTTCTCGAAGCAAGGGTGTCCTCCGACAAATGCTGCTTGGTGCAACAATTTCCCCTAGCAATTACTGTAGATATAAGGTAAGCGAAGGACAAGAGCAAAGAGGCAGTTTAAGAAAATAGTTTTAATTTGTGTACCACCAGTAGTCAAGTACTGAAAGGACAAGGAGCAAAAAGGAAAAGATGATTTAGTTTTGGCTTGTGGGACAGTCAAGTGTCAAACCGGGTCTACTCTGCTCCGTCCAAGTCCAAACAAAGCAGCAAGTGAGGGCTCAAGTTCTGTTGGTGAAGACGACCATACTTGTCGACCATCTTTAGTCCTGCCAAACCTAATGCAACGACATGTCTAGAAATTTCCGCAGCTTTGGTACCTCTTCGGGCGCGATGCGCACGACTGTATTGCCTACTACAACAACATACAAGCAAGTAGTCGCTCCCAATGTTATTGGTCCAAACCGGTGACTCCTTGTCATGGAACAAGGTAAAATTGAAAATGGTGTAGCAAATGAAGAAACTGTCTGCCACAAATAAAACTTATTCTAACAACATCCTTAAACATGTCTTTGGAGCAATGTGAAGCGCAAGAGACGTCCATTTCTCACTCAATGATGTGAAGTATGTGTACGCATCCTTGGCTGACTTGGGTTGGGCTTGAGAACGGGAGGCAAGTTTCCTTGAAACAGTAAGTGAGGGTGCTCTGGATTGAGTTAGGCAACGAGTAATAGAGAAAAAGCTGTCGTCTGTCCGTCCCAGTCTTTTCTCAATCATATAATGTGAGAAGAGGCTCTTCATAGATCTACACAGCAATACATGAGAGTGCAACAACATCCAAAGAACAGCACCAGCTAGGCCCTGCGCAATACCCAGCTAGATATAGTCTATCTAGAGAGCGAAGCATGCAGAAGGAAACATCGAAATTCCTGATCCAACTTCTTTTCCCCAGCCTCGTTCAGAGATACTCAAGACCAAATGATGAAGATATCCTCCCAATTTTCATCCTAAAAGTAGAGGAGCTTCAAAGAAGTTTCTGGAAAAAATTGGTTTTCAGCACATTACATTAAGCCAAAGATGGCAAGTAGACCCAAACCAACGTTGGTACCATTCTAGCATGAAAGAATAAAGGCCAAAAGTTTGTGGAGGTTGACTTCATTGGCAATTTGTACGTCAATTCACAATCTATATGGACTACTTTCTAGACGTTTTGTGTTGATCAAAATTCATTTGTCGTTAGTTTTCAAAATTGAAACGGACCATCAACTCATTCAAGTGTTCTTGCCATTGGGAAAATCTGTTTAGAGATGCTCAGGTGGTAGGGGGAAAACCCGCCTTTGAGTAAAAAGGAGCACCCATACGACATTGTGAAGTGTATTTGATCTGTTGGAGTCCCCCATGCCTTGAAGAAGAGGACAAATATTCCTACAGACTGGGTTCATACGTGACACCACCGCGTTGGGCACCAAGTTTGCAGTTAAAGATCGCTCCGACATTGCTGACATGGACCACGAAGCAGCCAACCACCAACCAACCAACCAGTGATGATTTCTGAGCTGAAGGGTAGGTAGCACCTGCGAGTTTCAGTGGAATACCCAGGTACAGCAGCTGGATCATGGAGAATCCGTGCCATCATGGATCTCTACTGTGCTTACAAGCTTAAGAGGAGGCATAACAGCGGCTGGGGTTCCTCTTTGATAGTAGTACGGACGTACGTATGCTCCCACTTTTGTCGTCATGTGAATGTAGTTCGAACTAGAGTTTGTGATGTACGGTATGTAGCCGGTGGAATGGAATGGAAAGGACGGCAAAATAAGCGTGCGAGGGAACAGCTGAGAGGCCTCCTTTCATTGGAGGCACAAGCACCAAAACACTTCCACAATCCTACAAATCTTTTGGCCGTTTCCACTCTCTACTTTCGGTGTATTGAGCCGTCACGAGCTCGCCGGCTGAATCGAAACCCATAGCTCTAATGTGAAATGAAGGATGCAATTGGATGTTAAAGCTACCGTCGACGGCAAATTGCTTACGTCCAACTGTCTCTAGTGAGTCCGGCAAACCGAGAACATCAACTTAAAAAAATCTCACAATGCAGTGCAGGCAAATGCAATTCGCCTGACTTTAGAGTAAAGTAAAGAGCAAATTTTGTTTTACAAACAGCATTTTGAACTGTAGACTACTTGTTTTTGGATGGCATTTTTTCTCGAAGGACCCATACAGGTCTGTCGCTGGAATTGGAATTCGTTCGTCGCAAAAACATGGAAACCCGTGGGTTGCATATCAAGCACAATTAATGACAAGGCAAGTCTGTTGAAAGGGCTTCTTTTCATGTTGTGCCGTACCATGGCCATGCCTTCATAGCCATGCCCGCCTGCCTGGTTGCCTGCATCGTAATACTAGTCTACTACATACTACTGTGGTGTCAACCTCGTGGGCCGGGCTCCATCCATCCAGTTCCCTCCTTCTCCTCCTTTCCTTCAGGCGAGAGACGAATGTGGTATTGGCCACCAGAACGGCCGTGGAACAGTACTTTTTTTTTTATCTACGTACTACTACAGTGGCGCCACATCTGCTAAACACATTCACATACTCACATACACGTGCACACGCACACACTTCACTTCTCATGGACAAAATCACTCACCAAGCAAGAGGCTAACAGAGCTACAGGAGCAGTTGTTCCTTTTCCTACTCACCATGGAAATGCCTAGACCTGGTTGCCAAGGTGTGCAAAGAGCATAATACAAGAAGGGCTGGCTGGCAAGTGGGTAGGTGCTCCCATCCAACACTCACTCACACATGCATACTCTCACACATCCATGTGAGATACAGCGTTGAGATCCGAGCTACAGCCCAATGTAATGTACCCGTGCGTGGCCTTAGTTGTGATGGTGGTGGAGTAGGACAGCCGCCAGCGGTGTTGACGTTTCAACCTCGCCATTCGAACGTCCTTAGTAGTCCATGAAGCGTGCTTGACGTTCGAGCAGCTACTTTGCTACTACATGCGTTCATTTACGAACACTTACTATGACAGCTTGGTTGGTCCATGCGTCGTAAAACTGTGCGAGAACTACTATCCTCGATCCCAGCTGGCCATTCGCGCAGCCCAGTGATCCGGTGACTGGTAGGTTAGTTCGTTCGTACTCCATAGAGCAGAGGCCAAGCAAGAGAGACCTCAGAGAAGCCGGGGAATAAGAAGAGACTCGGTCTTTCGTCAACATCAGCACCCCAGCGACGGCTGCGGCTAGGCGACTAAGCTACTACTCCTCACCCGAAGAACGGGCAAGGAGAAAGAGAATCACAGGGAAAAGAGAGAGAGAGAACACTAGAAGGAATGAAGGAGTAGGAGAAGAAGATGAAGACGAGCTAAAATCGTGGAGAAGACTCACTTGGGTGGGAGCTGGTGGGGCATGAAGCAAGGTAGCCAAAGAACGGCCTAGCCTACTGCCCCTCTCTATCCATTCTCCCTCCCACCCACCCACCCACCAATCTAGCAACCCATGGACCGATCGACCGATGAACGAACGAACGACGTGCGAAAGAGTCTGAGCGAACCGAAAGAACGAACGAACGAACGAAAGAGGAACGCCGACGCCAAGAGCACAACGACGAGGGACAGAGACAACTTCTGTAACTTTGGAGGAGACAGTTAGTAGAGATCTGGTTTCAGTGCTTGTCATACTCAAACTCTGGAGTTCTGATTTTGAGAGTGAAATAACAAGTTTCATCAAACAGCAACAACAACAGCAGCATCAGCAACAATCATAACAATCATCCAAGTTGACATGTTGGTCTAGGCAGGATTGTTCCACCGCTTTATTAAGATCAGGTAAGATGACACACAGGCCTCAATCACTTGTCTTGTTTGGAAGTTCCAAACCAGGGTCCTCTCCTCTTTCAAACCTGAGGCCGTTCTTGGAAAGAAGTAGTGTCTTGTCAGTCGGTTACTATTGCTTATTCATTGGACTTGTGATTGGGCAAAGCATTTCCAAAGATCTGCGGCATTGCTGAATGTGAACATGGAAAGAAGAGACACTTCAAATGTGGCCTCAAGGTCAGTGTGGCCAAGGAACTTTTCATTTTGGGATCGGCCGATGCGGCATGGCCCCTCAGTCTTTGAGACAAAGAGGAAAATGAATGTCACGTGTTGTGGGGCGAATCCGTAGAATCCGATTTGCATTGTAGGGAGAAATGAGCCAGTGTATGTTGTCAGTGCAAAGGATCTTTGTTAACATTAAGCAACAAAGATGCTTCGAGATAAGAGTGACCCTCCGACTGACTGGAAGTTAGCCCTATGTGAATTTCGTTTTCGCTCGTCTTATCGTTGTCTTTGTTCGGGACGTGTTCTCCTAGTATGTTCGTCAATAATCAGTCTGAGTGATTGAGATTAGTGCTCCTGAACCTCCTCTTTGGTAGAGAAGTGCGAGGTTGCGTGTGCGTCACTTTCGAAGAGCAGCTTTGGAGAAGAAGGACGAGCGAGAATCATCAGCATGATGATGGTGGTGATGGTGTGATGGGCCTATGACGTTCTTGTTCCTCTTCTGCTCCCGCTTCCAGCCAAGTCCGATTGTGGCAAGTTGTTCCCTCTCCCTCTCCTTCTTCTCCCGCTCCTTTTCCAGCTTTTGCCTTCTCACTCACCGACCGCGATCCTTCTCGTCAGAACAGAATACAGAATGCGATCTAATGAAGAGTAACTACTTCGCTCGGTCTTGCACATGGCCATGGATGTACAGTAAAGTTGGCTAGGATACTGCTACTATGTACTACGATCGACTCACTGGCTAGCTCGCGAACTCACGCAGGAGTGGAATAAAGAGCATAGCAGAGAATTGTGCCAGCGAGAGCGGAGGAGGTGCCAATGCCGTTGGTTCCATGGGAAGTGGCACTCTTCTGTAGATCTATGTTGAAAATGGAGTTAGTGGTGGTGGTGGTGATGGTTGTGGATGATGATGACAATGATGATGATGATATGTCAGTTGGACTGGGAGCGACTTAGGTACGCTCTTCCCTCATGCTCACGTACTTCCATACGGACGTAGTACGTAGGTAGGGCCAAGGACTAGGTAGGTAGGGTATGGTGGATGAAGCATGGAAAGGCGACGGACGATAGGCCCTCGTCGTCGGCACTTGACGGGAAACGAATCCGTTCAAGGTGATCGCCGACGCCAGGAATTTCTTGGGAAACACTCTTCAGGAATGGTATTTACTTGACAGGATGGCTTTACATGTGGATGGGCTGAACTTTTATGTACATGAAGGATGATGGATAAGTATCAGCAGATTGATGATACAGCTAGTGATGATGTCGATGATGATTATTATTTTAATAATAGTATAAGTAGTAGTAGTAGTAGTAGTAGTAGTAGTAGTAGTAGTATGAAAATGGAGATAATACCTGAGAAAATAGTGCTAAAACGGATGAACTGATTTGTTATGTTGTACCTTCTAGATCGAAGCCAACACCTAAGCATCATGGATGACTACATGTCCGACTTCTTTGACAGTCCCAACGTGATCCCCTCAAACTGTTCCAACTCGATCAACCGAGGGCAGATTTCGAATCGAGGTCCAATGGAAACTTTGAACTCCAAAGGCTCAACCAAAGCATTGCTAGGCGAGCGCCTTCGCAACAACCTTACAGCGGAAAAGCGAAAGCACGAAGATTACGGTCTTCAAAATGGAGGGATGCCAGAGGCCAAATCACAGAAATTGGACACAATCGATGACGTGTTGGGTTTCGGTACCAGCAAGAGCAATGGGTTCGGCCTGGAGGGTAATGGAACTGGGCAGAAGCATCCTGGGATACTAGAACAGGTGCTTATGGAGAAAAAAACTACCCTGGTCAACAACAACATCATTCATGGAAGCAATCATGGTGGAAGGACTGGCTTCAATATGTCTGGCGATCAAGTTATTCCAATGAACCAATCGGACGAAATGGGTAGAGCCATGGCCTACTCAAATGTTCCCAGCAATCGCTTACGAAAAGGTCCCAATAATGGGTACCCAAACAATCAGGTTAATTCAATGCACGGCGGTACTATGATGTCCTCCAATGGACAGGAGTATCTTGATTCATCTGCCATGATGAATGGAGGTGTTAACAATTGGAAAAGCCGCCCAGTGCATCCTGGTCGACCTCAGAACTTTCAAAATGGAACTCCTTTGGCCATGCAGTATGGTAATAACTCCTTTGGTCCACAAGAACCCATGGGTATGTTCCAAGATCAGCAACATCATTTGTGGTCAAATGGACAGGAGCTACCCCCTTCTAATCAGTATAATGGTGGATTGGACAATCGTGGACAACAAGCACTCCAACAACAACCTCCCCCTCCACCCTACCAAAGATCTCCCATGCGTATGATGGGAAGGAGCCCTGTGGTTCCACAACAACAAATGTCTCCCATGGGCTATCCCTCAAGCACTGGTGGATCAGACTTTGTCAATGGCGGAACGAGACCATTTTCCCAGAATCGTGGAAACATGTACGGACCCAATGGGACCAACGACTTTATGGCGCGCGGCAATGGGGGAACAATGAGTTATGTCAATGGACCAATGATAAGCCCTGACCATGGAACTGGATCTATGATGGCGGTCTCGAATGGGCCCTCTTCATACATGAGCTATGACAATTCACCAGTCATGATGACTAATGGCCCAATTCAACGATCTCAGCCTCGGTACCAGCACGAGTTGGCCCAAACAAGGATTGGAGCTCGATCCAATTCCCTTCATTCTCCCTCAACAAGGCTGCCACAAGGTTCGCCAAATCTTATGGCTTCTGACCATTCTTCTATGGGTGGAATTCACAATGGGAACGAACAGTCCTACAACGGGACTGGTATTTTAACTGGGAACGATTGCTATCCTCCCACATCAATGGGATCATCCTTGGAAGATACCAATCAGTCTCGAGTTCACTATGACACGCACAATCTGTCTCAGAATCACCAGAACTCACCTCAGGTTCCAGTCGTTTCCTCAAGTTGGAAATCAACGAGTCAAGAGTTTCGTAATAACTTCCTTCAACGCCTGCATGGAGCATTGAAGAATTTTAATGATCCACATTTACTTCAAATGGCAGATGAGGCTGAGAGGTTAGCATTCGACCAATGTGATACTCAAGATGCCTACCAAATGCAGTTGGCGGAGTGGTTAGCCAGTATCTTTACTCAGCTTGACAGCGACACTCATTCTAATCATGATCGAGCGACTGAGCACGAGTCATCAGTCGAGATCAATACCGATACTAGTGCACAATCTTCGTTACAATACAATTTCAACCCGAGTGAGACGACCTTGTCGGGCCGGGAGCAGTCTTCATATTTAAGCCCATCATCCCAACAAAGCTCGTCACTGTGTGACAAAAATCCACTCTTGGCGACACTTCTCCCGGGTAACTCGACTTCCCATGAAGACGAGGATACCAATGATGACCACCTCCAGAATGGACAAGGCGTACGGGAGGACGTAGCCGACAGTCTCTCTCCTTTGATGGCTCCCCAGTCTTCAGAAAGTGGAGTCACCTCTCCGGATCCCAAGGCATTTTCTTCACCCTCTTCCATGTCCCCTTGCTCCACCACGATGACCATGTCGGCCAATACTCCGTCCTCCACCTCGAATAGCTACTCGATGGTGAGCTCCTCTATGAATGGATTTCCCACCCCAGCCAACGAAGAACCAAAGGCCAACTCGAGATCAGGCTTGACCGGGCGAAGGCTCTCCAGTAAAGGAGGATCAAACAACAGTCAATTGAACAATCCACATTCTGTAGATTCGGGAATTGGCATCGGATCTCCACGAAGTGTGCCCTCAAACTCATCTCCAAAGATTCAAATGGGGACTTCACCTAGTCTAACAGCAGTCGCTTCTGAAGGACCCCTTGACAAATAGACCTCATTCCAAAGAAACTTTAGTGGAGAAACGACCTCTTCTCCTAAAATTGCATCAAGGATCCTAAGATGTTTGAGTAACTATCCTAAGCGTTGTGTTTGAAGCTACATTGGGTACACACATGTACTGTATATGTTTCTATATGAACAGATGATAATCAAGTCACTTAAATGACGCGCTCAGTCCAGTCTCCCCTTTTCCCATTGACTCTTGTGTAAGGATTGCAGTCCAAAAACGAACAGGTGGAGCTACTTCCCTGTTCAATGTGTCAGGCAATGCTTGACTTGATAAACTAAATTTATAGATGTTTATTGAGAGTGAAACCAAACCGTCTCAGTCAAAGTCCAAAATATGTCGAAACGATACCATTTACTACAACTGCTTCTACTTCTACTACCATTACTACGACAACATGTACTAGAACTAGTACTTCTACTTCTACTATTACACCTATTATATTTTGACTATCCTAACTTCTATTATCATATCCTTCAAATGATTCCTAGTGTTTGTAAACTTTTTCTCCTTACTATTATCTCGTTAATGTAATTTCCAATCCTCTGCTAGATTACTACGAAGACGATACGTTATCAAGTAAAAATCTGCAAGGAGTCATACTTAATGTTAAAACAAAGGAATAACATGTTGGATAAATCTTTGATTTGTATATGTGATGATTGATGAATATTTGTCAGCACGAAGTGATAATAACAAAATATGTTTGCATTTGTCCTGTCCCCTTCCTCTTGATTTGAGACTTTTTCCCTTTTAAAAAAGAATATGACGCTGTGTATGAACCGAACACAATTTTCCACAAAACAATATCTCGATCGGCAAAAGCCAATTCCTTGCTTGATTGGTTTGGAAACCCTTGCTTGGCACGATTGTTCAATTAGTACTCCATGTGAGAAGAATCCAAAAATATTACCTTAACTGCAATTCGAAACACGGGCTGTCATTTCTAAGAAACTTAGTTTTTGTTTGATTTTAGTTTTTCCCAACCTATTCATACATGTTACGTTATTCAAAACGGTGACAGCTAATTCATTGAAGATCACCGGCTTTTGGTTACTCTTTGGTCGAGGGGTTGCGTTTGTTTTCCCAGTTTATGAAATCGACATGCATATTTACACATCCACATAAATATATATTCGTTTTATTTTACATATCACACAATACGATTGACATATTTTATGACAAAAATGTATATCCAAATAAATACTTATAGTTTTGAATAAATTGCTGAACAAACTCTTCCACCGGATGACTATTGCGTGCCGTCCTAGTGCTTACTTAGAAAAGGGCGACAAAATGCCTCGAATTTCCACGAGTGTCCCTGGGAATTTGGAAATTTGGCACGCAGCCAAAAGTCAAAAAATCACAAATATTTGTCCCAGTTCTCCTTAGGTTGTTGCGGCTGAGGTTGTCTGTCTGTTCATTGCTTCTCAAACAGTGCTTTATGTAAAGATGTCCCTTCTATACGAAATTAAGTCAGATCCTACCAAAGGAAACATCTTGGTGGCCAAAAGAGACATTCAAGCCGGAGAACTAATCTTGCAAGATACCCACATCGTCCTTGGGCCAAAAGAACACGGCAACCCGAAGGACCATTGTATTTCGTGCTTCAAAGCCAAAGTCCCACCTTGTTCCAATTGCGAACTTCCTTTTTGTCATCAGGGCCATTGTAAGGAATCTCATCAAGTGGAATGCGACAACTTGTTCAAACATCTAAAAACCGAGCAACTACCTCTCCGACTTGCCTTGGTGGCCCCGTATCGGTTAGCTTGGTCTATGAGCACAAATGAAATGGTCAAGAGTAAACTGGAACCCTTCATGGATCATGAAGAGGCCCGAAAGGCCTTAACCGGACATCAAGAAAGAATTGCTCAAATGAGACGGATGATCTTGGCTCTGGCACCAGATCTCGAGCCACACCTTTCTCGAGTATTTGGGTTGCTTCATGTGAATGCCTTGGACGTGAGAAATGGCTTGGGACGAGCTCTTTTCCCTACATTATCTTATGTTTCCCACTCATGTGTTCCCAACTCCAGACATATCATGGATGAGGTTGATGAAGATGGGAATCTATTAATTCGGTAAGCTGGTCATGCCTAAATGACTTTGGAAGTAAATTAGATGATTCCAAGTATCGTATTTGGTATTCAAAAAATTAAGGGTTGTATAAAACTGCAAGCCCGCACAGATTTAGACAACCAAACGCTTTTAGTGTTTTTCCATTTGTAATCCATTTTGTTTGGATCTCTACAATGTACACAGTACTCTATATTACTAAACCTAGTGACATTGCCTACATTCCAGTAGACATTTACTTGCTGCATTACCAAGTTCAACCCTGAATGATAGACATTATACATCAGAGTTCGGCACAGCTTCGAAATCAAGGTGGATAGCTAAAAGGGCTCTGATCGAGTAATACATTCTTCAGCTTAAAGTTGCACTTTGTAACACCAAGGTTACAATTTTTGTTGTCAAAGATTGCAATCAATTTGGAAAAGGTTGCTGTTAAGTTGTAGCTTTTGGTCTAATAATGTTTCTTTTTGATAAGTTGTCAAATCTGGCCGAAAAATCACGTAAGCCAAAAATTTAGCAATGGATTAGCAACTTGTCAAAACTTAGACTTTCCAGATCCAACAAACTATGACCTCAAAAGCCGTTTGTTGGCCCACCCTGATACTTGCCGACCCACGAGAGAGACCATTTCGCATGATCTTTTTTTGTTTATCAACCTTTGAAACATTAATACTTTGTATTCCAAAGGTCTTTGTAAATATTGTTGATCCAAGACTTTTGGTTGAGGAGTTTGGTCTTTCATAAACTTTTCATACAATTGAAGCGGAAAAATAATTTGTGCAAATTGTTCTCAGTGGCAGAATGTAATCAAAAGCTGAAAATGCATGGTATTTGTTCGTTAAACCCCCGCAAAGATGAGTCGAAACTTATTCATTTAATATTCTAAGGTGTGAATAACCAGAAGTTTGTTATCTAACTCCATTGCGCAAAGTCTTCGCCTTGGTCTTCAATTCAACGATAGCTTACTCGAATTCTGAATTTTTGAATGCAGTTATCCGAGGTGAACAGTTTTCTGTTCCACAATTGCTGTTTTAAAAAGCCGTTGACAAATTGAGCCAGACTTCTTACAGGGTGGCTGGTAAGTCTGGGACCACAATTTTTGCTATTTAGATCGTTCATTTCAAACAATTTAGCACTTATAATTTGTCACAACAATCGCAAAACTGTTGGAAAAGAGCCGTGTTAAACATTTTCAAAATAGTCTTACTTAGCACAAAAAAATTGGACACATTTGTGGAACCACTGACTCACGGGTAACATGCACGAACTATTCAGATATTAATGCCCATACGCCATCAAGGGTATTCTTTAGAGGGTATTCTTTGGAGCTAGTTTAGTAGTTCAGATAGTTTGGTTGCAAGTCTCTTTTCTGAAGCTTATTCATATCCATAGTCAAAATAACAACCTGATACTGGAGACTATATGTAATGCCCAAGTCATATTTTCCGGACCACTTTGGCTTAAAACCCCAAAGCAAAGCACAATATACCCATTTTTTTTTTTAACCATACTGGACAACTTTTCGTCAAATTTTGGATTTTTCAGAATCAAAGGTAATGAGGACTTTTTCATCATAATCTACTTAATCAATGAAAAAAGCAAGATAATATCTTAAAATGTTTCAGTTTAAGATATCTGATACATGTTTTTTGATTCAAATGCTTCCTAAAATATTTTGATTCTTTTCATTAAATAATATCTTAACATTTTACCTACTTAAAAATCGCTTCTCTAGCTCACACTTTCGTCACTAAAATTTTCACCAGCTTCAAATGTCTAGATCAGGGGTCGGCAACTGGTGGGCCGCGGCCCAAATGTGGGCCCAAGGGTGGTCGTTGGTGGGCCCAGGAGCTATGGCAAAAGTCCAAAATAGTGGGCCCGAGAGCCATCCACATTATTGTACTTGTGGGTCCAAAGCTCTTTAATCGCTATTTTGTGGGCCCCTGAACCTACCAATGCCTGTCTGGTGGGCCCCTGACAACACGAATCAAGTTTCGTGGGCCTTGACCCAAAAATGGTTGCCGACCCCTGGTCTAGATCCTTGAACTCGAAGTTTTTATATTTCAGATTGTACAGCCAAGTGACGATTCCGGAGGGACAGGAGTTCACCATCACATATACGAATTTACTACGACATACGTTCGCCCGTCAAGCCGCTCTTCGAGGCCAATGGTTTTTCACCTGTCATTGTGAGCGCTGTTCCGACCCAACAGAGCTCAAAAGTGGGATCAATCTCGTGTACTGCCCATCGTGCACAAAGAGCTATCTCATGCCCGATCAATCCGAGGAAGATGCTCCATTTTGGTCCTGTTTAGCCTGTCTCAAGGCGATTTCAGAGGAACAATTGCAAGGTTTCCTTGAAGTATTAAAGGGCAAACTGGATGCTATCCAACCTTTGGCCATTGAACCTTTAGAGAACTTTCTGCTCTATTCATCGCAGTTTGTCCACAACTTTCACTATCTGTGTCTCATTGCCAAGCGATATCTCTCCCAACTCTACGATGAAAATGATGCGGATCAGGCTGCCAAGAAGAGATTGTTATCTCATGAACTGATGGTGGTATTCGATGCCTTGGATCCGGGCTATTCCCAATCGCGCGGATTGACCATGATCGAAATGGTGAAAAGCGATCTGGCCTTGGCCGATCAATCCCAAGTGGATGATCCTGAGTTCCAGGAGATTCTCAAAGAAAAAATCGACCTAGTCCACCAATGCCTTGACGTCGAGCCCAAAGATTCTTTGGCCGGAGAGGCCTTAAAAAGGTTCAATCAGATCATCGCGAAATGAACTTTACTGAAGGAAATGAGAAAGTTGCATCAACTACTGTATCTAATCCTTTAAATAAAATACATTGATCTTGAAACTTGAGACGTAACAATTGTTATTTGGCTTCCTCCGTAATAGTTTCTGGAGTGGGATTGGGCGCTTGCCAACCTCGCATTTCGGCGTCCTGCCGTGCCAATCGTTCTTTCTCTTCCTCTTCCATTCTCTTAAACTCCTCAATTTCGTAGTAATACTTGGGACTAGTGATTCCGAAGAACCACGCCAGTTTCTCGCCAAAAAAATCGCAATAAGAAAGCACAGTAGCGCCAGCAAACCAAGTATGGTGGATCATCCAAGGCATCCAAGCCAAACTTTTCGGGTCTGGCCTTGGATTGGCCACCTGAGATTGTTTGGCCAGGTCGATTTGATCTTGCTCTTCATCTGTACTGTATTCCTCAATGACACCATCACTGCAGTGAATGACGCGTCTGGGCACTCGTTTGGGTTTGGGGACTGGGTCCTCGGGACTTGGACCATCGGTCCTATTGACACCTCGGTGGACTGGACTGTTCAGATTGACATCTTCTAGAGGCCTGGCCATGACGGGAACATTCGACTGAGGCATCTTGGCCGGGGAAAGGGTCTGAAAGTTACATGTTGGGATCAGAAGTTCAAGCGAGTATGGGTTTGGTCTTTGAGACTCACTTGATAGTTGGTGCGCTTCGGCGAATCCTTATCATGCAATAGGATTTCATCTCTCTCATCATTGGAGTCTTTGTTCATTCTGTCAGTTTATTCAGGGCAGGCGTGGAGTGAGTAACAAGACGATTTGAAATGAGCGGGAATGAAAGAGACAATCCACTCCGGAATTGCAAGGCCGTAAATTGCTTGGAATTAAATAGCTTTCACAGGTAATAACGTAAATATTCGTTCAAGCACCAAAGGAAAGCCCACCGCTACAACACTGACCTATATAGAATATTGAATACTTCATGATTCATGAAACGAAAACACACACTTGTTTGAGAATTCGTTTCCTACCTGTCTGACAGAAGGAAGGCACAACATCGGTCTTTAACCAGCAAGAAGAAAGAAAGGTTGGGCTTGTTCCGTTCCTTTCTGTTCTGTTTGCGGGGCATTCCAATAGTAACTGGAAATGAAGGGCACGTTTCCAAACAACAAAGGCGATTGTTCCTCGTTCTCAAGCTTTTTGCTGTTTCTTCTGTAGAATCTGAGCCATACAGGGTTGCAACGGCTGATACCTTTTAGAGTCCCATACCAAACTAAGAATGACACTTGACGAATTCCGTTTATTATTAAATTGTTTTAAGGCAGTCAAGTAAACACTAAAATTGAATAATTCGTAGCGAAACTATGGTTTGGTATCATGAAATGACGCTCCAACCGAGGTAATTGCTCTATCAGCAGAGACCATCCTGACTTTGAGCTCACATTAAAAGTATTAATAGTGTTGGAATTATGACAAGAATGACAAAATGTTTGGTTTATACCAATACTTTTAAAGTTATTAGGATCACAAATCAACTTCAGGCTCGTTTTGTCA
This sequence comes from Tigriopus japonicus, assembly GCA_010645155.1. Taxonomy (NCBI): domain Eukaryota; kingdom Metazoa; phylum Arthropoda; class Copepoda; order Harpacticoida; family Harpacticidae; genus Tigriopus; species Tigriopus japonicus. The sequence goes on from CM021319.1 coordinate 3,765,174, forward strand.
CAATTCATTACCAAAATTTTTGAACACTAATTAAGAGAACCCTCTAAGTATGCTTCACTCCTAGTTTCAGAATGATATAGATTTATGCTGAAAACATGAATTTATCAGTAAAATACGATGGAGCCTGTGTTTTTAGGCGACAATGTCGTAACAGAGAGTATATTTTGGCTTTGGATTGGTGAATGATACATCGATGTTTTTGGAATGAATGCTTGTGACTCAAGTTGGCAAGAAAGAGCCATGAATGTACTATGATAAGCTATATAGTATAAGTAACCAAAAAGCGGAATGAGGTTAAAGAAGACTCAAGGACTGAGCGAAATACAAATATTACACGAGTCATTCTTCAAATACGAAGGGAACGAGTATAATGACTTGGGATTAACACACGGTGAAATCCCATAGCTTGACAGTTTTATCATAACTGCCTGAGACAATGACAAAATCGTTGAACCGGAGACAGGTAACTCCATCAGTATGGGATTTGAGCGTAACGAGGCGTTCCCGGGTCTCCAAGTTCCACACTTTGAGCGTTTTATCATCGGATGCCGAGACAATTCTCCATGAGTCCGCTTGAAGACATCTTATCACACCTGGCGCCATGAGAGCAAATGAATGATAATGAGTACTGATTTTGTTTCTCAAGTACCTTGGAGTACAAACCTGTATGGCCTTCGGAGGTCATCCAATCTAAAGTGGACAGACATGTTTGGGTCAAAAGGTTCCAAACCTTGATGGTCCGATCAAGGGAACCCGAGACAATTTTATTGCCTTCGACTGAAATGGAGGTGACTCCGTCGCTGTGCCCAACCAAGGTCCCGGTGCAACACAAACGATCCAGATCCCACATCTAGCGAGCCAACCGAGCAATTAATTTTCAGCATTTCAAGACACAAAGGAATGATTAGGCTGTTTATTTAGATATTTGATGCTGACCTTGAGCGTTTTGTCCGAAGATCCAGTGAGCAAGAGAGGGCTCTCCCAATGTAAACACAGAACACGGCCTTCATGGCCGGTCAAAGTGCTCAAACACGTACCCGTTTTGAGACACCATACTTTGAGGGTGGCATCGTAAGAGCCGCTAATGACGCGTTGCTTGGCGTTGGACATCTGGATGCATCGCACCGTGTCTTGATGGCCCACCATGGTCACTTTACAAGCGATGGAAGACCACGCGGGTTGAATATCCAAGTCCCACACTTTGATGGTGTGGTCCGTACTACCACTAGCCTAAAACCATATCATTATTCCGTTACATATTGAAGTGAAAAAAGGCTTATATTGAGCCAACACTTTTGATAAAATTGGGTCTTACCACGCGGTCGCCTTCTAAATGCAAACACCGCACCTCGCCCGAATGGCCAGTCAGGGTCATGACGGACCACGGGCTGTTGGTTTTGATATTCCACACGCGAATGGTCTTGTCGTGCGAGCCGCTCACGATTCGACTTTGGTCGAACTGAATGCAACTCACTCCACCCGTGTGACCTTCGAAAGTGCGAACGTGGCATTGTCCGCGTAACCAACATCGCCGGAGCTTAAACCGTTCCCGAAAGATCTTCTTCCAAGGGAGCGGACTATTCGGATGGAGCGCGCGATATCGGCCGAGTTGCGCCGCGTGTTCAGCCGGACTGAGTCGCCATTGCGGCAAATTGGCTAATCGCCGCCATATCCAGGCTGAGGTAAGCGTGTCACGCCAAAAGAGGCACACTTGCGAGGCACGGGCTAAATCGCACGGACTCAGGTAACTGACAATGGCCAAAACGAGATGTTCGGGCAGTAATCGGAGCACATCCTGACATCCCGGCGGGCAAAACGCGTGTAGGTTATGGTGCGGTAATTGCGATGCCAACCAATGGTAGGCGGGTACGCCCAAATGAGGCTGAAAATGACGTCAAGGTTATAAACGAGGGGAACCCACAAATGCAGAACGCGCAATGGGCGGTGACTTCACCTGTAAGGCCTGAAAGGCCGTGAGTCGATCAGCGGGCGAAAACTCGCTCATCCAACGACGCATTAAGGCCATGCGCTCACGCACATCCGAAATGTCCGAAGCGGAGCTCGATCCGGAACTGTCTTGGGAGCCTGGGGACCGAGCGGGTGACTGAGCTTCCGGGGCCATGGGCTTGGCGGGTGGGCGTGGCTCGCCAATGCGGTTTCTAACCGACAGGGACGGTACGGGCTCTTCTTGGGAACGCGTTCGGCTGCTTGATGGGGACATGGAAGAGGAGGAGGAGGTTGGCGTCGATGAGGAAGGAGAGGAAGCCGCCGTGGTCAGGTGCCATCGCATGATAGATAGAGCCCGTGTCCGTTGGGCGGTTCACTCGTCAGGCGTCATGGCAGCACAGCCATCAATTCACTTGCATGGGTGCGTTTGATCTTGTCCTCATGTTGGTTGTGGTTCGCATCATGACCCAAAGAAGAAAGAAGGAAGGAAGGACCCGTCAATCAGTCGGTCAGTCTCTCACTCATCCTGTCGCGATGTTTTGATGTAGCTGTATTTTGTGGTTGTGCTTTGGAGCTTGCTTGCTTGTTTGTGTACATCTGTTTTCGTGCTTGCATATTTCGGGTAGCGGCTGAACTACTTATTGGCAGTCACGGCTGGGGTTTCGCAGTTCTTCAGATTTCTCTGACCTTTCCGGAGCCCGGTTCACGTCTCCGAGGAAGGATTGAGCCATCCAGAGCGGTTCTGGATTCGATAGGTTTGCCGGTATTTTATATCGCATTTCCGTGGATTGAGTTGCTAGTTGTCATACTCTAAAGATGAAGGTTTCCCCAGTTCTGGTCAGGTTTTGATACTTGATGCCGGCCCTCTCGGAGTAAACTCATCATCTCTCTAAAATTTAATTAAAATTGCATCGTCTCTAAAGCCTCTTCCCGCCAGTTGGGAATTGCTGGTTATCAGAGTATTATTAGTAGGGACAGGAACTTTAGACGAATAAACGTATTCGTCTTTTTTCGTCTTTATTCGTCTTTTTTACCCTTATTCGTCGCGACAAATTTATTCGTCTAATTTGGATTTTATTCGTCTTTTTTCGTCTAATCCGGCAATTTTACTAAATTTTTTTCGTCTGATTAGTGAAAAATGGAAAATTTTCTTGGATTTTAAGTTTTTTTCTCAAATTTTAAATTAAATAGACACTTTCAAAAAAGTTCAACGCCAAAACTTGGGCCAAAGTAAAAGTTTGATTGTCAGTTGCGTTTTTGCGCGAACAAAATATGATCCACACTTAAATTTTAACTTGTAGGGTTTCTTGACAGACACGGAGAGAAAAGACCACTTGGATTGAAAAAAGCTATCCTACTATGCGAACAATTAAGTGTCAGCAAATTTGCCATAAAATATTGCTCAACTGAAAACGTTGAAAAAAGGGCGGTTTTGAACTCTTTTTGAACAGGTTTTTTTTTAAATTAATATTTACCACTGACCATTTCTTGATCATTTGGCACTTTTCCTTCCTTTCTTTTGTATATTTTGTCGTTTTACACAGAGCAGGTGTTTCCCCTCAATTGGGACACACTTTTCGTCTACTTTATGGGCAGCAGTTTAAGGCTCTTTGTAACCTCTTTACAGGCAATTCGTTAGTTTTTTTTACCGTGAAAGACAGTTTTTTTTCGTTAAATGAAGCCTTTTATTCGTCTTTTTTCGTTTCATCGGGCAATTTTATTCGTCTTTTTTCATTAAATCGGGAAATTTTATTCGTCTTTTTTCGTCTAATCGGTCAATTTTATTCGTCTTTTTTCGTCTAATTTGACAGTTTTATTCGTCTAAACTTCCTGTCTCTAATTATTAGTGAGCAACCGCATTCCTCTAAAATGTCTCGCTTGTAAATGTACCACGATTTATTCCGAGGTTGCGTGAGTTTATTTATCCTAAAGCAATATTTCATTACTTAAACTAACTTAACCTAACCCAAGGATGACTCTACGAAGGATTCATTTTAAGGTCGAAGGACCTCCAGCTTAGGGCCAACACCGGGGAATTTAGGACATGCGATGACTGCCTTTGATTCAATGAATTTTGATTATTTTTACTAATAACATTTGTTTTTGAGTGAATGGCGGAACATAACAACATTTTAACAATGGCATTTAACCAGAGAAATGATGTGTGTTCAAGTGATTGGTTGTATTTTAAAACATTTCAAGGAGAGCAAAAAGTCATGTTATACTTTAGTATAAGTCTAACTACACTTTGTACAGTCTAGTTGAAATGTTCTTGCCCCTCATGGTGAAAGTGCGCTGCACGAGACTCATTCTACTCGTCCGCATGACGATATCAGCGCAGTGTTAATGGAATTTCATGTTCCGATCGAATATGATACTAAGGTCTGTTTCCATCTCTACGCTCTCATGTTTCTGGCCTTTCAGGATATTCTTGGGAGTGGTTTTTGGCCTCTTTCCAAACCTCATCATCTCACACTTATCCACATTGAAGCTCATTCCATTATTCGAGGCCCAATCTTCTGCTGAGCTCACTTTGGACTCATTTCTCATCTTGAGGTTGCAAGATAATCCCAATAATCTTCAAATCATCCGCAAATTTTAGCATCTTTGTGGATGTAGTCCAATCTAGCAATGAAGGCGCTCTCTTGTGGTTGGTTAACCATTGATGTCTTGTGTGGACTGGTCTTCTCATAGTTGATCTTTCTCAAAATTAGTCTGTCTCTGTATCTTAGGGTTGCCACTTCAATTCCACGTGCTTGTTCTTGTCTAACTGGTGATGTTTCCATTGCTTTTTCCCATTCATTTTCATGTTGAATCACCACACCAAAGTTAGCAGTCGTGACAAGAGAAGACCAATATTCCCTGAACCTTTTTATGAATCCTACGATCCAGTTTTTGTCCATCCATCGATCCATTAAATGATCTGACAGAGATGAAAGGCTCAAAAGCATGCTGAACAAACACATAAGTGACGCAATGGACCGTGCAGAGCTTGTTTACTTTTCTTGGTTCGCTCAAGGAGTTCAATTGCCTAACATTAGATGGCGCAGCACCTTGAGAGGTTGAAAGACGAATTGGACTGTGAAATTCCACCAAGTTTCGGCGTCTACAACTTTGAAAATGCAAGTGTTTTTGCGTGAAAACCGAATGTTAATTCTTCTTTAAGATATGCGCTGTAATTTCAACTCTTCTCCTGTTAAGTGTATTGTTCCAAATTTGAATAAGTTGACGTCAAGTTTTGGCGCTTCGAGATTGCGCTGCGCATTCCTGGTGTTTGTAGGGAGAGGCGAGGACTCTTGAGCAAGGAAGCGATACGACATTTTTGGTTCCAAGAAAGGCCATTGAAAGCAAGTCTAGAGATCACTCAAGACTTTAATTTTTGTATTTTAACCAGGGAGACCTATAACTCATAACCTATAAAACTCAGTAAACTCACTAAACTAAACTTATATATAACTTAAACTAACCAGTTGAAGGTATCCTTGTTTTAACCCATTCCAAAAGCATAAAATACATTTTTATGAAATTTTTTATTGCTTAATATGACAACTTTCTTGTCTTTTCCAAGATGGTCTGATTTGCAGAATATTCAATTGGCATGGAGAAAAAGGTGTTTTCAAGAAAATATTCAGTTTTCAAATTGGATCAGTCAATGGGCAAAAGATACCTCAAATGCTAATGTGGGAAGTCTTGATGGCTGCTTGGATATTTTGTGTTTGCTTAAATCACTGGACACTCTCATGAACAAGGTGCCTGAGTAGTATTTAAAATTGCAGAAACCATTTATCCATGGATATTGGTTTGTCTTGGAGATGTCCCCACAGGGAACATTCAAGTTTTGCTCTTAACAACACTGAAAGAGGAACTTGTTCTTGTTGCCTTGTCAAATAACAATAATTTGCCATTGCTCTGATATTCTTCTTGAGCCATAAGCATTATTGCTTTCTTGAAATTTAGAGACCACTGGGCATTGACAAACAATAGCCGAGATCCAAGATTTGTTGTGCTTTGAGGTTCTAAAGTTGACCACAAGAGGCACACCATATTCAGTTGAGAAAAAAACCAAGAGCATCATTTTAAGCAACTTGTGAAGTCCTTAATTTTGTAAATCAAGGCCTTGTGTGTTTGAATCGTTTTCAAATATGTAACATCTGACGTATTCCACTCGTTTTAAGGCATTTCTATTGATTCAGAGTCAAATTTGGCTTTGACGACCCCCAATGCCCTCGAGGTTGAGAGAATCTTTTTATTTTGCCGTGGATGCACAAATGTTGTCAATTGTGATCAAGAGTCCGTAGTATTCAGGGTGGTTGTGTAATCAATATTCATAGTTTTGTAACTGGGTTTCAAAAACCCATTGTTGGTTTGGTATTTTTATTACTTTTAAATTCGTTTCCAATTTTATTTTTGCATCAGTTTAAAATAATAAAAGGTCAAAATCAAGGAAGGGTTTTGAAACCCTTTCAGAAAATTTGGAAAAATAATAAGACCCAACCATCCTGAATAATACCCTGTATGGTGCGTGCGCCTCATGTGGTCCATTTTTGAACCTCAGGCACAACAAATCCGGATGGACTCCATTTCTTGACAAAATGATGGCATTGTACAATTGCTTAAATAATTCTTGGTCTTGATCATTGAAGCTTTAGTTCAGGAGCTCTTTGCCAACACAATTGAAACCACTGTTTCTAACACTCTTTGGTAATGGTGACGATGTGAGGTCCGGACGAAAGAGCGAACCAGTGTTGCCAGAACTTTTCGAACTATTCATGCCATAAAGCATCGAGAAAAAGGCCAGATTTGGTGTGACAGAAACAAATTGTCATGCCATGATTAGCACTTGAGCTAACAAATTTAGAAACCTGAAGTATTGATTTAAAGCAATTCAGATGTTCTAGGTTTACTCCAAGGAATGAATGTGAGATTTAAACTACTCATTAATTATCTGGAATCAGGAAATTTAGAATCAAGAATTTCCCTTAAGTTAGTAGCTAAATGTTTTTAGTTTCTGTTTTGAAAGTAGAACATGTTCTAAATGAGAAAGAGTATTATCCACGGCATTTGCCATTTTACAATATGAAACTATAGATTTGGAAATATCTGGCAACGCTGCTTTGTTGTTCTTTTGTCCGGAACTCACATTGTCACCATTACCCACTCTTTGATATGCCTCAAACACCTTAGTTTGCCTTGGCACAATGCAAATACTTATGGTCAAATATCCAAATCAATTTTCAAAGCCAGAGCAAGGGGGATTTTGGGCACTTTTCACAAGCAAGCTTGGCTCAAAAAGATTTTTAGGAGCCATAGAATCAAAGAAATAATCATGCCAAATTACATCACATCTTTCCTACCCATGGCACTTGGGTTTTAGATGAGATAACATACAATTTGAAGCTTATTCTCCTCTTGGCTGTCTGAATGTTCTTTGCCGTTGTTTACAGTTAGGCCCAAATTGGCTGGTGAGGTTTGGTGAATGCAAAGGTGACCATTCCTTGCTGGAGGGTCCTTGGGTGTTGGCGTTTCACATAAACTTACGTTATAAAATCAGTGCTGCTAGATTTAGATTTGAGTAGCGCTCGTTTTTCGTTGGAATGAGAACTTTATCTCGCAAGAAATTTTGCCGGAACAAGGGGAGTAATCAAATCCCAAAGAATTACTTTGAAGCCTTCGTTGCCTTTAAACGCTGTGTTGGGTTTTCTTTTTCATTATTTCAATCATGCCGATGGTACTTTGCATTTGGAACTTATGTCAACACTGGTTATGAGTTGTCTGGGCAACAAAACTTGTTTGTATCTGGCAGACCAAAATGCCCTAACCCAATGAACATAAAATGTCCAGGAATGCGCAGCGCAATGTCGGAGCGCAAAAACTTGACATGAATTTATTCAAATTTGGAACAATACACTTAACAGGAGAAGAGTTGAAATTACAGCCCATATTTCAAAGTACAAGTAGCTTTCGGTTTTCACGCAAAAACACGCACACATTTCCAAAGTTATAGACGCCAAAACTTGCTTAAAATATTGAGTTAAAAGAAGACAAAAAGAACCCAATTTCTGTTTTAAACAAGATAAGGAATATTGCCCCTTAATGAACCTTTTGTTCGAGTTGTCACCCTGTCAAACGAACAAACACTGACACCATGTGGTAGTGATGTGACTTGGGCAAGTAATGAGTCATCACAAACACCCCAACCACAAGTTGTTGACAAGCATTACTTGGGCAATACACCAATACACTTCCCAAGCTCATGGAACATTGGAAGATGCAGTTGCCGGCAGTTGCTCTTAGAAGTTTTCAGATGCTTGCAGTGTGACTTAGAAGAAAAGAACGTCAAGTTGCATTTTCAATGATCTTTTGACCTTAATAATTTAGCAATAAACAGTGGAAGTGAAACAAAAAATTTTTTGATTTGGATAGCATTTGCAAAACCATGTTTTTTCTTTAGTTTCCGTTCTAGGCCACGCATGAATACACTTTTTGGGCCAATCAAGAATGAGATTTAACAGTCACACTTGGGAACAAGCTCGGTCACTCAGAGTTGCTAGAAAAAAATATAAGATGCCAACTCTTTTTTTTTTTTTTTGAAATATTCTCAAAAGCTTTTGCATTTCTTGATACAAAAGCTTTGAATTGTGTATTTTCATCTAAAAATCCATCCTAACAAGGGCATGGGCCCTATTTCGCTGAAACTTTCTGGTTAATTGAAATTCTGATGCCAAAGGTTTAGTCTTCATTCCTAGCAAATTTGGCAAACCTGTAAGGTGGGAAAAATACTTGTACAGGCACCCAAGTAGACCCAAGTTTCGGCAAGTCCAAGGTACTGTACCGGACCGCTTGCCCAAGCTCCTGTTTGGCTCCCATCACTACCATGTGGAGAATTCTCAAACTAAACCAGGGTTGATTGGGCAAAAGAAACATGATTAGAAAAGACTATTGATTCTGATAAATCTTTCAATGACTTCAAAATTTCGAATCGTTTTTCAAAATCCAATGTAATGAGCGTTGCTTATGAAAAGAAATGAATAGATTGTAATAACATGTTTGAGTGGCGTCCCTGACTGAATTCTCTTTTCCTCGCAAATGAATGTTGAGCTTCTCTCAACCTAGAATTAATGACGGATCAGTGATGATTCAACGCAAGGTGGATTGATGACGTCATGGACACTGCTCTGAAATTCGTCCTGTAGTACAGTGGTTCTTGCCTAACCTAACCTAAGCCATGGATATACTTACAGAAGAGGATGCGAAGACAGCTGTTTGTTGTTGTTTTTGAGAGCCCAATGAGGCCCTCTGGAGTGAACGATAGGGAATTGTTATGGACTCAATATTCAATATTTTGTACTAAATCAGTGAACAAATTGTCTAGACATGATTCTAGTTTGTGTTTCTGTCTCTTAGAGATAATTAAATGTAACCCACTCTTGGGTAAATAACGTTCACCACTCATTATCAACCCTATTCAACTTATCCTGAAATACCAATGGTTTCAGATTAAAAGTACCAAACAACACCATCAAAGCGAAGAATACAGTGCTCCATGAGAGTGATCTGTTCTTCACTGCATTCTGCATGAATAATCAGTGTGAGGGAATCATCAACAACTCAACTATTAGTTGACAAAAATTTGTTTAATCTCGTGCTTCCTCTCGGTTTGGCTGATCAAAATGTTGATATTTGGCATCTAATGGATTTCAAGGATTTCAGACGATAAAATGCTGACTAAAAATGATGTTTTTATGGGGAAGAGTGTGGATACTGTGGCTGTGAGTTTCATTGTTTATAACATGGCCACAGTTTTCTAAAAAGACGCCCAATCTTCATGAAACTTGATCGAAGTATAACTGAACTCGTTGTCTGAAGTTGGTATTATTATATTTAAGTTACAAATGCATTTATTCGAGATCCAT